>CM053770.1:557636221-557661449 GCA_028658325.1 Potorous gilbertii
GGAGGGATGATAGAAGAGAGGGCAGATTGGTGATAGGGGAAATTAGAATGCTCAGTGTACTGTGGTGGGAGCAGGGGACAAAAGGGGAGAAAATTTTGGAACCCAAAATTTTGTGAAAATGAATATAAAAAGTTAAATAAATAAATTTTTTTTTAAAAAGAAGCAAAATGACCTTAACAATAAACAAAAATGCATTATCAATACAAAGTGCTAGACATTCACTTAACCCTTTCCTCCTTGTTTGTATGTATTCTACTTGAATATACTGATTTTGTGAGATAATTTCTCTCTTTCTTTCCCTAGTATATTCCTCTTCTTCTCCCTTTCCATTCTTTTAAGATCAAGCTGAACCACTCTCAGGCCTCTCTCTAGTTAAACTCCCTCTATGATCCTTTATGGAGACAAAGTTTTATCTTGGTTTAGTCCCTTACGATTTTTCATTTGCATCTGTTGTTTTGTTTCTCTTGACACCTGCGTTTCTACTTTAAAGTTTCTACACAGCTCTAGTCTTTTCATCAGGAACGCTTGGAAGTCTTCTATTTTGTTAAAGATTCTTTTTTTTTCTCCTGTAGCTTTATACTGAGTTTTTTTGGGTAAGTTATTCTTGATTGTAAACTTATATTCTTTGCATTCTTTAATATAATGTTTTAAACTCTCTTCTCCTTTATGATGGTTGCTATTTAATCATATGAGATCCTGATGATGGCTCCTCAGAACCTGAATGCAAAGAGTACACCCTAGCATTTACATGTTTCTCTATCTCCTAAAGTTATCATGCATTGGGAAAAAAATAACAAACTGTGGGGTTGTTTTTATTGCATTTCTCAAGTAGGATTCAATATAGCGCATTTTCTAGATCTGTTTTGAAAGACTTTGTAAGGAATGAGGAGTGTACTGTACTTCTTGTTTCTCTGCCTTCTTGATCCTCCCTCCACTGCTAAATGTTAAATGACTGGAAAAGATCATCTCTCTAACCAAGCCCTGGAATACACTTAGTTGGTCTGTCGGGACTGAGGCATGTAACTCTTCCATAGGATGTGGCCAGAGAATAGACCACAGCATCCATCTAAACTGAAGTTGTTTGGCAAGGAAGACCTAAGAAAGGCTTTGCTATAGGATCACAGGCCCTATCATCTGGCCCTCAGTTCACCACCCCGAAACTCAGACATTAATATCTCCCTGGGTGGGTTTCTGTACTAACCCATTGAAGCTCCTTCTCTAAAGATTAAGGATAAAGAACATTTTCAGAGTAGGGAAATAGGGTTAATCTTCTAATTAGCATTTCAAAGGGAAATGATAAAAGATAATAACAGCAATATTATGGAAATTCAACTGTTTATAGATAGGGCCTATTTGTGAATGGGGTGATCAGCTCAGTAAGACATTAAGAGCCATTCAAAATGAACTGAAATGTCAATACACTTTGAAGAGGTCTTTTAGGGATGCAAATGGAAAGTTAGCTGCACTTTTGATAAGCACAATAAACAAAACAATGAAATCCATTATAATGCCCCCATTTGTGTAGTTTTATAATTTTCAAAGCTATATTTGTTCTAATACATTCTCATTTTATCACCAAATTACAGAATCACAGAGAATGATCCTCAGAGGCCATCTGGTCCAATCCATCCTTGAACAAGAAATCCCAATCACATGTTCTTGACAAAAGGCCTGCAATTTGCAGAGAATCAACCTCCTCCTGCCACAGCCGCTTCCATTTATAGGTCCAAAAGAAAAAAAAATCACAGAATTTGGAGTCCAAGAACCTAAGTTCAAATCTCAGCTCTGTCATTTACTACATAAGTCAACCCTTCTACAGAACTCTAAGTAAAGCTATATTTATGTAAAGGACAGCACAGGGTTCAAGGACACATGGGTTTTGGGGACAAAGAAGCAGAAGAACAAGCATGAAGAGGCAATGACAGTTTGTCATTTTTTTCAGTCCATGGTAACATTGGGAGATAGACAGAAGCATGTAAATGCTAGAGATAGGATCTTGCCAAGGAGACACCCCCACAGCCATGTTTGGGTTTAGATGAGAGGAAGAACATGTAAGGCTGCAGACACATGGGAGCAGAGCATAGACCCAGACAGGAGAGGAAAGGTGACATGCAGGGTGGGAAGAGACGGTACCCATTCAGAAGAGAAACACTGGAAGACAGACGTACACATCAGACACACAGGAGGTGGATACATAGGTAGGATGGAAGAGTGGGGCAAAGGCCTCCTCTTGTACAAAATGGAGAGGCAGGATTGGAGAGAGAGCACATAGCACTGTGTAGTAAAATTCACATAGGTGGGATTTTTTTAGAAATATGGATTTATTTCAGAATTCTTTACATTACTTCAATAACCTGTCGGATTTTTTTTTAGGTACATGGATTGCAATGTGTCTAAATTCAAATATAAGTTTACATAATCTGTCTCAAATTTTTAAAATTCTTTACTTAAAGTCAAATTTGTATAATGGGAATTTATGTAAAGAGAGAATGGTGTGTATGATCTTGTACAAATTATTCAATCTCTCTGTTTCTCAATTTCATCATTTGTTAAATGAAGGGATTGAACTAGAACACTAGATGATTTCTAAGACATCCTTGAATGCTAATTCTGGGTTCCTCTGATCCTAAGCCTAAATTTGCCGCTTTTTAACTTCTACCCATCACTTCTGGACAAGTGCTCTTGACCTCTGGAGACAAGTAGCACAATTCTAATACCTCTTTCACATGTCAACCACTCAAATATTTGAGGAAAGCCATCATTTAGTCTAATCTAGTAAACATTTATTGGGGTCAATGGATAAAAAGAAACAATTTTCAAGGGAATTGCAAACTATTAACAATCATATATGAACAAATGCCCCATATTTTATATTTTTTTTGTTTTGGGCAAGGCGATGAGAGTTAAGTGACTTGTTCAGTCACACAGCTAGTAAAGTGTCAAGTATCCGAGGTCAAATTTGAACTTAGTTCTCTTCCTGACTCCACAGCTGGCATTCTATCCATTGCAGCACTTAGCTGCTCCATCTCTTTCCCATAGTATTCAGTCATTTTTCAGATGACTCTTCAACTCTTCATGAACTGGCCTTAGATATTTACTAGCTGAGTGAGTGGGGGAAAGTCACTTAACTTTGTTTACCTCAGTTTTTTCATCTGTAAAATAAGCTGGAAAGGGACATGGCAAGCCACTTTAGTATCTTTGCCAAGAAAATCTCAAATGAGGTCATGGAAGTTGGACATGATTGAAACTACTAAACAAGGACAAGAGGGTAGTAATGACAAACTCAAATGGAGACAGGAGCTATTAAACCATAATAAGGATCCATTTGGGCCACATATCAATTTAGAAGACCATGTTTAAATATTCTCTATGTTATATTTTATATCAGTTTTGTTAAATATTTATCAATTATATTTTACTCTGCTTTGGGCCACACTTGGGAGTCTTATAGGCCACACTCAACCTTTGAGTCACATGTTCGACAACTCTCAACCAGGAGATGCAATTTTAGGTTCAAGCTAAACTCCTGATCACTAGTCAGGGAATAGTAGGACCCCAAGCCTATCTGAAAGTCTTCACCTCTTTCCTGCCAGGCAGCAGTTCCAAAATGAACACATATAGAAAGTAGCAAAGAAACCCCTTTATCCAAGTTGATAGCAAAATAGAATTCAGAAAAAGCATGCACATGAGAATATTTACCAGACAATTCAGATTGATAAGTCATCCATTTGGTAGTGAGGTAATTCAGCTCAGCAAAGAGCAAGGGGAAGACAGAGAGAGAGAGAGAGAGAGAGAGAGAGAGAGAGAGAGAGAGAGAGAGAGAGAGAAAGAAAGAAAAGTTCAGAATCTTACCCAGAGGGGAAAGTTTCCCTAAATCTCTAGCATAGTAAGGCAGTCATAGAGATGTGATAGAGAGTGTTGGCGTCTTCCCAGAGTTTTTCTCCCTGAACCTGAAGAGAGGTTGGAATTCCCCAAGTCTTCTCTCCTGATGCTGAAGGCCAGCAGAACTCAAAAGGATTGACAAGAGTATATTTTTCTTCTTTCCTACTCTGGTCAACAGTACGCCACTCCTTATGCACATTGTTGGCCTTGATCTCCCCGAATGAAGTGAGTCTCATACTAATAGGCTTCTAGGCTCAGGTTACACTTACAGATGTGATCAGACCAGAGTAAAATTCACAGGAATACTTCCATCCTCATTTATTACAGAGGAAGAAATGAAGATTGCATTGAATTTTTGGCTTCTATATTAAACTATTGACTCATGTTGAGCTTGCCTTCTGCCTTCTTTAGAAACTTTAGTCAGGCTTTGTCTTCATCACTTTCTGCTTATGAAGCTGATTTTTTAAAAAACCAAACATAAGACCTTACTTACATTCATTTCTATTGAAATTCATCTTATTAGTTATAGACCAACATTCTAACCTGTCAAGATGTCTTGGTATCCTGCTAGTTTTCTTTTCTAGCTTTGTTCAAGTTTCAGATTAGATAGGAAAGCCATCTGTGCAGAGACCTCCTTCAAAGCTGACAATTGAACCTTTTATGATTATTCTTTCAGTATGATCATTCAACCTAATTGTACTCTCCAAAGAAACACGAGATACTTGAAGTTAGGGAATCCACCCCAAATGTTCCCATGTCCTATTTATGCCCAACCAGTGGTAAAGCTCTGAGCTTGTATGGGTCTGATTAGTTGCAGTCAGACACACAGTAACTTGATGCTAACATAGCAGTGTCATGTTGGTCCTCTTCCAGAATGAAGGGTAACAACCAACCAACTATTTTCTGACTCACATTTCTCCTTCTTGTCTTATAGCATGAGACACTTTGTCAAATGCTTTGCTAAACTATAGTTTGCTTTGGCAAACTATACTGACAATATTTTCCGTGTCAGTCTAGCAACCTTATCAAAGAAGAAAATGAAATCAGTGCGATATAACATCATAGGGTCAGTAAGTATTATGACCTGTACTTCATGAAGACATTTGCTAGATAACTTCAAAAGCAACAAACAACAATAATAAAAATAAACTATATTAATATAGAGGCATAAGGTTTATAATGCATTGTGTATACATTCTCTCAATTCTCAGAACAACCCTGCAAAGGTAAATTCTATTCTTTTGATATGAGGAAACTGAAACCCAAAGGAATTATGTGACTTTCTCCAAGTCATAAAGGTTTTAAGTATTTGAGGTGGATTTGAATCTAGGTCACCTGAGGACCTCACTGTCAGGCCAACTGCTCCACACCTGTACTCCATGCCATATTCTTCACTTTATTCTACACCATCTTCTTGCCAGGTGCCTTGCCATCCTTTTAGCTCCAGAACACCTGCCCTTGTGTCCCAGGAGTCCCAACTGGTAAGTGGTTCACATATAGACCATTATATCAGACCAGTGATGCAGGTCAAACTTTATTTTCCTTTTTTTTAAAAATGTTTTTCTACCTTGACATCTTCTTATGAGTCTCCTTGTGACTATATATTTCCCTTCTCAAACCCTCACAGTCTTGGAATCATAATCAAATCAATCCTGCCATTGCTACTAGAAAAGGTATACCCATCTTTCCATATACTCCATTTACCATTCTTGAAAACTTCCGGTTCAAAATACCAGACCCTCAGCTATCATTGTCCTATATTTGTGGTCTCCCCATGTTATAGAATGTTGTAGGGTTAATGGAATATAAGTTCTTCTTTGTTCATTAATAGACCTATGTGGCCACATGTGTCACTTTTCCTTTGCAACAGGAGCTGTTTTCCCAGGTCTACTGGCATTTCAATCATGGATGTCTTGCTGCTTTGAACCTTGACTCAGTTCACAGCTGTGACACACCCTGAATCACCTAGAGCCCATCAGGTCTCTTTCAGGGAGATTTATATTGCCTTGCAGGAGGAAGCTTCCTTAGGGGGAAGCTTATTTCTGTGGAGGCTTACTTGCAGGAAGGTTTTCATACCTTTTGGTATTGAACCAATTAGGCACTGAATCATATGGGTAGTGATGCTTTCTGACTCTGAGCCTACTGGATGAAAACTATATATACTGGGATATTGGTATTTTACTTTGGGGCTCACTCATGGAAAGAATGTTGCTTTGTGATTTAGTCAGATGAGACTCTGGGTAGCCATTGTTAAGGAACCCCCCAGCTTTATGGACCCAGATGTTGGTGTTCCCAGTCTAATAATTAGGAATCTATTACTGTTTAGACAAAGCCCTGTCGATTGAATTGTTTTTTGGATACTCACTTCCCTTTCTACTTATTTGTCTGCATTGTTTAATTAAAGTAAGATGGTTGACCCCTTTGAAGCTGTCTTTCCTTTAGAAAAGCAGATCAAAGAACCTATGCTAGCAGACCACTCTGTGCTAGTGTGGTTCCTACTACAAATGCAAACTCCTTTTCAGTAAAGATTTTTGTTATTCCCTATTTTAATATCTGTGGTGCAGCGGATAGAGTGCCAGGATAGAGTCAGGAAGACTCATCTTCCTGGGTTCAAATACAGCCATAGACACTTACTAGCTGGATGATGCTGGGCAAGTGGCTTAACTCTATCAGAGAAATGATGACATGACTTTCACTTGACTTTGTTTTGAGTGAAGGAGGGATGTGCAAGTTCACCAGCCTCACTTCTCCTCTGGAGTCATCTGAGTCCAGTGACCAGATATTCATCAAGATGACTAGAGATGGCCCAGGATGCAATGGGAGACATAATGCTTTAGGGGATGTTGCCAGGAATCAAAGTCAAGTTTGTTGACCTATAATTCACAAGTTACTTTCTTTTCCTATTTTGAAAATAGGGTCAACATTCACCATGTTCCGTTCCTGTGATACTTCTTCCCTTCTTTACAATCTTTCAAAGACCACTCTCAGCAGTCACATCTGTAATTCTTTTAGTACTCTGAGGTGTAGCATATCTACATCTAGTGAATTAAACTCATCAAGGGCAAATAAATGCCTTCTGACTACAAATCTATTTACCTTGAGATTCAATGATCTGTTAGCTATTTTTGTCCTGTCCTTTCCCGTAAAAGGTCAATCTCTCTGGACCTTCGTTTCTTTACTCATGAAAGAATTGGATTAGATAATTTCTGAAGTCCTATTAATAATAATTCAATAAATATTCTTCTTGGCAGAGAAAACAAAAAATGTAAGAATTAAACAGCTATATGTTTTTCCCATTATCCATTATCATTGCCTCATCCAACTTGAAGAGTAGTCCTATTCCTTCCTTTTCCTTCCTTCCTTCATCTTCTCCCCAACCAAATAGCCAGATGATTTTTTTTTGTTGTTGACCTTAGCTTTCTTCATTAGGTCATTCTGAGCTTTAGCTCTCTTGACACCAGGCAAGATGCTATTTATATGACACATCTGTATGTCTATATCCTGTTACCCATCTTTGCTTGCAACCATAAAGTAGGCAAGTCAAGTGATCAGGGACTACAATAGAGTGTAAGCCTTTTGACTCTTTGTCAGGAGATTACTTGAGAGGGAACTAAGTTTTTTGAATGTAGAAAGACAAAGTCATATAGTAAGGCAAGTTCCCACTTGGGCAGAGGTTTATGTTCTCTGAAATCAGTGTCAGTAATTTCAAAATTCCCAAATATTTCTCCATCTTTAGTCAGAGCCAAAAGGCAGCATAGGATCACAGAAAGAGTGCTATATTTGGGATCAGAGTTCAAATTCTCTCTCTATTGCTTGCTACCTGTGTGACCTTGGCCAAAACATTTATCCTCTTAATTGAAATCCCTTAACTGAGGGTTTGGAATCAAGAACCTCTAAGTACCTTCTAACAATAAATCCATGACCCTATAACTAGGGGGCATTTCTAATAATGGGCCAATTTCTTCGTATAAATTGTAATATGTTCATGTGCAAGTATAAACTTAGGGGCAGTTAGGTAGTGAAGTGGTTAGAGTATTGGGCATATAGACAGAAAACTCTGGGTTTATATCCTGCTTTAGCCACTTACTAGCTGTAAGGCTGTCTACTCTATTCCCACTTCCTGAAGACCAGGGATGCTACATTTCACTTATCCTCCAGGGTTCTCCATTACCCTTAAGGAAGTTTGGAGATATGTAGTCTCTCTATCATTGTCTTAAGCATCCATCCACACTGTTTTCCCAACTCTAGGGGTCCTCTGCATCGCAATTTCATTTAACCACTTAACAGTCAGATCACTTTTAGAAAGAAATGTTTATTTCGAGAACAAATACATAAACACCCCTCCCCCAACACCTGAGGAACCTAATCCCCCGATGTACACTTCATTCTCTGGGGAGGGAATAGGAATTTATTAGGTTCACAACTTAGCTCAATTTCTATATGGCACAGTGCCATTAAGTTCCTAGTACAAATTCCCTTCTTGGGCTCAAGTCCCAGTTATTCTGGCTTCTCAGGATTTCCTTGCTATCCTGGAAGCAACATCTGGCATAGAATCCTTTCTCCAATATTATAATAGTTCTAGTCTGGGTCCTGTGTGAATTCCACCACTTGCATCTAGAACTGAAAAGAACAAATGAAAGACAGTACAACAAAATCCCAAATCCGTTTCTTGAGGCTATGGGGGAGGGGATACCAGTTCTTCTGACCCAGTTTAGTTCATGGCACCCATCTTTGTATGAACAAGACCTTTACCCTCTTTGGAAGCAATTGGCAGGGGAGAGAGAGAGAGAGAGAGAGAGAGAGAGAGAGAGAGAGAGAGAGAGAGAGAGAGATTGTCCTAGTCTGGTAGTTTTAAAGCATGTTCCAGCTATGCAACCAATGGAAAGATATTGTTTTCACCCATGTGGGAGGAAAACACTGAACATCTTTTCCTAGAAGATGATCCCTCCATCTTAGGTGATCCAAGCATGCACAAAATCCTGTTTCAGAGCTATGTGACTGGGCATGTCAAATAGCCATTCTGAGCCTCAATTTCTTAATCTGGAAAATAGAAGGTAAGAACATCAACTACTTCACAGGATTGTTCTAAGTAACCAGTAAGATAATATAGATAATATATTAATAATATTAATAGCAATTGATAATATAATATCCAATAAGATAATATCCATTAGATAATATATGTGTATATTTACACATACATACCTACATACACAAAGAAACCATTTTTTATATCACAAATAAACCAAAAAAATGAAGATTTCATTCTCTAAGATTCTCTTAAACATTCCTCTAAGCACACAAAATAAACAACTATAATAGAAACAGGAATGCATTGGGAGGGGGCTTCCTTAGGTCTATGGCCTTGAATATGTCATTTTACCTTGCATTAACCCTCTATGAGGGGACTGAACTAGAGGATGGGTCCTTAACCTGGGATCTGTGAACTTTTTTTTAACAATATATTTCTTTGGTTATATTCAATCTAATTGGTTTCCTTTGTAATCCCACATATTTTAGTTTATAGATTTAAAGGCATAATTCTGAGGATTCTACAAATTTACTGGTCTGCCAGAAGAACCCAAAACACTAAAAAGTTAACTCTAAAACTAGAGTAATTATTCTTTGATTTAAAAAAATCTCACAGAAATTATTATGCTCTAGGTCCTGTCCTACTTTAAATCGTGGCTCATTTTTTTTTAAGTTTATAGTATGTAGAGTTAGTTTTAGTTCAGTCCTTTAAATCTCAGAAGTTGAACTAGCTTCTGTCTTGTCCTGTCACATTATATTCAATCACATATAGAACTATAGAGAATATTACCCAGTCTAACCTGTCTCATCAGCAAAAATTTTACTTTCTGTTTCTGTATCTTTCTGATTCTTTACAGACCTCGCCTTTGGCACTATTTGATAAGTTTCTACTCTCATCCATCATTAATTCTCTGGCTCATTCTCCACAGTGCCCATTCCAGTCTTTCTTCTCTTTCCTTAAATCCTACCTTCTTCTCTTCACTCATAGGTCTCCCTATCTTAACAAAAACAATCAATAAACATTTATAAAGTGCCTACTGTGTGCCAGGCACTGTCTAAGTGCTAGAGATACAAAAAGAGACAGAAGAGAGTCTCTACCCTCAGGGAGCTTATAACCTAATGGAATAACAACAGCAAAAAATTTCATAACTTTTTGATGATTTCATTGCCTCACTTGCCTCAGTTCATTCCTGAGGTCTTCTGTCTAAGAAATGGTATTTTGAGACTACTCTTGAAAAGACCAATACTTGTTGTGTGTGAGTTTCACTAGAGGCACTAAAGTGTCTCACTTTAGCAGTGGGACCACCAGTCCTGTCATTGTTTTCAGATAATTCTTCTCTTCTTCAGGAACTGTAGCTGAATTTGTCTGGATCCCTCCTTGAAGTGTTGAGGCCCTCTGATACCACTGACCTCTAGCTTTTTATGTTTCCATACAGGAGACATGAATTTTAAGGGTGACCATGTATTGAGACATAGTTCACTACTTGCAATGCTCAGTACCACTCATGGAATGGGTTGGAATTGGTCCCAGTCCATGCTGAAACTCCACAGATGTTTTACTGAGTCTTAATATACCAAGGCTATAGTATCCATCCTCTGACTGATACCCATAATTTCCATAAGAAACTTTTGAGTTCACATTACTATAATACCAAAATAATTCGCAGAGGCTACATAGGCATATGCTACAAGTGTCTTTCATAAAATGATCTTTAACTATAGCTCTACGTCTTTGGTCCCATTCATACAGTTTTCTAAGCAAATTGTTGTCACTTCAGGTCCCATGATCCTTTGGGAAGAGAGACTCTTCCCTCCATGCCATTTTCCAACAGATTTGCCACTGTTTCTGCAATAGCATTTGGCTGATTTGAAGCAGATGCTAGTCTTGAACACCCTTACCTGACTTATCAACTTCAAGTACTCCAGAGACTATTTTTTGATTTTTCAGCCATTGACAGCTGCCCTTCTACACCCTTGTCATTCAACAATGCCAACCTGTTGGTCAGGCTCAAACTCTCAAAGTGACACCTATTAATAGGACTTTCTGGGTCATCTGTGCTATAGGCATTGCTTTTTTGACTATTATCCCTAAAAGACAAGGGACCCTCTCCCGGTCATGTTGAAGGGTACTGAGGACTGATGTTATCTTCCTTGTACACTCTTTGAATGACAAATTAACCATTCAGTTTCCTCAAGCACTCTTACACCATGATATTGGGACACTATTTTCAGGGAACAAGGCAGCTAGGTGACATGGTGGATGGAGAGTCAGGCCTGAAGTCTGGAAGCCTCAGATAGTTACTGGGATGTTACCCTGGGCAAGTCACTTAACCTTGTTTGCTTTGGTTTCTTTATCCGTGAAGTGAGTTGGAGAAGGAAATGGCAAACCACTCCAGTCTCTTTATTAAGAAAACTCCAAATGGACTCAGGAAGAGTCGAACATGACTAGAAAAAAAAGACTGAACAGCAACAAATTTTCAGGGAGCAGATGAAGTCAAATGTGAGCCTCTTGAGTCTTTCCACTCTTTTGTTTATTTACTTTCCTGCTGCTGTTATATTACTTCTGTGGCATGTCTTAGCCAGGACTCAAATGGTACTTCATTTAGAGTGTAGGGAAAACTCCTTGAAAAAATGATACCTTCCCATATTGGATTCATTATGTCCACACCGACAGGCTGACAGCCTGCACCCAATTCCTAACTGCTGATAGTCTAATCTGAACTGCTATCAGCGATATCATTGCATCATCATCATGAGACAATGAGAGTGATGCCCTTCCTACCAGAATGCTCCTGACTTCATCCTCAGTCATATTTTCTTGCCAGAAAGAACTCCAAGTTTCTCATTTGTTTCATCCTCTAGCTATCATTTTTGCTTTATTTCTATTTTTTTGCAACCTACCCTTTATGGATAGCAATAATATTAGCCAACATTTGTATAACTTTAAGGTTTACAAAGTGCTACACATGTTATCTCATTTGTCACTGCACAGTAACCCTGGGAGGTATCACTGTTATCTCCATTTTTCAAATGAGGAAACAGAGGCTGAGAGAAGTGAAGGACTTGCTCAAGGTCACACTGCTGGCCTGAGACAGAATATTTACTCACCTCTTCCTGATTCCAAATTCAACTTTCTCTCTGTTTTGTTATCTAGCAGCATCTTTTACATCCTCTCCAAAAATGTCCTAGCATTTCATCAGTTAGTCAATCTATTTGCATTTATTCACAGTACCAGGAACTGTGCTAAGTCTTGTGGATAAATGAAACAAACCAAAACAAAAAAACAACAGTGCCTGACCTCAAGAAGCTTACATTCAAAGACGAGAGACGATAGACAGAAGACCAAACATACGAGATAAATATAGAGTAGATGGAAGGTGACCTTACAGGGGGTGTTAGTAGCAGCTAGGAGAAGTGGAAAAGGCTTCCTGGAGGGTGTGTCATTTGAGCTGAGTCTTAAAGAAAAGCATGGAATCCAAGAATCAGAAAATCATTCAAGGCATGGGGGCAGCCTATGGAAAGGCATAGAGACAGGACATGGGGATTCATGTGAATGAGGAACAGAAATTTCAGTCTAGTTGGATTGTAGAGTGTGTAGAGGAAAGTAAAATATAAGAAGAAAGGGAAAATATTAAGGGTCTGTGTTATAAAGAGCTTTAAATGTCAAATAGAAGACTTTATTTTGATCCTGGAGGTAATAGGGACTTATTGCAGCTTCCTGAGCAGGGGGGTAACATGGCAAGTCCTATGTTTTAGGAGAATTGCCTTGTTAACTAAGTGGAGGATAGTCTGGAGTGGGGAGAGAATTGAGGCAGAGAAACCGCAAAAAAATCTATTGCAACAATCCAAGTGAAAAATGATGAAGTCCTGGACAGAGACTGTAGCTGTTATGAGGAGAGAGGAGGGAATGTGTATAAGAGATTGTGAAAGTAGAAATGACAAGGTAATGTATTTGTGGGTATGTGTGTTGTTCGTTTAAGTTATAGGTGTTCACATACATCCGTCACTATGTGGCTCACAGGAAGGCATGAACAGATATCTTTAGAGTCTCCTCCACCCATGCCCTTCCAAGGGAAAATTTGATTTCTGCCAGGAGCAGGAGATTGTCACCATAAGGCTGGCCACTCTGCTTTCTTTAGAGAGGGGGGTGTTGGGCTAGAGTTATATCTGTCTCCCTAAATCTTATTAGTTTTAGGTTCACTGTGCTTCTGATCACTATCCCATAATAGGGAATACCTCAAACTATTCATCAAGGGTTGACTCCTCCACCAAATGTTAATCATACAAAGACAACAGATAGTGAATAGTTAATAAACCCATGTAAGCAAGTTGATAGAAAATGGAAATCAGAAAATTATACAGATGACAATATACCTGGAAATACATAGAGTGAAGGAGATCTCCACTAGGAGTGAAATATCCTCAAGAGAGAGAGAGAGAGAGAGAGAGAGAGAGAGAGAGAGAGACAAAGAGACAGAGACAGTAGAGATAATCTTATTCTATAACCCTTTGGTTATTACTTATCAAGTGAGACATCCAATAGCGATCCAGATGCTCCCCAAAGGTGCCTCCCATTGCTATTCAAGATGTCCAGTGCAGAGAACAAGATAAACATATCTCCTAGAGATGAGGGAGTCTTCCAGATGCTTCTGCCTATAGTGACCTTGCACTGATTGTATCAAGTCCTAGATGATGCCACTGTTTCCTGAATGAATGACTGAATGGATTACCCTTCATGTTTCCCTCACCTGCTTTTAAATTCTGAAAAAGCTGTTTTTTAATTAGCCAATTCCCTTTCCTTCTTTAGGGAGCCAGGTGGAGCACAAGATATAATGTCCTGGGGTTGGACTTAGCAGACCTGTGTTCAGATTTGGCCTCAAATCTTTGGTCTTAGTTGTAAGTCATTTAAATTCTTTCTGCCTCAGTTTTCTCAGATGTAAAATGGGGATTATAAAAGTATCTACCTCCCAAGATTGTTAGATAATTGTTAGATAAAATGAGCTAATGTTTGTAAAGCAATTGACACAATTTCTTGCATATAGGGGGCCTTTAACAAATGCTTGTCCTCTTTTTTCATTTTTCAGTATTATTACAGAAAGAAATCTATTGGTTTTCACACATGGTAAATACCTAAACTTAATATAAAGTTGAAGCATTATCTGATCACCTCTTTAGCCACAGAAATTAATTTGCCATATTTTTATATAAAATTACTGGATAGTTTTTTTTCAGAGCTCTCTTCACATAGATAAGTCCCTACTCACTGCTAAAATTCATGATTTCACATAAAATTTCATGCAAAATATCAACTGTTGGCACAGCTTGGTATGACAATTTTATGCCTGGAACTTAAAAAAAATTAAAATCAGTGCATCAAGAGATTGAAAATAAACCTTTCAATTTTTTAAAGTGAGAAAAATCAAAGTCATAGGCAAATTGACTAGTCTTATTTCCATATACACTTTTTAAATGTTGGTGTTTTAAAATAATTTTATATAGCATTTTAAAGATAATTTATATAGCAATTCTAGGTTACAAAGTACTTTGTACATGTTATCTTACTGGATCCTTAAAACAACCCTGCAAGACAGGTTTGGTAGGTATTACTATACACATATTTCAAATAGACACTGAGCTGCAAGAAGATTAATCGATTTGCCCAAGGTCACATAGCCATAGTTGAGACTGGACCTTAGGCTTTCAGATGTCAAATATATTACTCTTTCTGTCTCACTATGTGGTTTTTCCAAAAGTATTCTGAAGGATATTTTATGTATTTCGAAGTATAATTTAGAACAGAGATGTCAGACTCAAATAGGAACCCTGCGGGTAGTATGTTAGCTTGGAAAATCACAAATGAACATTATCTATATTGTATTGTATTTTAAATTATTTTATTAAATATTTCCCAATTTCATTTAACTGGTTTGGCTGCTTTTGTAACCGAGGAGTGACTAAGCCCAGCTCTTGGGAACATGTGTATTGTGTGTGGTTGATGCAATTGCCATGCAGACTTCAGCCCATGAGCAGGTATCACATCCTCTTACCGTGGTAAGAATTCAGCGCTGAATCATTCACCTCAATAGCCTGAGCTGAACTGAATGAACTGAGAATGCATTCAAAGGGCACCCACCAGCCAAGCATTTTCTTTTTCCAGATTGGTTGAGTCAGTTGTGAAAACAAGAACTGCTATAAGGACTCACAGGGAGGCCTTAGGTCTGAGGCCTTAATCTCCCTTCCCAGGTCACTGTCAAGTGGCCTATGAGAGCATGATCTTGCTGTCGAACTTGTCATTGTTAGGTTATTTGTGGTGTCCATCCTGGCTCCTCTGGCTTCCTTCAAGTCCCCCTAAAATCCTACTTTCTGTAGGAAGCCCTTCCCATTCTCTGTTGGTTATTTTTTATTTATTCTATATATAGTTGTGGATTTGTTTGGTGGGAGGTTGTTGGGGATTGCTTGTTATTGGGGATTTTTTTGTACATAGTTGTATTTCCCCTACCAAATGATGAGCTCCTCAAGGTTAGGGACTATTTTTTACTTTTTTGTGTGTGCTTATTTCTTTAATACTTATCACAATGCTTGTCTGGTCCAAAGTAGGTGCTTAATAAATGATTGTTGTTCAGTCATGTCTGAAACTTTGTGTCTCCATAAAGATACTGAAGTGGTTTGCCATTTTCTTCTCTCTTTTTTTAATGATGAAGAGAATGAAGGAAGCAGGGTTAAGTGACTTCCTTTGGGTCACCCTGCTAGTCAGTGTCTAAGGTCAGATTTGAACTCATAAAGATGAGTTTCCCTAATTCCACACCCAGCACTTGGTGCACTATGGCTCCACTTAGTTGTCCTGACAAATGATTGACTGTGTCTATTCTTTCCTGTTCTTAGGTAAAAGCCTAAGACTAGGCCAAGACCTTGTGAGCTTTGAATGATTGGGAGAGTGAGTTGCTCTAAGTTTAAGAGCCATGATTCAGGTCAGAGTTTGTGGGCTACAACAGGCCTGAGACCCAGCCTAGCAGTGGCTGACCCCTAAAGCCAAGAAACTGGATATAAGAGGGAAGGACTTATCCATCTGCTATGCCACATTCAGAAGCAAACTTTGTAGGGCAAATGCTTTGTAAAAACATCTCCCCCCTCCAAAATCTGGAGGTACAGTTTCCTTTTCCACCTTGATTTCTATAGCACCTTCTTCCACTCCAGGAGGCTTTGCAAAAGTCTTTGCCTCCTAACTCAAATATAGCCCGGCAAAAAAGAGAAAATACTTTGGAGCATTGATACCTTTTGAATGTATACTCAGTTCTGGTTCAGCAACCTATAGAAAAGCTTGTGTTCTTCCTGAGGTAAAATGACTGGAAATAATACTTGTGCATTTCATGAAGTCCACATGAGGATTGCATCAAACAAGCAGACAGCACATACTCATAAGGGCTGTGACTGGCTAGTTCTCCAATATACTCATTCATATTTTATAGGATAGACATACAACTCTAATGGGCCAGAGTCCTAATGAAGACCTTTATATTGTATTGTACTGTGTCTTTAAATAACGAAAGGACATCTTTTTTTTCTCTGTGTTTTAGATTACCAGTTCTTAATGCATACTATAAGAAAAATATTTATCCTTGTACTGGGAAAGATTGGTCTATAGTTGACATAAAATGACGTGGATCAAGGCAACCTTTGAGGGGAATTAAAGGGAAAGAGGTATACAAAAAAATCTCAGAATTGGAAGCCATCTAGTTCAACTCATATATGAACAAGATTCCCTTCTCCTGATCTCCAATAGGTGTTGATTCAGTTTCCTTTGGAAGACCTCTGGTGGTGATGGAGATGAGGAAACCATTACTTTCCAAAGCAAGACAGTCTACATTTAGATAGCTAAATGTGTTAAGAAGTTTTTTCCCCTATATAATACCTAAACCTACCTCTCTGCAACTTCTACCCATTCTTCTTAATTATATCTGTAGGGTCTAAGAAGAGCAAGTTATAATTTCAAGTTTTTGAACGACTCATGTAGAAAAAGAAATTTGAACTCAGGTCTTCCTGACTCTATGTTTAGCACTCTACATGTAGCATCCATATCAGATCTGCAGAGGACATAAATCTGGGAACCACAACCAATGCAGTGAATGGTACAAGATCCCCAAAGATCCAGCGGGCCATAAAAATGGACTGAATTTAATAAGGCCTAGTCATGACTCTAAGAAGGAGTTGTGATTTTTTTTTTCAGAGTGGGAACTCCCATAGATTTTATTTCCAAACTTTATAAATAGATTAGTCCTAGGGAGCTGGCTGAGGCACAGTCAGATTCAAAACAGGTGAGGAATAAGGATTGGGCCTGAATCTGTGTTTTCATTGATATGGTAATCTCCCAAATGAAGAAAACCCCTTCTACCAATGCAGGAGAGTACTTTTGTGTAACTTCTAGTCTTAGAGAGTTGCTTAGAATCCTCAGGTAAGGCTTTCCCCAGGGTCACTGAGGCAGGGTGTATCAGTGGGAGTACCTGAGCTCAGGTCTTCCGAGCTTCAAGGTCAGCTCTTCATCCACATCAAAAGTAAAAGACAGGGAAAGTGTAGCTAGACAACAGTTCATATGAAAACAGCTTGAGATTTACATAGGCTACAAGGTCAACAATGTGATATTCAATTCCCTTTAATTCAATAAATATTAAGGGTCTACTATATACATGTAATAGGTATCCATATATTCTATGGATACCAAGACAAAAAAAACAAAGCAATGAAATGTTTACGTGACTGCTCACGTGTAACCTATATCTGATGGTTTACCATCTCAGGGAGCAGGGAAGGGGAGGGAAGGATAGAATTTGGAACTCAAAACTTTAAAAAAAAATAAACCCAAATGCTAAAAATGTTTTTAACATGTAATGGGGGGGGGGTATAAAATCAATATATTTTAAAGAAGCAAAACAATGCCTCCCTTTTAATTGTTGTACTACCACCCTCCTTCATGCCCAAAAAAACTAATTAATGAGGCTGCTTTGAGAGGTTAGAATGAAGGAGATAACAGTCCCCTTGCATATTATTCCAGTTAATCTAATATAGAGTACTGCATTCAGTCCTGGGAACTGTATTTTAATAAAGACATTGACAAGCTGGAGAGCAATCAAAGGAAGAAAACATTTGGTTAGAGACCTTATGATCATGCTATAAGATACTGGAGCCTGGCACAGGAATTTAGGACCATAAGATTAGTTAAAGGAACTAGAAATGTTTAACCTGGAGAAGAAAAGACTGAGAAATGACCTGGTTTCATTATCCTAAAATATTTTGATTATCTGCTTGAGAGTGAGCAGCTACGTGAAGCAATAGATATAGAGCTAAGCTTGGAGTCAGGAAGACTCATCTTCCTGACTTCAAACCTGGCTTTGGAGACTTAGATGGGTGACTCTGAGCTAGTCACTTAACCCTGTTTATGATAGTTTCTTCATCTGTAAAATAAGCTTGAGAAGGAAATGGCAAACCACTTCAGTTTTTCACAAGAAAACTCCCAAAAGGGATCACAAGGAGTCAGACACAACTGAAAACAGCTAAATAACAACAACAAATTATAACAACTCAAGTGTGGCCAGAAGAGAGGATATGTGAATGCATCTCCCTCACTTTTTTGCACAGATGAGGGATGATGGGTTTGGAACATTGTATATACATTTGCACTGTATATATAACTACTATATATGTCTTGCATATATACTTTATTTTGTTACAATACTTTCACTCTGTCCCTACTTCCCCCTTTCCTTTGTATTCTTTGTCATGAGGGGTAGTCCTCTGAGTGGTAGAGGAGGTATATATTGGAGAAATGAAGGTGTTATAAAAACAAAACATATATAAAAAACATATTAAAAAATTAAAAGACATTTAGGGATATTTTGTGCGTACTCTAGAGCAGGGTGATAGGAAGGGTTGGTTTAGAACACTAAGATCTGCCACAAAACTTTGTAGAGAAGTTCTGAATTCCTGTGACAGGCTTGAATCTGCAATGATTTATCCATATTAACTTTCTGAGGTCATTGGGAAAAGTTCTTAGAATTGCTTTGGCTTAGGAAAGATTTCTTATGCTTGTACCAGGCTAAACCTATAAGTCCAGTATTTAGACAGAAACAGACTGATTTTTGGAGGGGAGGAACACAGATCCAGGAAATTTACCTTAATATATGGAATAGTTAGATCATGCCCTGTGCTAGGGACTGTGAATAAAAAAATAAAAATGAAATTGTCCCTGCCATCAAAGAACATACATTCTACTCTAATGTGTCATTAAACGCATTATACTAAGACATTCCCCTTGGTGGGTTAACCCCAAAATCTGGTCCTCAGCTTTGAAAGTGCAGAAATTTGATTTTATTAGTTTAGTCAAATATGAAATATGATCATGCTCCCATATTTCCTTTCCCTCCACTGCATATGTGTATGCATGTATGTGTATGCTAAGTTCATGTTCACAAATCATACCACATGTCATTGATTATAAATCAGAATGCCAATTTATTTATTAATTTATATGTAGAAATATATTTGCATCAACAGTGAAATTATTTATCTACAAAGGGCACTGCATTTCTTGGTACCTATATTCAATAGACTATAGATTAGAAGCTTGCTTGGCAAGTACAGAATTAAAGCTGAAAAGTCTCTGATTTGATTTGATTCAATACTTGTGATTTTTAAAAAATTTTTGTTTGTGCTTTTTGTTCTTATATGACATTTATTTCTGAATATATCTTTCCTTATTACCTCCCCCAACAAATTAACCATCATAATACAGATTTTTTTTTAAAAAGGAGGAAAAAATTTAGCTTAGCACTACCCATAGGCAATATTTCATATCCATAGTCCTCCACCTCTTCAATGGAAGGAGGGCAGTACATTTATATGAATCTTCTCCAGGACCGAGCTTGGTCATTATACCTATACAACAGTCAATTTCATTTTATTGTTTTAGTCATTTTTGGTTGTTTTCCCCCTGTTTTTACTCTTACCTACTGCCCTGACACTGACCAGAAACTATGGCCTGAGGACTTAAATCCTTTCATGTCTAAAACATTAATGTAATTAATTACATCACATGTAATTAATTACATATAATACAATTAATTACATTAATATACTATAATATTACTATGCCATAAAAAGCATGAAATATGAAGAATTCAGAGAAGCACAAGAAGGCTTATATAAATTGATTCAGAATGAAGTCAGCAAAATCAGGAATGAATGAGTAAATGAATGAATGAAAAAGCATTTATTAAGCACTGATCATGCATATTTGCCCAGGGATCCACTTGTCCTGATTGGTGAGTGCCTCATATGACCTACTACAGCCAAGCAGTCTCTAGACACACTTCATTTTACTCTCTGACTATCCTCTCACTTGCTACTCTAACACCGCACATCCTTTGATCCTACATCTCCACCATAACTTTTAATTTCTGCTCTGGATCCATGACTAAATCAATATTATCACTTTTTTCTTTAGTTTATCTCCCTACCTCTCCCCCCACTATTACTTTCAAACAACAAAGCTTCTTCCGAGCTACATCTATCCTATTTATGTTGTCTCTCTATTACAATATGAAAACTTCTTAAGGGTAGAAAATATCTCCTCTTTTTCTCCTCAGAGCTTATGGTGCTTGGCACTGATCAATGCTTAATAAATGCTTTTCTCATTCATTCATTCATTCATTCACTCATGCACTCATTCCTGATTCTACTAACTTCATTTTGTATCAGTTTGTGTAAGACATTTGATACTTAGCTGAATTCTTCATATTTGATACTTCTTATGGCATAGTAATATTACATTATAGTAATGTTAAATAATAGTCATTCCTCAATAGATGGACACCTCTTTTTTTCTCCTAAGGAACATCAAACTATTCTAGCCTGAACAATTGCTGGATAGAACAATGGGCCTGCAGTTTGGAGGATCTGAGTTCAAATCTGATCTTAGACATTTCCTAGCTGTGGGACACCCTCATCCGGTCACTTGACCTTGTTTGCCTCAGCTTCTTTATCTGCAAAAGGAGTTGGAGAAGGAAATGGCAAACCACTCTAGTGTCTTTGCCAAGAAAACCTCAAATGAGGTCATGAAGAGTCAGACATGACTGAAATGACTGAACAACAACTTTAATTATAGTTCTTTTTTATCATATGAAATTTTTTAAAACTCTGAACTTAAACCTCCCAAAAGGAAGGATTGTTCCTCCTTCATTCTCGAAGAGGACCTATACATGTGCATTCTTTCCAAAAGGACATTTCAGATATAAAACACAAAGAAAGAGGATTTTCTATACATGAAACTGTGAATATTTATTTCATACTACTTTTAAAAAAGCATATAACAAATTAATGACACTTTCGAAGTTATCCTGATTGTTTGTACTTCCTTCTGAACTTTCTTTTGCTTTCTTCTGGGCAGTTTTAAATGCGTTATAATTGTGTTTTTTAAATCACCATTGTTAACCTTTTTCTCCCTACTGGCTTCTTTCTATTAAGGAAAGAAGGAAGGAAGGAAGGAAGGAAGGAAGGAAAGGAGGGAGGAAGGAAGAAACTTTGTAACAAATAAGCAAAGTCAAGCAGGAGGATTCTACACAGTGGACTTGTCCAAAACTATTTTTTCCACCTCTGTCAGGAGGTGGGTTTCATGCCTCATCATAGGCCTGCTGGAAGATAGAGTTGGTCATATCTTTGGTCAGAGTTCCTAAGTTTTCAAAGTTTTTCTTTTAATAGTTTCATTGTCCTTGTAAAAACTGTTCTCCTGGTTGTGCTCACTTCACTCCATGTCAGTTCATACTAACCAGGTTTCTCTGAAATTCTTTTATCATTTCTTACAGCATCGTAATATTCTCTATGAGGTATGTCTATTTAAATAATGTAGTCACCTAGAATCAAGGCACCCTCTCTTTTGCTGAGTGACAGAGAGATATTGACAGATTTTTACTCTCTTCTTTCCTTTTGAGGATCATTGTTTTAGAGCTAAAAGGTCTTCTAGAGGACATCTAGCCTAGTCTCTTAATTTTACAGATAGATTAGGATGATGACAGGCACCCAGAGAAGTCACATACTTTGCTCAGTCATATAGGCAGGAGCAGTCAGAACTTAAATTTAGCTCTTGTGATTCCAAATTCAGTGCTCTTTACACTGTTCCATGCTCCTTTGCATCACAGGATTTGAAGAGTTGGAAGGAAGCTTAGATATTACATAATTCAACCTTTTTCTTTATCGACGAAACAAGCTTTCTAGACTCTTCAAGGATTATCTATCTTCTCCTTTTCATCTGCCATTAAAACATACTCTTATAAAATATTATTTTTCCCAGATTATGGTTTATTTTACATTAATTGCATTTTAGGATAGCTATTTCCTGTAGCCTTAATCTTATCAAAGAACAATTTCCAAATGACAATGTAGGATGGATTATTTCTGGGAAGGTCCCAGCAGAAGACTAATCCCATCCATTGTATATGGATTGTTGCTAGCTTCAATTCCAGAACCTGGTACTCACTGACCCAACATTTCGTGAGTTCAGCTTATTTGGGGTTGGACTTCTTTATCTACTAACAATGAAGTATCAGTCCCATCTACCTATCTATTTAATTTACAAAGTCTCTTTGAAAGGACTAAAGGTCAACTTTGCTGCATGGTTCTGTGACCTACTGGTGATATGACATTGCCAGTCTATAATTGTTTTTCTTTGGCTAATAATATGGTTTTAATCCTTTCAACAAGGTGCTATTTAACATTTTAATTGTTTAAAAGGTGTGTGTGTGTGTGTGTGTGTGTGTGTGTAACATTTTAATTGTTTAAAAGGTGTGTGTGTGTGTGTGTGTGTGTGTGTGTGTAACATTTTAATTGTTTAAAAGGTGTGTGTGTGTGTGTGTGTGTGTGTGTGTGTGTGTGTGTGTGTGTGTAGGGCCAGCTTCTGAGTTAGGAAAATGTAGGTTCAACTTCTGTCTCTGATATACACTAGTCATATGACCTTGGGCAAATCACTTAAATTTTCAGTGCTCTAGGTGACACTCTATGACTAAAAATTGCAGGAGTTTCACATCTGCATTGGCAGAAGGAATTTCCTTAGAGGGAGCTCCCTACACAGATGAAATCATAGGCTCAAACACATACATATATGTGTCCATGTATATGTATATACATATATACATACATATGTACAATAATATACATATCATATCCATAATATCACCTTTGATTTCTCCAACATTTTCCTTGTCAGGGAATGTTCACTGACTGATTAATTGGAAAATAATATTCTTTTGTTGTTGAGTGGTTTCAGTCATATCTGACTCTTGGTGACCCGATTTGGTGTTTTCTTGGCAAAGATACTGGTTGGCCATTTCCTTCTCCAGCTCATTTTACAAACAAGAAAACTGAGGCAAACAGGGTTAAGTGACTTGACCTGGGTCACACAGTGTCTGATGCCAGATTGGAAGTCAGGAAGATGAATTTTCATGACTTCAGGTTCTCTAAGCACTGCCACCTAGCTGCCCCTAACATCCTAAGAAGATTTCATTTCTTGTAGGATATCTCTGAAATCAGTTGACTAACATTTTAAAAGTACAGAAGAAAAACTCTAGCCATATTTATGGGTAGCTACAAGTAGCTGAAGTTACTATTCTGCGTTGTCAGAAAAAAAACCCTAAGGGCCTTTGGGATGAAAATATTACATTGATAGATGACAGCTGCGATCCTCTTCAGTAAGGTATTATGATTGAAGGGTAATCAGGGTAAAACAACACCTATTGAGAGTTTATTACACAACCCATTACATTAAAAAATGCTCCAAGAGATACAATTTGTTTATGAGTAAGGAGGAAAAGAGGAGGAAAGGGAAAGGATGGTAAAATTAACTGTGTGCTAAAAGCATCTTGTTCAAACTGTTAAATTATGCTTGCTGCCAACATAGGTAGAGTAGTAGCTATTTTAGGGGAAAGAATGCTGGGACAGGAAGTTAGGAGAATTGGGCTCTGGTCCTGGATCTAGCATTAGCTAGCTGTGTGACCTTGAAGAAATAAATCACCTCAATTTTCTGCACGTCAATTTCCTCACTTGCAAAATGGTGACGATAATTGTAGTCTCATGGAATTGTTAAAAAAAAAAAAGCTTTTGGAAACACGAAAGCACTACATAAGAAACAGAATGTCTTATTCCTTGGAACTTGGGAAATTTGAACTCCCAATGGACCTGGTTTAAAGGATAGTTTCGAACACTGCGAGTTTTTAATCTTAACTGTGGTTCCTTTTCTCTCCTAGACAGGGTTCTGGTTTCACACCTATTGAAAGATGTTAAATTTGCTAGCCACTATTTTCTCGGGGGAAAAAATCGATCTCTGAGTTATCTAAAGAAAAGATTTTTTTCCCGTCCCCTTTACTCCATGTTCATTAAAAAAAAAATTTCCGTACCCCTTAAAAAAGTCAATTCTGAGAAATTACTTCCTTAGTTTTTACTCACAAAGTCTCAATATCTCTGCTAAAAATACAACACCTGGAGAATTAGGAAGGAAGGAAGAAGCAGTGGAAACGAAGAGAAGCTGGGGGAAAGCGGTCTGCGAGAGCTTGGACAAAGAATTTAGGACTCCTGGCTAATAAATGCAAGGCTCTCCGAGAACTTTCAAAGCATGCCCGAGAGGGGACAGGGACCCCAGCCTAGGAAAACTGTAGCTGGAGGTAGACGGAGGCTCCAGTCCTTCCGACTCGCTCGCATGCTACCCTCGGTGTGCGGTGGGGACCTCCTGTCATTCATGTGTGCGCGTGCAAAGACGAAAGGAGAAGCTGGCGTGTGCGGGAGCTGGGGGGATAAGGAAAGAGAAGAGAGGAGAGGAGAGGAGGGAGAGGAGAAGCGGAGGGAGAGAGAGGGAGAAAGGAAGGAGAGAAGACAGAAAAAGGAGGGGAGCAGCAGAAAGGGGGAGAGGAGAGAGAGGGAGAAGAAAGGAGAGGAGAAGTGGAGGGACAGAGAGGGAGAAAGGAAGGAGAGAAGACAGAAAAAGGGAGGGGAGAAGCAGAGAGGGGGAGAGGAGAGAGGGAGAAGAAAGGAGAGGAGAAGCTGAGGGACAGAGAGGGAGAAAGGAAGGAGAGAAGACAGAAAGAGGGAGGGGAGAAGCAGAGAGGGGGAGAGGAGAGAGGGAGAGGAGAAGCTGAGGGACAGAGAGGGAGAAAGGAAGGAGAGAAGACAGAAAGAGGGAGGGGAGAAGCAGAGAGGGGGAGAGGAGAGAGGGAGAGGAGAAGCTGAAGGACAGAGAGGGAGAAAGGAAGGAGAGAAGACAGAAAGAGGGAGGGGAGAAGCA
>CM053770.1:557661549-557693576 GCA_028658325.1 Potorous gilbertii
GGGGAGAAGCAGAGAGAGGAAGGACAAGCAGACAGAGGAGAGCGAGGAGAGGGGAGGCGGGGGCGGGGAGCACCCCGTGGGAGAGGGCTTGGGGAGCGCTCCTCTCTCCTCCTCCTGCCCTGCTCCCCTCCCCCGGCCGAGCCCCGGCGTGCTGCAGCCATGGAGACACCTCTAATCCCTCCTCCCGTCCCAACCCACCAGCCCCCACAGCAGCCGCGGATTGGTCGCCCTTTGCTCCCTGACCCCTCTCGGCGCTGCTGTGGGCCGCTTCTTCCTGCTTCGGCCGCCGCCGCCGCCGCCTCTGGCCTGGGAGGGCGGGGAGGAGGGAGGCGGGGGAGGCTGCAGACGGCAGAGCCGCTGCGCACGGCCGAGGGGCGGGGGGAGCTGGCTCGGGCGCCGCCGCCGCCGCTGCGGGAGGAGCAGCCGCCGCCGCCAGCGCCGCCACGGCCGGAGGAGGAGCCGCGGGAGCCGCTGCCGCCGCCCTCCGCCCCCTCCCCTTCTCCCTTCCTCCTCCTTTTTCTCCTCCTTCTCCCCGGCCGGAGGGAGGACTCCCGGAGCAGCCCGGCGGCCGGAGCGCCCCGCCGACTCGGGAGAATGCGGCGGCGATCGCGGATGCTGCTTTGCTTCGCCTTCCTCTGGGTGCTGGGCATCGCCTATTACATGTACTCCGGGGGCAGCACGGCGCTGGCCGGCGGCGGGAGCAGCGGCGGAGCCGGCAAGAAGGTGGGTGAAGAGCGAGCCCCGGCTCTCGGTGTCCGCTCCCTGCGCGCCCCGGGTCCTGGCGCTCGGGGCGCCCGCTCCTCTCTCCTTTGGGAAATGGACTTGGAATGGGACTCCCGTGATTGCCCCCCTTCCCCGGCTTCTCCTGGGTGGGGGCTCGGGATGCTTCCTTACTTGCCCCGAGCTCCGTCCTGCCCCATTCCCGTCTTCCTTCCACTTCCCGCGGACCTCTTCCCCGAAGAGTCTGGTCTGTCTGGTTTGTCTCTCTGTCTTGTCTCTACGGTGCCTGACTTATAACCTCCCCGATCCCCGGGCGGAAATCAAGGAAGAAACCTTTTAATTCAATTTATTTTATTTTTCCTTCGATTCCTCTCTCGGAGAGAAAGTATTGGAGACTTTCTCCCCGTCGTTTTAAACCTATTTCTCCTTCCTGCCCTTCACTCCGCAGTAGGGTCCTCCCTGAACCCAGAGTGAGAATTGGCCCCTTTGCTGTAATTAGCCGCTGAGATACAGAAACTGCAAGGTGGAGGCACTTCAGACCCCAGGGGCCTTTAAAAGGCAGATTGCTTTCTCCCTCCTTCCCTCCCTCCCTTCCCTTCTTGGTCCCCTTTTCATTCAAGTGGGTAGCCCAGTTCCTTGTAAGTTTCTGGGGACTAGGGTCGGGAAAAGACAAAAGGCGAAGGGAGGAGAGGAAGAGAGGCTCTTGCCTCTAAAATGCCAAATATTTTGTAGAAATAAGAGTTTAACTTGTTTCTTAGAGGTCTTTTCAGCTGCATGACACTAGTTGCAGTCTCTCTCCTCCTCCCCTTCTCCCTTAGTCTGCCTCTTTTCTTTCTCTCCTTTCTTTCCCTCGGTAGGGGGAACCTCAGTTTTTATGCCATATACAGTCTACACTTTTTCTCTTTCTTTTGGGGAGTGGGTCACCACCACTTATTCTGTAACCTAATTCCCTCTAGGGTAGAAACTTGTCATGTGTATGTCTTTCCCCTAGGAGCCAGTCATGTTCACGTTTTCTTTCTCAATTTCTTTTAACTACTGGTTGAGCTGTTTCCTTTTGCTTCATCCCAGAGCTGAGTGAAACATGTTTCCTCATGCGCCTTAATTTTCCAGGGCCTCTTCCTCGTGTTATACCGATGTTTGATTTTCATTTTTAAATGACTGAGCGATTAGTATATAGAAATCATGAAAACTAAACTAGGCACCTATTATTTTACCGTGCACAGGATTCCAGCTTTCTTTATCCATATCTGTATTGAAATGTTACTTTCAGTGTGAATCAGATTCAGTGCTCCCCATGAAACAAAATGCGAGGAAGCCAAGGGAAAGCCCTATTGTAGAATGTATTGCTGTATAGTGGCACTGATTTTGTGTTTTTATTTTTTTAAATTGTTTTCTAGCTTTTAAAAATGATGCTATCCTTTCCAAAAAAGCAAAGAACTCATCATAATGCCGACATTCAGTTAACTCTCAGTTCAATTCTGAGTTAAAACTACCTGGTTACATCTCAGTTTCTCTTTATGTGATTAGTTGTAGCAAGAGAGTTGTAGCATGTCTTCTTGTAACCAAGGAGAGCTAATTAGAAACTGACAAGTTTTGGCACTGAACTTCCTCCTTTCATCTGACCCTTGAATGTGTAGCTATTTAAGTATGGTTGCTTCATTCTTTCTCTGGTGGAGGGGTTATCACATGTATCTAGGCTATCTGTTGGGCACTTGGCCACTTAAATTGGTTTGTCCCCATCTAGAGGGACTGAAATGAAAACTTCAGCTTTCTGCAGGCTGATTAACATGCTTCACAGTCCAGTTCCCATCTCTGTATTACAAAGTTTTTTTAAAAACAGTAACATTGCATGAATGACTGAAAAAGCATGTATTATGCCAGTAAGAGCACCAGTAGCAAAGCATTAGCAATGCAAATAGTATAGCAAGATGGTCCTTGTTCTTAAGGAGCTCATATTCTTAGAGAGAGACAACACAAATGTTATGCACAGAGAAGTGATTTCATATTTTTATGAAAAGCTTCAGATTGATTACTCTCCCTAATCTCTTCCACCAGCTGAAAAGTGATCTTCTTCCTACAATTTTTCAAGCTAAATCTTATTTGAACTCTATGCATTTAATAGTTTTCTAACATTTACTTGAAGGAGGAAACAAGCATTTTTTAAAGTGCCTACTGTGTATCAGGCAGGGTGCTAAGCACTTTAGAAATATGATTTTATTTAACTCTCAACACCGCAGTAGGAGGTAGGTGCTGTTATTAATCAGCATTTTATAGTTGAGAAACCATATAGTATAGGAAACTATATAGTGTAGGAAATTAAACCAGACGGATTAAGTGACAAAGGTCATAGGTTTCTGAAACTAAACTTGCACTTGGGTCTTCTGATTCTAGCCACATAGCTGCCAGTATTTTCGAACATACCTGGAAGGCAGAGGCTGTATTTTTAAATATATGTATCCCCAATTCCTTGCACATAGTAGGTGTATAATATTTGTTGAAATGAATCTGAATCTTGGGAAAGTCACCTAGTTCTCAACTGATTTGTAAAATGAAGGGATTGGACTTAAGGAGTTAGATCCTCAAGCTCCTTTCCAAATCCAAATCTATAATTAATCTATAATCCATATCTATAATCGTATGAATTCTTTTTAATTAAGATTTTTATTGATATCTCTTATTTGATCTTGTGAACCTTTAAAAGTGAGATGCTATGCAAAAAGGCAGTGAGCAGCCCCTAAGTGGCAATCAGTCCTTTGCACTGTATAATAGTAAGCTGGGATTTGTTGAACATTTGCTCATTCAATAGGTACTGTGCCTGCCATGGGCAGAGTACTAGGACAGGGAGTGAGGGAAACACAAAGACAAATAAGTTGTGGTCCCTGCCTTTAAGGAATTTATAATTTAATACCTGGGGATCTTGTGCCTAAGCGGTTTAGGAAGTACTGATATGCATGTGGAAAAGACCCGAAGATTGGAAGCTTATGGTGAAGAGAGAAGCTGGTCAAGTGCTAAGTACCATGTAGAAAATCTGATATTCTTTCCCATCATTTTGCCTGTTTTATTAATTGATGTGATGCTTTCTCAAGACGTTATGGTCCTTCCATATAGCATGTCCTCTGTGACTGCACAAACTGGCAGATTCAACTAAGTGATGGTTACAGACACGTCTTCCAGGATGACCCCAGAAATGTAGCCCCAGATGAAAAATTCAGGAGTTTTGTGCTGGTGGCAGTAGGAAAGTACAGAGACCATGTAGAAACAAGTGGGGGGAAATTAACAATTATACATGGGTTGGTGATTTGAGATTCTATTCTTTCTGTCAACGAACCATAAAATTTAATCCCAGCCCTCAGAATGGTTTAGTGATTGTCTGTAGAGGAAGAGGTGTGTAAATGAAATAGCTTCTGAAATTGCAGTAAAAGACTCATTAACTTCATGTGTTGGACCCTGATATAAAAAAGCAAAAGAACTGAGTGTTTCTCGTGGGGTGAATGGAATCCCCTGCTGTAGTGAATTTCCTTATGTAGTAGAAAAATTATATAATCCTAGTTATTCCTGAATTGTTTCAGTGGAGATATGGTACTTGGAAATCCCTCCCAAAATCACCTTCCTGATTAAGAAAACAATTTCTTCCAACCTACATGTAATGTGCGTAAGACAGGTCAGTATAAAACATAGAATAAAAGTTCGGGCAAGATTTAAATAACTGCAAAAAGATATTTTGTATAAATGAATTTAGAGTTTTTCGCACCCCAATGCAAATCCAAAATTTGTCAATTTCTTTGCATCATGAGGTTTTCTATCATGGGAAAAACAGGACTTGAGTTGTTTGCGTTTTTGGAATTGTCTGACATACAGACTGACTTGTATTTCTGCTGCCTCAGCTATCCAGCCAGAGCTTGTCATTGTGTGCCTTGCCTGTTAAGTAACATCACAAAACAGTTATTCCCCCTTTAGCAGAAGTTAGAAAGCCAAGCTGATCTCAGTTTACAGATTAAAATATAGGTGCTGAAAGCCATCATGGATATTTCTCCAGAACATAGGGCTGTTAAAACTTTGGCTGCTGGTATTTATTTACTTATTTTTAGGTATGAATGTGTGTGCCAAATCAAATTCTGCATGACATTGTTTAAAATTACATTTCATTTACATTTATATGGAATTTTCCCCCTCATTTTGCTCTATTTCAAAAAAATTGATGATTTGTATTTCAAGGATGCCTTTTCTGTGTGCATCTCTGATGTTTTAAAAATTTAATCTTATTAAGGCTCCCAACTCCTTTGTGTCATTGGCAGAGGATGGGGTAAGGGAAAGGGAAAGAGAAAGGGAGGGAGAAGATTTATGAAAACTTTAATTTGAAATGCAGCTGCTTCTGGGTAGTGCCATCGTTTAGTCAGGAGAGTGGAGCCTGCATATTTAAGGTAGTGTGTTTTACCTACTATCTCAAAGGAACAGCTTATAAGAAAGATCTTATTAATTGACTCAGCATCCTTGTGAGGTAAGTAAAAGCTACTAGCTAATGGAATTAACAGAAACACACAGCAGATAATTGACTTCCCCAAGGTAACACCACCAATTCTTAACTTTGTCAAACCTAATGCTTCTGCCCTTTGCCCATGTTCCAGGCAACAGATCAAACCTCCTTTCTCTATCTTGTTAAATAAGTTAGAGTGGTGGTTTAATTAATTAGTCAGTTAATCCCCTTATATATTAAATAATCTATTTCATTTGATGGGACTATGCTTACTTGAGTCTGATACTAGTTTTTATCTACTTGTTTGAAGCATTTCTATTATATTTGTGTGATTCATTTACTTTTTCTTTTTTTTTTTTTTTTTTACCAACAAGTGGGTGCCCTTGTATTATCTGGCATATATAAGAGTAGCTTCATCAAGGAAATTTAGCCCATTGATAGCAAGGGATGTTAATGCTAATGCTATATTAGATGTTTGCATGGGTAACTACAATACACTGAGTAGTATATGTGTACCACTGTTGATAGGTGTGATGCAAATGGCCTGATAAATAAGTGGCAAATGGGCATTTGAACTTTGACTTGGATAATTTTATGCGGATTTCTGCTCTCTGTCCATCTCAGTCTCTCTTTTTCTGCTGTGGCACATGGGTATCAGGGGTAGAAACTAGCTTCTCAGCTTCTACCTCCACACCAACTTCATTCCCACTCTTCTTGATCAACTTGGGTGTAGCTGCTTTTTTCTGAGATGATTGGAATTGATTGATCAAGCTGAAGCCCTTATCAGGATTGAATGTTTTACAGATTGCCCCAGATTTTTTTTGCTTGCCGTGTCCAAATCAAATGGCAGCAGAAGTGGGCTGAACCAGAGAAGATATTGAGAGAAATTTAGGGTAGGGATAGCAATTCCTTCTTCTTCAGGATAGGTCAAGGAAACCAGTTGGAACAGGTCAATACATGTACTCTGTCCCCTCAGATATGGAATGCCCTGTGATCAGATCACTCTCCCCCTATCTATTTTTTAGGCACTGGTCCTACCTCTATGTGCTTTATCCATTGTTCAGTCTTGCTTGTCATGTCAAAAAGGTAGCATGTTATAATCACTGGATCTATGTTTAACTTGAGGTTGATCCAGTAGTTTTAACCTGTGTCAGCAGCACATCTGGGGCTGGGACTACTATTTGGATGCAAAAGAAAACACGTTCTGTGTATTATCAGTTTTTCTTTGTCAGTAGGAGATTTAAAGCATTGCCATTTGAAAAGGATGATTTGGAATGGTGATAAGAAGAACTAGAGAAAAAGGAACCTTATAACCAGGGAATGTGGTTAAAGGATGACACAGTCTAAATTTGTCTTTTTAAAGAAAGAAAAGAAAAAGTTTTCCAATTTATGAAGTTATGTTGCTCAAGCCTCTGGGTGCTTGAACATAATGAAAACAGATTGTGAGTGATAAACAGCACACAAATAATGAGCTATTCCCTTGACCCTCTGGCAAAAATCGGGAAGATAAGCTCTGCACAGCATGGTGTAGAGCCAGCTACTGGGAATCCATCAGATACCATGCCATGGGGCCTGGAAGCATAGAAGGAGAAGAGTTAGAGATTGTGAAGGGAATAGCTATCCCCTCAAGTTTTCCATCCCAATTGCTGAAGTCCTAAACTTAGGTTCTCTTAAAAACTGGAGGGCCCTCAAGGATAATAGGAGTTTTCATGGAAGTAACCAGAATAATCTTTTTTGGGGGTAATGTGGTGGAGGGAAAGACACATGCTGTCTCTTTTTGCTATCTTTTTTTCCTACAACTTCAGAGATTAAAGAATACAATTTTTTGAGGTAGTTGTAGGTCTAAATGCTAAACTAGGGAATCTTTTTTTCCCTCATTCCTAGTGAGCCAGGAGGTTGTGGTTGGCTTACTGGGAGGCATGGTGAAACATGCTTTGGGCCAGATAGGACATGTGGGTAGATATATATCTTTGAGACCATGACTGTTGGATTCTTGGAAGCTGGAGAAGTCATAAGCATGGGAAAGTCCAGCAGTCTTCCTTATACAAGAAAACATCTCCATCTATCCCCAGACCATTCTATTCTTTCTCTCTTGCTATTTTCTTTTTCTAAAGCAGAGGTTCCTAACTTTTTTTTTTTTGGTGTGTGTCATAGAACCCTTTATGCAGTCTGATGAAACCCTTCTCAGAATAATATTTTTAAGTGCATTAAATAAAATACTCAGAATTACAGGAGAAGCTAAATTTATTGAACTGTAATTATCAAGATGTTTTAAAAAACATTAACAGATGCTAGGGTAGGAAACTCTTCTCCAGGTTTGTAGTTGTGGCACCTACTCTTTGGGCTATATAGTTGGAGACAATACTGAGATGCAACTAGGAATCTCATTCTAGTGCTGGGTAATGGGAAGTAGGATTCTGTGTTGTGGGACCTGATGAGGTTTTCTCTTGGTTGGATGGGAGGAATTGAAAATGAATTCACCTAATGATGAATTATGCTCTGTAGCAAAAAGCAAAGTTTCATTGTGCCCAGTTATTTCAGCTAGAGTAACAAAGATATGCACTGGATCTGTGGCTAATGTCAAAATTATTTGAGCATTAATACTGTGTTGTTTCTTCTGGGGAATCCTTAGGTATGGATATGGGGAATGTTTATAGTTGGTTATCAATAAGTTTAAACTATCTAGGGTTTCTTTCCTATTTAGGTCATGTAGGTTGTGTGGTACAAGTTAAATGCTGTGACTTTGGATAAGTCACTTAATATCTCTGAACTTCAGGTTCCTCAGCTGTAAAATTAGGGGATTGGAATAAGATGATTTCTTAGATCCTTAGAACAGTGCCTGATACCTAATAAATGTTTAATAAATGTGTTTTTTCTCCCATTTATCCCATTCTGGCTTTTACAGTCCTTTGGTCAGAACATTCAGTGGTCTAGGAATCACAAGGTGGCCTGGGTTTGAATTCTGGCTCTGCCATTTAATCTTCAGGATTACATAGGGCAGCTAGGTAGTACAATGACTAGAGCACTGGGCTTGGAGTCAGGAAAAATTCTCTTTGTGAGTTCTAATCTGGCCTCAGACACTTACTGACTCTGTGATCCTGGGCAAGTCACTTAATCTCAGTTTGCCTCCATTTCCTCATCTGTAAAATGAGCTGGAGAAGGAAGTGGCAAACCACTCCAGTAGTTTTGCCAAGAAAACCTCCAAATGAGGTCACAAGGAGTCGGACACACCAACAACAAAATCTTCAGGAAGTCACTTGAGTTTTACTTTTGCCATCTGTAAGATGAGGATGATAACACTGTTTAACAGCACAATTAAAAATATTTATTAAGCACCATCAAATGACCTCTATGCCGCTATCCTGGTTCTGTGGTGATGGTTTGCAAAGGAACATTGTAGATAGTCTATGACTTTCACAGGATTCTTGAGATGATCTGGTGAAATGAATATGTGGGAAACTGCTTGTTAAAACTGTAACATTTAGGACAAGAAAAATGAGATCTCCTTCTAAAAATCTGAGGAATCTGAACCTTGGGAAGCAATAGGTACTCAGATTAGTTGGTGGAATATGCTTTCCTGCTACTTGAGTGCCCTGCATATCCCTGTTCCTAGGCAGGTACAGCTGTGAAATGTTCTACCCTTCTTCCTCTGCTGACTTTTTCCTCCTTACATCTTGTGAAATATTTGGCATTTCTTACAATGTTTAGTCATGTATTACTGGCATTGGGAACTTGTGTCATTTTATACTGATTAGGTGTCTTGGCCTGCTGAAATGTGGATGGCAGGGAGAAGCAGTGAATTATCATCTAGGAGTTTAAAAAAAAAAAACTCACGGCAAAAGCAATGATGTATAATCCCACTCATAGGAGAATCTCTATGGTTTAGAGGTCAGGAAAGCTTGGTGCCTTGGTGCCTTGATGAGACTTGTAAGATTAAAGAATGCAGAGGGCAGCTGTTGCTTGGGGGGTTTAGTTACCCTTGCTATGGCAGTCTGATAGAGAGATGGGGTGAATATCATGGTGAACTCCTCTAGCCTCTGTGACTTTTACCTCCCCAGAAATTATTCTGTCCTGATGCCCAAGACTTGATTCTGCATCATTATAATCTGATTGGAGTAGTTTTCTGACTGGAGATTTTCTTTGGTGAAGAGGGTAATAGTAAGCGTTCTGGGTGACCTTGACTGTCATTCATTTGTGCTTTCCACCATCTCTTAGATTCAGTCTTCATGAGTATAGATCAACTGACCACATGACCCACAGGAGTCCTGCCTCTGAAAACCTCCCAGATGGAATACACAGGAAGAATTTTTTTTAAAGAAAAACTGGTTTTTATGCTATAATTCAGATCCCAAAAACCATAACTACAAATTTAAGGTAATCTTTCCTTCTTTAAATCTCCAGGACCACATCTCCATTTCCTGTTTAAAATATTTTTAAAAATTTTATTGATGCTTTCCTGTTTTTACTCATACCTTGATTAATCTCCCTTCTCTCCTCCACCTTTAAATCTTTCCTTGTGATGAAGAAAAATAACAGTTAAACAAAAGTAAGTGTTACTGTATTCACATCTGACAACATATGCAACAGTTCACCATAGTCTCCTATTTCTCTAAAAACCAACAGATACATGGAAAGTTCCTCACGGTCTCCTTAAAACACTGGGCTTACTTCCTAAGTTTTCAAGACCTTCCAGGGCTCCAGAAGGGCTATGTTAAGTAGGATCACATGCTCCTAAAGCTATTCATGGTGACCTTACAGGAACATTTCCCTTGCCTGGTAGGCCCTGATGCTGCAGCCTCATGTTAGTGGCCCACTAGAAGGCCTTTGAGAACAGATGTTATCCTGTTTGCATCTTGGATGCAAAGAGAGTAATGCCATTTGATACATAATACTTGTTTAATACTGGTGCCTGTAATTTTGATTTTTATTGTGGAATTTTGACTTTTTGCTTTAGAATTTTTTTTGGGGGGGGATGGGTTTCTCTCTCCTTTTCTATACTTGTTATGTTTCCTTTGGTCACGTGGGTAGTTTTAAATGGCACCTCTGTGCTAAGTACAGCAGTGAAACCAGGCTCTTGCCCCATGGCTCACTTTACTTTAAATGTAGGTCACAGAATTCAGCCTTTCCTTGGCTCTCCTTTCTCTTTCATTCATGCTCTGGTCCTTGCAAACAAATAAGCCAACAAACCAGGTCAGCCTTCCCCCTTCCCTTTCCCAAAGGATGTTGACTGTGCTTAGACTTTGTTCATCCTTTGATGGTCAGTTCCTCCATCACATGAAAGTACAGATCCACGTCTGTATCTTGCGGTCTCCTTGCACAATTTATGAATTGGTTCTATGGTGTTTGTGTATACATGTGTGGAGTTTAAAACAAAAAACTTCCCAATTTCTTCCTGAACCCTCATAATGGCAGATAACTACTTTGGGTAATGGTAACTAATAATAATAGCTAACATTTACATAGCACTTTGAAGATACAAAGCACTTCATATTCTCTCATTTTATCCTACAGGTTAGCCTATAGCACACTCCCTCTTCTATTCAGTAAACCCCAGTAGCTCACTAACATTTCTGATATCAAAAATCATCTGGCCTTTAAAGCCCTTTATAACTTGTCCCTATTCTTCCTTTCCTGGTCTTTTTACACCTTACTCCTCTCTTTGTACTCTGTGATCCAGTGATACTGGGTTCTTTACTGTTCCTTGAACACAACACTCCATCTCCTAACTTTGAGCATTTTCTCTGGCTATCCCACCATTTCTGGAACTCTCTTCCTCCTTACTTCCACATCCTGGCTTCCTGGTTTCCTTGAAGTCTCAGTTAAAGTCTTACTTTTTGAAAAATCTTCCTTAAATTTTCATGCCTTTCTAGTCATTCTTTCCTAGTCCTTTGTAATCTTAGTGCCTTCTTGCAGAGATCACCTCCAATTTGTTCTCTGTGTATCTTATTTGTGCATAGTTTGCAAGTTGTTTCATTTGTTAGATAGTGAAATCTTTGAGAGCATGAACTATTTTTTGCCTTTTTTTGTATCCCTGGCACAGTGCCTAGATCAGGATTGGGAAACCTGTGGTCTCAAGGCCACATGTGATCCTCCAAGCCCTCATATGCAGCTTTTTGATGGAGTCCAAAGGCTACACTTGAGGACTTAGAGGACCAGATGTGGCCTTGAGGCCACAGGTTCCCCCTTTCTGGCCTAGGCCATAGTAGGTGCTTAACAAATGCTTGTTGACTTGACTAATTTAACAGAACTTTCTGATGTTCTGATTTCATCACTGGGATTTTAAGGATGGCCTCTGTATACCTATATGGGTTGGTATATATATTGTTAAATGATCATATATTGTATGGTACATTCATACATTATATTCTTAGTCTCTATATCCTTACTTTATTGATGAGGGCTTCTGTTCTCATTTGAGGACAATGGAGCAGGTGACTTATGTTCACGGAACACTCCAGTGTTTTTTATTAGAATATTGCTTGTGTTATGGAGTGTACATTCTCTTCATTGAATTGGGTCTGTAGTAAATACGTTGCATGCATCATATGTATGAAAATGAAAGAATAAAGTGTCTAATAATACTACTATCCATGTGGTGGGAGATGAAACGGTAGAAAAGTCTGGTGGTACAGTGTATAGGGCATTAGGCTTGTAGTCAGGAAGACCCAAGTTCAAATTTGGCCCCAGATACTTACTACTGGCAGTGTGGCCCTGGGCAAATAAATTAACCTCTATCTGTCCCAATTTCCTCAACTGTAAAATGGAGATAATGATAGCACCTACCCCAAGAGTTGTTATGAGGCTCAATTGAGATGGCTATCACAGTGCCTGGCATGTAGTAGGTGCTACATAAAGGCTTATACCCTTCCTTTCTCTCTAAAGGGAATTTATGAAAACATGGGTAAGAGCATTCTAAAAGTCATTACGTAAAAGTCATTAGGTTTTTCATGTAGCTTGTTAGATGGCTTATCGCTATAGATTTATAGTGTCGGGATGTGTGCGTAGTATGTCTTCATTGCTAGTAACTGACAACAATTATCTGGGAAAGAAAACTAGAGATGGTGAAGGCTAATTTTAGGAGTTTGACCTCTCAGAGTAGCTCCTGTGCTGATTCACAGAGCAGTGAGGGTAATGGCCATGGTGTCTCTGAAACGATGCTTTTCTAGACAGGTGGCATGCACTTTCCATTAAAGAATACTTCTTAACTAAGCTGCTGTGCTAGGGTTTAATGACCAGGATGCAAATTAAAGGCTTGAGCTCTGGGATGCCCATAAATTAAGTAGTCTGTTATCAGGATTTATGATGACTCTTGATGCCTTTTGCAGGGGTGTGTGTGTGTGTGTGTGTGTGTGTGTGTGTGTGTGTGTGTGTGTGTGTGTGTGAGATTTCCATGACCACCCTCTGAGTGGTTAAGCCCAGTGAAAAGTTGAATGCCAGTGGAGGCTGCCTTGAAATTTAATTCTTTTACTCATTTTTGCATCTAGACCTTGGACTTTTACCTGCCTCCTTAAAACCTTTCATGGATTCCCATTGCATTCCACATCAAATTGTGATAGTATAGCCATCAGAAGCACACTCAGTTCTGCTTTCTTGTCCTGTCTGTTCTCTGAATGTTAGTTGTTGTTAAGTTGTTTTCAGTCATGTCTGACTTGGTGACCCCTTTTGGTATTTTCTTGGCAAAGACAATAGAGTGGTTTACCATTTCCTTCTCTAGCTCATAGTACAGATAAGGAAACTGAGGCAAACTGGGTTAAGTGATTTTCCCAGGATCACATAGCTGGTAAATGTCCGAGGCCAGATTTAAACATGGAAAATGTCTTCCTGATAACAGGCCGGACACTATTTACTGTACCACCTAACTCAGGGGTAGGGAACCTGTGACCTTGAGGCCACATATGACCCTCTAGATCCTCAAGTGCAGCCCTTTGACTGAATCCAGACTTCACAGAATATATCTCAGGCCTAACTCAATGTTAGACAAACCTGCTTATTTGTTGTCCCTCAGTTGTATTTTATCCAGGCCAATTATGATTCCAACTGATCTGTCCTTCATGTTTGGATCATTGGTGCTCTCTCCCACACACCAAACATCAAACATCTCTTCTACACCAAGCCTTAAACCAGCCACCCTCACCTTGCTTGATAAAATGATAGACCTAACCAGATGAGCATGCGTTTCCTTCAGGTTACAATATAAACTTTCATTTGTCTGTAATCTTAATAACTGGGATAGTTTATTTTCTTCACTTCCCTTATCTTTACCCTTTCTCTTCTTAACCCCTCCAAGTTCTAATTTTATAAGAGAGAAAAAAGACATAAGCAGACAAATTACTATCAAGGACTTAGTCAAGTTGAGTAACTTCTAGTATGTGGCTTAATAGGGGATACCTGGATAGATTTGGGGGGTCTTTGAACTTGAATGAGAAAAAAATTACAGTTTTATTTCAGTATAGTTGGTTTCCTTTATATTTTAGACATTTTAGAAATTCTGAGTCTTGTGGCCTCATCAGCCAGACTACCTCACAGGTGTGTGATACTGACAAGGTGAAGAACCCCAATCTAGGGTCAGTGCAGCTTTTTATTCAGTCAACAAACATTTATTCCATGACTTTTATGTGCCAGGCAGTGTATTAGGCATTGGGGATGACAAAGAAAAAAAATCCAATTTATAAAATCTTCCATGTCTATAGGATTGACTGATATTCTTGATGCTGTCCCTTCTGCATAATAAAGAAAAGACGAAGGTCAGTGTAATTTTTATATTAAATGTATCATGTTTTGAAAATTGATAATATATATAATCTGGCATCTATGTATATAGCATACTTCAATACCTAGCATTTATTAAGCACCTACTACGTGCCAAGCACTTTACTGAGCACTGGGGATACAGAGAAACGTTATTGACAGTCTGATCTCAAGGACCTCACAGCCAATAGGGGACACTACATGTAAACTATGTATGAAGAATATATAAACAATATAAATTGGAGATAATCACAGAGGGATAAGCACTAGTATTAGGGGCATAGGGTTAGGCTTCCTCTAGAAGGTGGGATTTTATCTGGAACTTGATGGAAGTTCCTGGGAAATCAGGAGGTGGGGGTGAGGAAGGGAGTATTCTAGGTGTGGGGGACAGCCAGGGAAGTGTCTGGAGAGTCAGGAGATGGAATATTGTCCACACAGTAGGCAGTTAATAAATGGATACTTAATTGACTTACTTTCAGTTAGCTGGAGGACTGCATTTCTCAAGTTCTGTAGTTAAACAGGGGTTTGTGGTATATGTTTTATTATTTTGGTTACATATTTCTCATTTAACAAGTTTCTTTAGGGAATTCAACTTTATCTTTTGTATTTCTTAGTCAAGCTTAATACTCATCTTTAGCAGGTTTTGTTTGTTCTGAGCTATCAGTTTTGAATTGTGGATGATTTGGGAAAATAAAGAAAAGCCTTGGCAAATATATAATATTGCTTGTATTATGTAAAGTATTACTATGGATACTCCATGTTTACATTGAATTTTTAACTGGGAGAATCTTGGAGAGTACGTAAAAATATGGTTTATTTCCTTCTTTAAAAATTATATTTTATTTTTTCCTAATTACATATAAAAACAGTTTTTAAAACATTTTTTTAAAGGTCAGAGTTCCAGATTGTATTCTTTCCTCCTTTTCTTCCACCTTCCCTGAAATGGTAAGCAATCTGATGTAGTTATACATGTATAGTCATGTAAGACATAATATGGTTTGTTTTCCATAAAATATCTTTATTAATATTTCAATTTAAACCAGCACATTCCAATTCTAAGCTGTTTCAAGCATTTGAAAGACATTATCTAAGTTCTCTTTTCAACATTGTTTGAGGTATTCTGAAAGCTGGTACTGCTCCCCAATTTTGAGTAGGTAAATTACGGATTCACAGATTTTTAATTTGTCCCAGGTCACATGGTATCATTTCAATTCAATAAGTGTATATTTTTAAAAAAGATTTTCTTTTTAAAGTGTTAATTTTTATTGATATCTTTTGTTTTCATATCATATTGAATTCAGAAAATATCTTTCACTCTTGGTATCCAGAAAACTACCCCTTGAAACAAATAAAAAAGGCAATTTAAGAAAACTAACTCATACATCAACCAAGCTCAGTAAGCATCTATTAAGTGCTTATCATGTGCAAAGCACAGTATCAAGCTCTGAGGATACAAAAATACAATGAAAAATAGCCTTTACCTTCAAAGAGTTCACATATGATATTTGCAAACATGTATGCAGGTAAATACATGGTTAATTTGAGGGAGGAAAAGGGAGTAACACTTAGGAAGATGAGGAAAGGCTTTCCATAGAAGGTAACTCATCAGTTGAAACTTGAATGAAGCCAGGGATTGTAATAGACGAGAGACTTCTCACTGGACTGGGCACCTTGAAAGCAGACACTCTCTTTTGCCTTTCTTTGTGTCCCCTGGCATTTAACACAGTTCTTGGGACATAAGTGGTGCTTAAGAAGTACTTATTAACTGACTGACCTTCTCCCAGGTAAGGGGCAGAATTTGAGCAAAGGCATGGAGATAGAAGGTGTTGAAATGTCTTAGAGGAATAGTAATTAGGCCAATTTGGCTAGAACATAAGAGTATATGAAGACAAGTCATGTGAAATAAACCAGGAAAGGTAAGTTGGAACCAGATGTTACATATAGAACCTGAAGTATCAAGCTGAGGTGTTTGTATTTTACCCTATAGGCAATAGGGGACCCCTTGAAGGAAACAAGGCTTGAAATTTGGGTGCTTTGATATGGTTTCCCTGAAACAGGGAATTGGAGAGTGCTGAGGTTAGCTGTTTAGATATTGGAGCTACTAGTTCTCTTCTAACATAAACCAGTTTCAAATAGCAGGCTTCACCTTTATTTGCAGAGAATCTGACTCTTAACCTGAAAGGTACTGATTATTGGATGTTGATGATCATCTCCTTTTACCTTCATGCAAACTGCTGGTGCTGATGAGTGGGTAGCTAATAAGGTACTGGTGAAGGATATAATCTTGGTTAATAGGGTGGTCTAATGAGCAGTTCTGGTGCTGGCAAATTATAAAAAGCCACGTTTCTTGATTATCCCAAACAATGCACAATGGACTTGTGTAGACACGTAGAACTGTCAGACACGACATTTCTGTCAGGGGGCTCATGCCAGCTCTGAAGTTTAAATGTAATTTAAGAGCCTAGAGGGAGGTGAGACCCTCCTACTACCCTTCTCTGTGAAATTTGAAGATACCATGTGCACCTAGAAATTCCATATTGCTCTGCAGGGATGCCAAGGGACAATTTAATTCAGTGTTTTAAGTTCTTAGGAGGTTGTTTTTCTTTTTCTTTCAAATTATGTCTGTATGAAATTCCTTCCCCATCTCTTTACCCCACCACAAAAATGAGATTTACTATGTATCATTGTTACTATACTGTATGTAACCAAAAAAAGCATTTTTTTTAAAGAATTGGGCCTTCTTAAATAGTGACACAGTGGGGTTTCTCCCCTTACTGGCCATGATAATCTACTAAGTTCGTTTTCTCATTGATCATAGGATCATAGACCTAATCAGAAAAGATGTTAGAGGATATCTGTCCCATCTCTTTATCTTACAGGTAGAAAACTGGGGCCCAGAGGCTATAAATGTCTTGCGGAAAGCCCCACTTTGTGGCAAGCATTGAGAGGTTTGTACCAACAGTCCCAGGGATCTAAAAAAAATGTGAATGTTCATCAGCATCATGATTTTTTGATTGTTTTTTAAATGCCTATGTAGGGGAAAATCCCCCTGGCTTTTCTGGAGTGTTTATTCTTAACTGAGGTACTAGAATTTTCTGTATTTTCTGGACAGAGTTGCAATTTAATGATGGATGAAGCAGTGGCCATATTCTGTTGTGAGAATAACCTAGTATAAACTTGGTACAAATATATGAAATTTTAGACAGTAGTGGTTCAGGGTTCTTTATCACCTGAATCTTACTATCAGAAGAAAAGGTCTGGGGATGGTCAGGACCTCTTAAAATGTCACTGCAATCAATTCTGAAGGCATTTTCCTCTATTTTCATTGTTCTCTGTGTTTGAATCAAAAAGAAATTGGGATATTCACAGCCTGTCTGCTTTGGGTAGGGATGGCCAGGTTGGAGTCTCCACTTTTTTTGTTACCTGAATAGGAAATCTGATCAGCATTTGGAAACTGGATAGGATTTAGATTGCTTTGATGTTGCGTAAGGTCAGTAGGTACTAACACAGGTCCCTTCCACTGAACCTATGTTGGTTGTTGCTTCTTTAGATATAGTGGGTACTTACACATGTGGCCTGTCTAGTACAAATTACTCTTGTGTTCAGTTTGTAATGAGGATGCTTTCTATGGCTAGGCTTTGTCACTGAAGTAGACATCATCCTTCCTCTATAGCAGCAGTCTCATGAAATGAGACTGAGGGCCTGATGGCTACTCACCCTCATAGAGGGATAACACAAAGACTCTTTCTAGGCTGATGCCTATTAGAAGAGATCATATGTGCCCCCCCAAATTTTAGAATTGGATGGGATCTTGGAGATAATCTAGTCACAGGATAATATATTTATAGTTGGAAGAGAACTTGAAAATCATCTGCCTTTCTCTCCCTCCCTCTCCCCCTACCCTTACCACCCCCTCCGCATTTTACATATAACAAACCTGAAGCCCAGAGAGGTTGATGGTCTTGCTCAAGGTCACATTATACAGGTAAGTGATGGAGGTAGAGTTCAAACTTAGAGCCTTGGGCTCCAAAATCCACCATTATTTTCAGTGCATGGTGTGCAGTGGATATCGTTGTTACATTGTTGTCACGTCTGTTGACCCATACTCTCACTGTAAGACCAGCCCTTCTTTTCCATTCATAATTTGTTTGCTAATCTCTTTTAAGCAATTCCTTGTATACAGGTCAGTCACCACTGATTGTATACTGTATCCTTGCACCCTTTCCCTGCCCTTAATTCTCTGCTGAGCTTTGGATCATGCACAGTTTTGATTCTTCATAAATTTTGGTCTATGGTTCACAGTTACAGAGCATCACCAGGAGACTTTTGGTGTTAAAAGGTATATTTCTGTGTTTAAAGAGCATTTCAGAATAGTTAGAAGTACTGCCTAGTTTCCCAAATGCAATTCAGCCTGCTTTCTTCCTCCTAATTGATTCTGGACTGCTCCTTGTCCATCTGCAGTTTCTGTCTGTCATTATTTAGATTTTGGACTGACCTAACACACTGCCCAGCCAATTGTATGCCCTAATATAGAGACAGTAGGTATTTCTCAATACATACTAGCTGCTGGGTGGTATAGCAGATAGAGAACTGGGCTTGGAGTCAGGAAGATTGGGTTTAGAGGTGGCCATGGATACTTACTGTCACTTCACCTCAGTCTTCCTCATTCTCTTCAGCTATAAAATGGAGGTGATAGCATCTACCTCCTGAGATGTTTAGGAGGCTCAAATGAGGTAATATCTGTAAAGCACCTAGCATGTAGTAGGTACTTAATAAATGCTTTTTTCCTTCCTTCAATCACTTCGTTTTTCCTGTCTAGATTCCTGGGCTGATCTCTTCTGAGTCATTACAGCTATCATAGAAGAGACTGCATACTGTTCTGGGGCTGATGCCATTAGCATCTTTGCTGTCTCTTCTACCACTTCTCCTGCTCACCTGTTAATAACTTTCTGGTACCCTGATACAGACTGCTTATGTTCACCAAACCATGCCTTTTCTTTGTCCTTTGGGTTTTTCCATATTTTATATCTTCTATGATTATGGGATTTCTTCATTAAAGGCCATATAACAACATCTGGAGAAAAATGGTGTTAAAGACAGGCTTTGGTGGAGGCTGTGCAGTTCCCCAAATGTGATCTAGCCCTGTCTCCTACTCAGTTCTGGACCCGGTTAATTGTCTATCCATAGCACCTGTTCAGGTTATACATATTGATGGACTAATTCAAAATGCTGCCTGTTCAGCTCCATATCATTATCCCAGAGGAAAATATAAGCTCTTGGAAAGCAAGGGACCATTTTGTTTTTGCCTTTGTGGTCTCAGCTGCTAGCATAATAAGGGCCTTATAAATGTTTGTTGAAAGCCCAGTATGTTTTTCATCCACTTTCCCCACCTCCACCCCCACTTTTTCGAGTTTCTGTGAATTTCACTAAGGATGATTTATAGTATTCTGGGGAAATTAATACAATGTTGTCTGAGAATAAGATCATTTGATGAACCTTGTCTCAATAAGGAGTCCTTCTTTTGCTTGATCTTTATATAGGGAATATTTCACTATCCTGACAAACACCTTAGCTGAACTTACATCTCCCCAGCTGACCATAGATTTCCTTTTAAAAAATTACTTCATTGTACCTTATTTGGTGACAGTGACTGTCCAGTGATATGAATAGTTCAGGATTCATGACTGGCTAATTATTTCTTGAAGTCTAGCTTCTCCTGTGGTGTTTTTGAGGTCTCATTGTTTCTAGAATAAAAAAGATAATTTTTCCATTTCCTTCTCAGATCTCTCCCATCTCCTCCTGCCATATAACCATGAAAATTCCTTTGGGATGAAGTTCTTAACTATAGTAACTATGTAATTAATTTTTAACTCTAATTGGCAGCTGATTTAACAAAGAAGTATCTTACCCTATCATTACTTGAGCACTATATTATTGGAAATTTTCTGCCCCCAAGGTTTCAATTAGTAAATGTTCCTTTAGCGCCATCACTTCTGTTTCTAGCTTTCTTTTGAAATTATAACTTGATGATAACTGAAAGACAAAATAATAACTTTGACCAGTACCACAGAAGCCCCCTGTGAGAGCTGAAAAATAGTTTTGTCGTTTTGGAAACACGTATTCTGTAGGGTTTCTTTGATACCTCTAATTAAGGTAGCTTGTTACCAAATTACACATTGTTATGATGACTTGATATCAAGGAAGGACAAAATTTTTAAAAATTGACTTTACACAGTCTCCTCCTTCTCCCTATTTCTCTTCACTGACTGATTTTCATTTGGTTCTGTATGTTGTATCTTACATCTCATTTCTTGACCCTTTTGGATCTTGCTTTCACTCTGGGTAGCTTGGACTATCCTTTTTGATGGGGGAAGGTCACAGGATCATAGATTTAGAGTTGGAAGAGATCTTGAGGGTCTTCTAGTTAAGCCATTCTCAAACTTTTTGCACTCAGAATTATTGAGGATCCTCTTCCCTACAAAGAGCCTTTATTAATGTGGACTGCAGGCATGCCTCATTTTAGTGCACTTCACTTCATTCAGCTTGCAGATATATATATATATATATATATATTTTTTTTTTTTTACAAATTAAAGGTTTGTGGCAAATGAACAAATATTTCTGGTGCCATTTCTCCAACAGCATGTGCTCACATCATGTCTTTGTGTCACATTTTGGTAACTCTTGCAATATTTCAAACTTTTTCATTATTATCTTTATTAATATTAATTTTTTTAATTGTTGATATCATTATTATATCATGATCCGTGAGATAAGATTTTCAATGTTAACTCTTGTAACTGTTTTGAGGCACACGAACTGCATCCATATAAAACAGGGGACTCAACTGATATGTGCTGTGTGAGTTCTGACTGCTCCACCAACCAGCCATATATCCCATCTTTCTCTCTCCTTGGACCTCCCTGTCCCCTGAGACACAACAATATTGAAGTTAGATCAATAAATGACCCTACGATGGCCTCTATGTGTTCAAGTGAAAGGAAGAGCCACTTGTCTCTCACTTTAAATCAAAAGCTAGAAATATTTAAGCTTAGTGAGAAAGATAAGTTGAAAACCAAGACAGGCTGAAAGAAAGCTAGGCCAACACCATGATCAGTCAGCAGCCATCATCAACAAGGCAAGAATCTCCACCAGCGAAAGATTGTCACTCCCTGAAAGAACAGATGACAGCGTTTTTTTGGGGGTTTTTTTGTTTTTTTTTTTAAGCAATAAAGTGTTTTTAATTAAGGTATGTACATTATTATTATTTTTTTTTTTAGACATAGCACTATTGTTCCCTTAATAGATTATACTGTAGTGTAAACTTGACTTTTATCTACTTTGGGAAACCAAAAAATTCATGTCACTTGCTTTATTATGATACTTGCTTAATTGCGATAGTCTGGAACCAAACCTGCAATGTCTCCAAGGCATGACTGTATATCTGTATGAAATATTAGAAATTAAAACATCTTCATCTTCTTGTTGTTGTTGTTTTGACTTCATAACCCTCAGGGGTCCTTTGACCACCCTTTAGGAACATTGAATCCATCTTTCTGCAGTTTATTGTGGTTGTTCAGTCATTTACATCCGACTTTTTCATGACCCCATTTGGGGTTTTCTTGGGAAAGATACTGGAGTGGTTTGTCATTTCCTTCTCCAGCTCATTTTATAGATGAGGAAACTGAGACAGAGTTAAGTGATTTGCCTAGGGCTACATAGCTAGGAAGTGTCAGACATCGGATTTGAACTCAGGTCTTCCTGACCCCAGGTCTGATCTCTGTGTAGTATGGCACCTCCTAGCTGATTCCTCATTTTAGAGTTGAGGAAATTGCAGGGGAGAGAGAAATAGGGAGAAATAGGGAAAGGGAGAGAGAGAGGGAGGGGGGGGGGAGAGAGAGAGAGAGAGAGAGAGAGAGAGAGAGAGAGAGAGAGAGAGATTTGTTCAGGTAGTAAAGTGTCAGATCCAGGATTAATATCTAACATGTTTTTTTAAAAATATGTATTGTTGTTAGCAGTCATTTCTTCTGTTGTAGGCATAGAAATGTCTACCAGATATATGTTTTGTTTTTATGGATTATTCATGGTCAGCCTGCCTCCACTGCCCAGATAATGGTCATCAGGAGAACTGAGTTGTGAAAGTATTAGAGCCAGGTGCCCATCATTTATGCACTATTCTCTGTGTTGAAAAGAGCCTCCAGAATCATCTGTTCCAGCCTCTGCTTCAAGGCAGATTAGAAGGCTAGAGAGATGATATGATATGCTTAGAGTCCTATAGCTAGTAGCCAGTAGAGTGGGAGGGAATAAACATTCGTATAGCATCTGTTATATGCCATCTAAAAATTTTATTTTTGACATTTGATCCTCAAAACAACCCTGTGAGGTTTGTGCTGTTATTCCCATTTTACAGATGAGAAAACTAAGACAAATAAGTGACTTGCCCAGGTTCCCCCATCTAGTAAATGTCAAATCTATTTAATTCAGATCTAACCCCCATGTCCCCCTCCTCCCCAGGACAGCTAGGTGGTACAGTGGATAGAGTGCTGGACCTGGAGTTAGGAAAACTTCTCATCCTGCAATCAAATGCAGTCTCAGACACTTATTAGTTGGGTGACCCTGGGCAAGTCACTTAACTCTGTTTGCTTCAGTTTCTTCTTGTGTAAAATGAGCTTGAGGAGGAAATGGCAAACAGTTCCAGTAACTTTGCCAAAAAAACCTGAGATGGGGTCATGACTGAAAAAAACCCCAAAAAATCTCACCTCAGGCCCAGCTCTCCAACCACTGAACCACTAGCTGCCGTTAGGGTACGTTGGAATCCAGTTTTCTTGTCTTCTATAGAGTTGCTTCTATAATACCACACCATACTGTAGTGTTCTTTCTACAATACAATGTTATTTTACAGAGCAAACTTTGATTTAGCATTTCTCAAAAGAATGGAGACTCTATGTCATTTTACTTTCATAAAAGTATTGATCAAAGCCTAAAAACTTTTATAATCATGATCACAAATTATAGATGTAAAAGTAAATTCATTAAACATTTATTAAGCATCTCCCCTTTTCAAGGTACTGTGCTAGGCTCAGGGGATACAGAGACAAGAAGGAAGCAGTTCCTGTCTTCAGGGAGCTTTTGTCCTGGAAAAAAAAATGTATATAGCATGGACATTTAAGTACTAATTACACAGAGTAATTGGAGAGAGCACAGAATTGAGATTAAAGTGACCAGAATGGTGACTTATTTTATTTTTAATAATATTTTATTCCTTCCTCCCAGTTATATATTAAAACATGTAATGTTTTCCTTCCCTCCTTCTCCCACTCCATTCCCCCATCCCAGACAGTAAGTAATCCAGTATAGTTTATACATGTGCAGTCCTGTAAAACATTTCCATGTTAGTCATTTTGTACAGGAAAACTCAAAGAAAGAAATAAAGTGAAAAAAATAGCATGCTTTAGTCTGTAGTCAGACATTATTAGTTCTTTCTCTAGAGGTGGATAACGTACTGTGTCATGAGTCCTTGGGGATTGTCTTGGATCATTGTTCTGAGAATAGCTAAGTCATTCATAGTTCTCCATTGTACAATATTGTTGTTACTATAACATTCTCCTGGTTCTGCTCACTTCACTTTACATCAGTTCATGTAAGTCTTGGTACATCTTTTGAAATCATCCTACCTGTCATTTCTTATAGCACAGTAATACAGAATGATGACCTTTAAAGTATTCTAACAGTTTTTTTTGATGTACCATGTAAAAATATTCCAAGTCAAGTGTTAATGTTTACTCATTGTACTCCTTTAAGAAGTTCTCAAGGTCTTTGGAGTTCAGAGCACATGAAAAAAAATCCTTTCTATCATTTCAGGGTTTTAACAATAATGATATTACATTATGACTTGTATATCTGGATTGAGCAAAGTCAGGCACAATTCTGCTCTATTGAATTGTGAACAATCTATAGAGGAACCTTAGGGCTCTTCCCTTTAGCAGGAACAAGGATGCACATGTCTTGCTCCATCATCTTGCACATTATACTTGCCCTCACATTTATGGCAAATTCAGTAATCTAGAAATGGAGAAAAAGACCCTGTACAGCAAAGTGATACTGCCTGTTGACCGTTTGAACAGACTGGATGTGGATAAATAAAGTGATGCTCTACATTGCTACAGATTTCAGAGTCCTCAACAGATGTCAACTGATGGAAAGTGTATTGCTGCCCAAATTTTATTGTGGCCAGATATTCATCCAGAGTCACTTCATAGTGAATCATCAGTCAAAATGGTGAGCATGGTTTTCTTTTTTTAAAATTTAAATTAATTTATTTGTTTTCAGTTTTCTTCAACCACTTCCATATGTCTTAGATTTTCTCCTCTTCTGTCCCTCCTCTCTCCCTCCTCCCTCCCTGAGATGGTGTGCAGTCTTGTATAGGTTCCTACACATGCATTCTTATTAAATTCATTTTCATCTTAGTCATGTTGCATAGAAGAATTAAAATGGATGGAAGAAACATAAAAAAAAAACCCAAAACACAAGAGAAAATAGTCTGCTTCATTTTGCAGTCCAATTCCATAACTTTTTCTCTGGATGTGGAAGGCTTCTGCCTCAGGAGTCCATTGGGAATTTTTAGGTCCTTGCATTGCTGTGAAAGGCTAAGTCTACCAGAAACATTCCTTGCACACTGTGGTTGTTGGCTGTGCATAAAGTTCTCCTGGTTCTGCTTCTTTCACTCAGCATCAGTTCATGTAAGTTCTTTCCAGGCCTCTCTGAAGTCTTCTTGTTCATCATTTCTTATAGCACAATAGTATTCCATTACATTCATATACCATAATTTATTCAGCCATTCTTCAATTGATGGGCATTCCCTTGGTTTCTAGTTCTTGGTCCCCATGAAGAAAGCTCTATAAATATTTTCGTATATGTGGGACCCTTTCCCATTTTTATGATCTCTTTGGGATACAGTCCTAGAAGCAATATTGCTGGGTCAAAGGATATGCACGTTTTTGTAGCCCTTTGGGCATACTTCCAAATTGTGAGTATGGTTTTCAGCATATAACTCAGTCATCATTGGAACCTCCCAGTCTCCTTCTCCTGTATCCTTATATAACACTTGTCATCTCCCTTCTGGGCTATTTTCCTACATTCTAATAGGAGGTTCTTACAGGTGAATTGTTCAAAACCCTCTGGTTTGGTATTCTCATTCTGTCTGTCAAAGTGTGCTGGCTATTGTGTCTTGGTTTTAATCTATCCCTGCATTTTTTTTCCCTATGTATAGTGTTGGAATGAAAGAAGATATTTTATTTTTTTATTCTCTTTTTGCTGTTAAAGCTGCACCCTTACTGCAGCTGCAGAGGCAACAGCTGTGTTTTATGGTAAAACAATTAAGTCATTGTCTGCTTCTATTCTAGTAGGACAAGGTGAGCCACCTCCAGCCTGTGTGTTTAGAGAGCTCAGTTGGTAGAAGAATGGTGGGTTAGGGGAGTGATTGAGACATGGTGATAAACAGATAGAACCATAATTTTTAAAGGGCCTTTCTCCATGCTGGGCTTTTATAACAGATAGTCTTGTTTAAATATCGTTTTTCTCTTCACTTCTGTGGACAAGGTTCTGAGACTTAAATATTTGGAAAAGAAGGAAAATTTAGAAACCACTGCTTGAAAACTGATCTTCTTTCAGACAATGATCTTTAGAAAACAGTGCAAGCTTGTGTAAGGAAGCCTGCTTGTTTGGCCTAAGAGGCAGAAGAATGTCTACTGGAAAAAGTATTAACCTGGGACTTAGATATCTAATGCTCATTTCTCTTTTCCATTTCTGACTTTTCTAACCTTGGGCAGATTATATTTATGCACCTTAATTTTGTAACAACTATTTTTATATGTTACTCATCTGCATGGAGGTGGTGATGGTGGGTGAGAGATTATGAAGCTCTTTGTGATCTCAGAGGCAAACGTAGAACTTTTAGGAGCAGGCTCATAGTAGGGCAGTTAGTCATTTCCAGTCTCTTGAAGCATTTTTCTTTTCTAGGTGAAGAGTCAATCAGTAAACATTTATTAAGTGTTCACTATATGCCAGACACTTTGTTAAATGCCAGTGATAAAAAAGAAAAGAGGCAAAAGACAGTCCCTGCCCTTGAAGAGCTTATAATCTAATGAAGGAGACAACATGCAAATAGATATAAAGTGTATGTATCTGTGCATGTATGGAGAGATATAAATACATCTCTCTCTCAATGCATATATAGAAATAACAGAGTGAAGGCATTGGAATTAAGAGGGATTCGTGAAGGCTTCCTGTGGAGAAGGTGATATTATCTTTGGGACTTAAAGGAAGCTAGGGAGGTCAGTAGTAGAAGCAAAGGAGGGGGAGAATTCCAGGCATTGGGGACAGTCAGAAAATACTGGGAGCTGAGAGATCTTTTTTGTGGAACAGTCAGGAGGCCAGTGTCACTAGATGAAATAGTGAGGAGTAAGGTAGGAGGAGGCTAGGTTATGAAGGGCTTTAAATGCTAAACAGAGCATTTTCCATTTGATCCTGGAGGCAATAGGGAGCCATTGGAGTTTAATTGCGTTGTGGATGACATAATTGGACCTAGGCTTTAGTGTCTGAATGGGGATGGAGTTGGAATGGGGAGAGACTTGAGGCAGGCAGACCCACCAGCAGGCTGTTGTAATAATCCAGGTATGAGTTGATGAGGGCTTATACTAGAGTGAAGACCAAGTTATGAAGGACTTTGAATGCTAAACCTAGAAGTTTATATTTGATCATAGAAGTAATTGGTTGCCACCAGAGTTTATTGAGTAGGGGATGTGTGACATAGCTCTTCACTTTGGGAAGATTAATTTGACAGCTGAGTAGAGGGTGGGCTGGAGCAGGGAGAGACCTGAGGCAAGGAGAGCTACCAGCAGCTGTTTTAGTAGTCTAGTTGTGAGATGCTCAGGGCCAGAACCAGGGTGGTGGTAGTGTCAGAAGAAAGAAGGGGGTTTGCTGGAGCCAGTTGGTACTGATTGTTAACCTTTCATTGTGCACTCAGAAGTGAGTAAACTACAAATCAAGGCTTGGTTTCTGTGTTTGTCCTTCATTACTGAAGAAGACCATGCCATCAGAGAAATGATGACATGACTTGCACTTGACTTTGTTTTGAGTTGTGCAGGTCACCAGCCTCAGTTCTCCTCCTGAGCCACCTGAATCCAGTGACCAGATATTCATCAGGATGACTGGAGGTGACCCAGGATGAGACAGTTGGGGTTAAGTGACTTGCCCAAGGCCACACAGCTAGTGAATGTCAAGTGTCTGATGTGACATTTGAACTCAGGTCCTCCTGACTCCTGCACTGGTGCCCTAGCCACTGAGGCACCACCTAGCTGCCCCTGAGGTTTGGTTTATTGTTTTGTTGATTGTCTAGACCTAAGAAAGGTATGGAGAGAAAGTCAATGATAGTGGTGCCTTTGGTTTATTGGTTGTCCCTTGTCCTTGAAAAGGACCAAAATGTCATCACTCTGTTGGGATCAAGTTACAGTGTATCTTACTGCGGCCAATCATCAACGTGAGCTTGGAAGTCGGTACCTCGGCTTGGGCACAAATAGTCCATGTGAACATTTGGAGAAGAGATGTCTCTCAGTTTGTGTGGTTCACCTTTCTTTTTGAGTCTCACATTTCTTTTGATGCCCTTGATGGTAATAGAGAAGTTAGGAAGGGGGCAGAATTTAGGGGGAAAGAAAATAAGTTCAGTTTTGGACATAGTATGTTTAGGATGTTTATTCAAGATGCCCAGGAGAGATTCAGTTATCTTTGTTTGCCCAGCCCTAACCTCCAGAATCACATTTCCAACTGCCTATTGGACATCTTGAATTGACATTTCTTTGGGATTGTAGATACACTTGCTATGTATCATTGTGTATAGTCAGTTCTGCTATAACACTTGTTTTGAAAGCTGTAGTTTGTTCCAAGATTGATATATTAGGGAACAATTTGAGCATAGTGCAAATTTTGTGTTTGTAGATGTGAGGGACACTGAAACCGCGCTACTTCATGCTAACAAGCAGCAACCCTTCCAGTGCCCCATTACACAAGCAAACTTCAGGTCTTTTTCAATTTAAAGTGCCTTATTGATTGTCTAACTTACAGTGCAGAAGGTCTCTTCTGATTCTGTCTCTTCTCTTTCTTTTTGCACTTGGAGTTTCAGTCACCAAAGCCTTTGACTTTGCCAGCCTGCACCTGCTGAGGAGTAGCCATAGGCTGAGGATGCTGCCGTTATTATTGTAATATTTATGTATTTCTTAACTATTTAATATGTAAAGGACTGTGCTACCATTTTATTAAGTTTTTGTCTTTTGTGTGTCACTGATAAAGTTTTTGAATGGTATGTCCCAATTCTATTTCTCCCTAAGCCCAGTGATTTGTATTGCTTAGTTTTGCATGGTAAAGCATATGTATTATGTAGCATTATTGTAGAACTCTTTTAGCTATTCCTGTATGTGTCATAACCACCTACTAGATTCCTGTTAGCACAGTATCTGCCACATTTTGTTGTTCAATCATTTTTCAGTCCAGTCAGGCTGTTTGTGACCCCAAAGGGAATTTTCTTTGCAAAGATCCTGGAGTGATTTGCCGCTTTCTTCTCCAGCTTATTTTACAAATGAGGAAACTGATGCAAACAGGGTTAAGTGAGTTGCCCAGGGTCACACAGCTAGTAGTGTCTGAGGCCACCTTTGAACTTAGTTCTTCCTGACTCCAGGCCTGGCACTCTTATCTACTTTGCCACCTAGCTGCCACTTATTAGGTGCTTAATACATTCCCTATCTGTCTATCCATCTGTGAGGGCAGGGGCTAGGTTTTATGTATATTTTCTCTTTCCCTCAGTGCTGAGGCATGGCCTCCATGCAGTAGGTGTTTAATGTTTTTGAATTTAGTCAGTGACACAAATTTAGGTGCAACTTTGTGGCGGAAAGATTTAACACCCTTTAGTGTCATTTATAATATTACTCATGCTTTTTAGGAGCAGTACAAGTTATCTGTTTTGAATCTGAGCCTTTCTTTAGATCAAGAATTAAATTTTTCCTCTCCCTTCTTTCCCTTTCTCGCCAAGTGTTTATTTTGAAAAGTAACCAACAGAATTAATACAAATTATTTCTGAATGAATGAAAAGTTCCCTTAGGAATATAGATTAGCTTAACACCCCGTGGTAGTGTTCAAAATTTTTCCCCCGCACTTGGCAGTGAATAATTCATTTTCTCTGTTCAGGTAAGTATCAAAGCCAGAAAATGTAATTTCAGAGTGGTGAAGCAGGTCCTAGACTGGTCCAGTATCTGCTAGATTAATATCCTCATCTTCTAGAGTGGTAACCTCAAAGCCAACAGCCATTTCATAAATGATATACTTTGTTGTAGAAGACTTGGTCAGGGGAGTCATAAAGAGTACCATTTACCAATAAAGTACCCTGAGATGCTCAGATTAGATACTTTAAGAGCTAGCTGACCTGATGGTCCTTACTTGTCTTTTCAATGCACAAATGAATAAATTGTAGTACAGGGTGGAGTCAGAGGAGTGATTTATCCCTGGTTGTACTCATAAGACATAAATGTCTTAGCTAGAATTAAATGTCAAAATTTCTGATCCCTAGTTTAGTCTTTCATCTGCTGAATCCAGGTCACTTTTCCTTGCTTTCTCCTTTCTCCTTTCACTACTTTTCTCCTGCTCTTCCCCCACCCCCATCCCTTTAATTCATCTCTACTAAAAGTCTTCCTTCCCTATTACTCTCCCAAGCCAGAAGCTTTTCAGGTAGCCACTATGCAGTGTTTCCACCTGTTGTCACCAACTGTTAGGACTCATTGATTCCTTCAGTGTTAGTTGGGTCTGTTTTGTGGTTTGTCAGCTCTGGTTTGATCTCCCCTTCTGTAAGCACTTAAATTTGTGCCTAGAATTAAATATTAACAAGCATATAATGAAGTGCCTATCTGATTATTGGGCAGGATGCTTTTAGCTATGTGTAGCTATTTTGGAATATTCAGGAAAAGATTTCTGGTATACATACCTGTAATAAAAATGGTTAACCATGAAGGAAGAACTGTAGTTTAGAGCTTAGGAAAAAGGTACTTGGAATGTTCTCCAAGTGGTATGAACTTTCATTGGGTGTTCTTGATGGCATCCATCCCTTTCTCTCCACTCACATGGCTGCCACCCTGACTCAGGGCTTCTTCCCTGCTAACCTGAACAATTGCAGCGGTCTTCTGAATATTCTCCCTGCCCCAAATCTCTTCCATCTTTAGTCAATTGCCAAAGTGATTTTACTGAACACAGATCTGACCATGTCACTCTCCTCAAATACATTCTGGTGATTCCTCTAGGATCAACTGTATACTTCTCTTTTTGACATTAAAAGGTACTTTACAACCTGACTCCAACTTACTTTCAGCTTCATTATACAATACTCTTGTCAATGCTTTTTCTTTTGACCTCATTAGCTTTTCTACTCTTCCTTAAATACAACCCTCCATCTCCCACCTCTAGGCTCCATTCTCACATTCACTTCTTAAAATCCCTAGTTTCCTTCAAGGCCCAACTCAAATACTATCTTTTACATAAAGCCTTTCCCAGTTCTTTCAGGTTCTGGTGCCTCCCTTCCTTTAAAAGAAATCCTCCAAAAGCAGCTCCAAAGCTGTCTTGCATTATTTGAGATATACTTAGATATATATTTTGTTGCTTTCAGTAGACTATAAACTCCTTGAGGGCCGGGGTTATTTCATTTCTGTCTTTGTGTCTCCAGTGCTTAGCAAAAAATTCCTGTTGATTGACTTTATATTCTTGTCTCTCATTTTTCCACTTGATTGGATTTTTTTCTTTTGGTGTTAAATACTAGAAGGCCACTTCGTTTGTATTTAAACAGATTTTTTTTTTTTAAAGTGTGAATTAGTCAGTAGTAATTGCAGAGAATGTAGTTCTCAAGCCCAAGAAGTCATTCGAGACCATCCACTCCATGCCCCGTTCTATTCATTTCATAGCAGTAGATGCCCTCTGCACTTTAGGATGATACAGAGATTTGTTTCTACTTAGGAAGAGATTAGTCACCTTTTGAAAAAAGCTATGTCAAGGCAAAACTGGAGTTTGTTGGCATTCTTCTCTGCCCAGTGAATGTGACTGGGATCTCAAAGGCTGTGCCAACAGAGTAGAGGTTCAGACAGGCCCAGAGGCAGACTGGATGTCCTTGGAGGACCAATCTAGCCAAGTTACTCATTCAATTCAGCACACACTTATTTTTGTGCCTACTATGTGCTCAGCACTGTTCTTAAGCATCAGGGAATACAAAGATGGAAACAAGGAGGTCCCTCCTTTCATCAGCAGATCAACCACATGGTGATAACTCTTTTTTCCGGCTTCAGTAAGTCATAAAAATTCTTGCTAAGAAATGCTAGGAAAGATGGCCCAGTCCTACTAGATCTCAGATTGTATTATAAAGCAGCAATTATTAAAACCACTTGGTACTGGCTAAGAAACAGAGGAGTAGCCCAGTGGAATAGATTAGGTTCTCAAGACATAGTAGTCAATGAATATAGTAATTTACTGGTTGATAAACCCAAGGACCCCAGCTTCTGGGACAACAACTCACTGTTTGACAAAAATTGCTGGGAAAACTGGATGACAATATGGCAGAAACCAATGCCTGACACTGTGCACAAGAATAAAGTCCAAATGGGTACATGATCTAGGTATAAAGATTGATACTATAAACAAATGAGTAGAGCAAGTAAGAGTGTATTTATCAGATTTATGGAGAATGGAGAAATTTTTGACTAAACAAGAGATAGAAAACATTATGAAATGCAAAATGGATAATTTTGATTACATTACAAATTGAAAAATTTTTTTTTAAAATAAATTTATTTAACTTTTTACATTCATTTTCACAAGATTTTGGGTTCCAAAATTTTCTCCCCGTTTGTCCCCTCCCCCCTCCCCAATACACTGGACATTCTAATTACCCATATCACCAATCTGCCCTCTCTTCTATCATCCCTTCCTTCCCTTACCCCATCTTCTCTTTTGTCCTGTAGGGCCAGATAACTTTCTATTCCCCATTACCTGTATTTCTTATTTC
>CM053770.1:557694076-557739457 GCA_028658325.1 Potorous gilbertii
TTTTCTGGGCATTTTCCCAGCCAGTTACTTGACTTCTGAGAGTCCTCTCCACTCCCTGGCCCAGATCCGCGCAGCTAGTGCTTGGGGTCTGAGATTCAAATGCTCCCAGCCAGTTACTTGACTTCTGAGAGTCCTCTCCACCCCCAGCCTAGGTCCGCCCAGCTAGTGCTTGGGGTCTGGGATTCAAATGCTGCTCCCCAGCCTCAGGGCTTTTGGCAGCAGGCCTGACTGATCTTCAATGGGAGCTTATCTGCTGGTTCTCAGGTGGGGGCAGGGCTGCCTCTCAGGCTCAGTTCCCTCAGGGGGTTTATGCAGAGATATTTTGTAATGGAGCTGCAGTGGAGCTCCTTCCTGCTCCAGGAGCCTCTGACTGAGCTGCCTCTGGCCGAGCTGCCTCAGCCTCTGCCGCAGCGGCGACCTCCCGAGGGGGTCCGAGTCCCAGAGATACCCCGCTCCCCTCTCAGCCCGTCTCTCTCACTGACCTGTGCGTCTGTGGGTGGAGGGACCTTCCCGGCCGCGGGAGATTACGGTCCCTGAAGCCTGCTGGGCTCTGCTGGCTCCTCTCAGTGCCGCGTGGCCGGGGCAAGGGGAGGGGAGTGCTCCGCAGGGCAGGGCTCTGCTCTCGTCCGGGGTACCTTTGCGGTCGGTTTTTCAGGGCTCTCTGCCATGGAAATCTCCTTCACTGTGTTGCTGTGCGGCTTCCACTGTTCCAGAATTTGTCAGGAGTTCTTTTTACAGGAAATCTATGGGCTGTGGGTTCGGAGCTAACAAATGTGAGTCTTTCTACTCCGCCATCTTGGCTCCGCCCCCAAATTGAAAAGTTTTTGCACAAACAAACCCAGTGCAACCAAGATCAGGAAGGAAGCAGAAAACTGGGAAATAATTTTTGCAACTAGTGTCTGTAATAAAGGCCTCATTTCTAAAATATGTAGAGAACTGAGTCAAACATACAAGAATACAAGTCATTCCCCAACTGATAAATGGTCAAAGGTTATGAACAGGCAGTTTTCAGAGGAAGAAATTAAAGCTATTTATACTCATATGAAAAAATGCTCTAAATCACTATTGATTAGAGTGATGCAAATCAAAACAGCTCTGAGGTACCACATCATACCTATCAGATTAATTAACATGACAAAACAGGAATGTTGGAGAAGACATGGGAGAGTTGGAATACTAATTCATTGTTGGCGGAGTTGTGAGCAGATCCAACCATTCTGGTGAGCAATTTGGAACTATGCTCAAAGGGCTACAAAAATGTGCATACCCAGCAGTTTTGCTTCTAGGACTGTATCCCAAAGAGATCATAAAAATGGGAAAGGGTCCCACATGTACAAAAATATTTATAGCAGCCCTCGTTGTGGTGGCCAAAAACTGGAAATCAAGGGGATGTTCATCAATTGAGAAATGTCTGAACAAGTTGCAGCATATGGATATAGTGGAATACTATTGTGCTATAAGATATGATGAACAGGAAGACTTCAGAGAGGCCTGAAACGACTTATTGATGCTGAATGAAGGGAGCAAAACCAGGAGAACTTTCCACACAGCAACAACCACAGTGTGGCAGGATTTTTTCTGGTAGACTTAGAACTTCATTGCAATGCAAGGACCTAAAAAATTCCCAATAGACTCTTCAGGCAAAGTGCCTTCCACATCCAGAGAAAGAACTATGGAATTGGACTGGAGAATGAAGCAGACCATTTTCTTTTGTGTCATGTTTTGTTTTGTTTTATGGTTTCTCCCATTCATTTTAACTTTTCTATTCAACATGACTATGGTGAAATTGTTATTTAATAGGAATGTATGTGTAGAACCTATATAAGACTGAAAGCTGTCTCAAGGAGGGAGTGATGAGGGAGGGGGGAAAGAGGGAGAGGAAGTGGAAAAAAATCTAAGATATATGGAAGTGATTATAGAACATTGAAAACAAACAAAATAATTATTTTTTTTAAAAAATCCTTGCTACAGAGTGGAGAGGTTGTGATCTCCATTGGTGGAGGGAGGCCTCTTATTGGTGAAATCAAGGGTCCTTGGAGTATTAAAGTAAATTCCAAGTCCTTCGTGATGGAGTGCTCTGCCCCTTCTCGCTCTGGCAGGTCCTTTTTGATGTTCATCAGGTGCAGTATGAATTGAAGGGTAGGCCAGGCCTTTTGATAGCAGCCCTTCCCATTCTTTCCTTCCGTGTTCCTTTTATCACGCTCATTTATTTTTTAACTCTTAGGAAGAAAAAGACTTCTTCTGTATGTGATTAGAGCAAAGGGTATGAGGGGACATGGAATTGGCTAAAAACTGCTTGCTGCGTTTCTAAGGTTTGTGGCATTTTGGGGAATTGTTCATTGTACATAGCGACATTTGGATATTGGCTGAAAGACTGTTGTGTGTGTGTGTGTGTGTGTGTGTGTGTGTGTGTGTGTGTGTGTGAGAGAGAGAGAGAGAGAGAGAGAGAGAGAGAGAGAGAGAGAGAGAAAGGGAGGGAGAGAGAGATTGGTTTGTGTGTAGGTATAGTCAAGGGGCAAGAGGAAGTTGTAATTAACTTTTGACTTTCTTTATCTCTTGGATACATCGTTAACATGTATTTGTGTTTACATAGTACATTCATAAATGTGTGTGATTTTAACGGGTTCTTTGATTTATCTGACCTCCTTTCTAAGAAAACTTCAAAAAGCAATGTGTGTACATCATATATAATGAAAAATCATGGTAGTTGAATAATTGGTGAGAAATACCTTTGGTATTTACACCGAATTTTTTGTTGTTTACCCTGGTGAAATCAGAAAGGATTAAGGAGCTAGTCCTTAGATTTGTATAGTCAGAAACTTAATCTTGCCATTTTGCTAAGGGCTAACCAAGTTGTGGGGGCAGCTAGGTGGTGAAGTGATCATGGTCATGGAGTCAGAAAGGCCAGAGTTCAAATCCAGCCCCAGATACTTCCTAGCTGGGTGATCCTGGGCAAGTCACTTAACCCAGTTTGCCTTAGTGTCCTTATCTGTAAAATGAGCTAGAGAAGGAAATGTCTACTTCTGTATCTTTGCCAAGAAGACCCCAAATGGGGTCTCAAAATATCCAACATGACTGAAAACGACTAAACAACAACAGCTACCAATCTCTGACGGAGTGGTTCGTGTTTACTAAAGTCTAAGAAACTGAAAAACCAGGTGTAGTTTATTAATTTACAGTGGGAGAAATGCTTGGCACAACTTGGAATGGTTCATTCCACCAGATGCTCCCATTATTTTAGGTAGGTCCACTTAAGGAAGTCTTCTGCAGATGGTTGCTTTACAAGCCTGTGATTTATGGGAAAAGAAGTTTAATAGGTTACAGACTGGGGAGGGAGTTTCCATGCTGAGAAATCTTCATATTGATGAAATCACAGGTCTAGATCCTCCTCTCCTCTCTATCCCTCTCAAAGCAGCTCTCCCCAAATCTATTAAATAACACAGCTCAGTATTATAGCTCCAGTTACATTGTGGTTCTCTAGATCACAGGATTTAAAGCTAGAAGAAGGGACCTTAGATATTATCTGTTTCCATCCCTCATCTTACTGATGAGGAAAAGGAAGGCTAGGGGTGTCTTTTATGTGACTTTATGTGGTGAGAAATAGTGAGTGTTTCAAATGGAGAAGACTTTAGGTTTCATGTGGTCCAACATCCTTGTTTATTTTGCAAGCAGATCCAGTGGCTAGAGCTGGCCATCTCGTGAAATTCCTCATTTTATAATTGAGAAAACTAAGACTAGGGAAGCCTGTGACTTAACCAGGATCTCAGAGTAAATGGTAGAGGTCACATTTGATTCTAGATTCTCTGACTTCAGAGATCCTAGAGCACTGATTCTAGGGCTGGGGCTCATTTCTCTTACTCATGTTGCCTGTCTTATGTGTACATGTTGTTTTTCCTTCAAGAGAATGTGAGTTCCTTGAGGAAAGGGATTATTTCATTTTTGTAGTAGGCACTTAACAAATACTTCTTGGCTCATACATTGGGTAGATGTTCTTAGAGAATATTTCTATCAACATGGCATCACCATTCTTGGGATATGTTTCAATCTGTAGTAACAGTTATGGTATTTAATGGAATTTCACAGGGTGAGGAAGAGCACACTATATGTCCAGAGCAGAGATAGTTGGCTACCTATGGGTCTCAGATCCACAACCCTAAGGGTTTTTGGACTTCTACAGGATATTGTTGCCTAATTATTTGAACTGCTCATTTAGAATAAAAACCCACACAATAACATATGTTTATTTAATACTTAACAGTTTACAAAGTGATTTCCTCAAAATGAGAATTCCTTCTCCCTGAGACAATGTCTGTGACATACTGATTAATTCTTTTGTTTTCCATCTCTCTTTTTTCCCATATTCCTTATCAGTTACCAAAATCTTATATCATTACAGCATTACCTCATGATACACTGTACTTGATACAGTTAATCATATTACAGTGTGTTGTGTTCATTTTTGTTTAAGAAGGACATTGAGAAGCTGGAAAGTGTCCAGAGAAGGACATCCAGGAAGGGGATGGGCCTTGAGATGAAGTCACATGAGGATCTGTTGAAAGAACTAAGGATTTTTAGCCTAGAGAAGATTCAGAAGGATATTGATAGTTACGTACCTGTATGTGTAGGGTTGTCATGTGTGAGAACATAAAGACCTGGTCTGTTTCTCCTCAGAAGTCAGACCTAGGGGTAGAGGTGGAAATTGCTGAGAGGCAAGTTTAGGCTTGATATGAAGGAAAACTTAAGGATGAGAGCTGCCCAAAGTGGCATGGGGTTGCATCTCATAGTGGTGATTTCTTTCTCCTTGGAGGTCTTCAGACATAGAGTTGTTGGATATGTTGTAGTAGGATTTCCTTTTCAGGTATGAGTAGGACTAGATAGTCTCCAAAAGTCCTTTGAACTCTCTCAAGTTCTCTGATTATAGTCATTCATTCAGTAGATTTTTTAATTGAGTACTTAGTATGTAAAAAGCATTGTGCCAGGTGCTGTGGGGGAGACAAAGGTGAAAGCTTTCAGTCCAGTTGGAAAGAGAATAAAATGTACATTAGTAACTGTAATGCATGATAGAATGGGAAATTGAAATAAATGGTGCAATGGATAGAGCACCAGGTCTGGAGTCAGCAAGATTCATCTTCCTGAGTTCAAATCTAACCTCACTAGCTATGTGTCCCTGGGCAAGTCGCTTTACCCTGTTTTCCTCAGTTGCTCATCAATAAAATGAGCTGGAGAAGGAAATGGCAAACCACTCCAGCATTTTTGCCAAGTAAACCCCAGATGGGGTCACAAGTAGTTGGACACAACTGAAATGATTTAACCACAAAACAAAAAAGCCATCTGTTACTGGAGTTCAGAATGGAGAGAAATTGCCTTCTTAGTATTTTCCTACTGAGATCTTCTAGATGGATTCTAGGCTGCCTGATTCCAGATTCACCAAACACATTTTCAAATTATCTTCTGTACGATATAAAGTTGTTATTATTCAACTTGAGAGCTAGATCTGCCTCTTTCAAACCCTTCTTGGACCAGCTGAGTGTCCCTTTGGTTATTTCTCTGAAACATTAATTTTACCCCTGAATTTTTACAAGATCATGGAATTCCAAGAGGGAACCTCTGGTCCAAACTACTACCTGGTGGGAGAATCTTCTTGATATTAGATGATACATTCTGCAAACTAATAATTCCTTCACTCCTATAAAAATGATGTACTTTAAAGACAGAATTACAGTTATTCTGTTTTATTCTACTTGTCATGAGAACATTAAAATTGTACATTAACGATTATCTAAGCTGTGTTAACTAAGGCTAAAAAAAAGGAAAGAGGGGAGGGTTGTTGGCGGTAGTGAAAGGAGAAAATGCCTTTCACATTTGAAATTGCTTCCAGTACTAAGTGGCACCATAGAGTTATGACATAATATAGTAAGCTTTTACTTAACTAAGGCCTTGAACTGTGAAATTGCCATTGCTGACCTTAATTTCCTGTCCTTTTATCTCTTTTGCTCCTTTACCTCTCCTAAAATTGTTCTTCATCTCCAGCATCCCATTGAACCTTTCGTTTTGTCCTGCTCCATCATTCCTTTTATAGCATCACCTTCTCACCCAGTTAGTCTTGACCCAGTGCTCTCCCCTTTGCCTTGGAATCCTTTATCTTCTTTCCCAGTTTTGCCTCTGTAAACCCAACAACAACAACGACCACTTATAGAGTACTTTAAGGTCTACAAAGAATTTTACACGTCCTCCATTCCATTTTCTTAACAATCCTGGGAGATTCGTGCTATCATTAGCTTCATTTTACAGATGATAAGACTGGAAAAGTGACTTGCCCAGGGTTACATAGTAAGTATCTGTAACAGGATTTGAATTCAGGTCTTCCTGACTTCAGGTCTCTACTGCAGCACCTAGTTAACTCTTTAGCGGATTCATTGCTACCTTACCAAACTGCCTACTAGACATCTCTAGCTGAATGTCCCTAGGCATGTCAAACTCAGTATGTCTAAAACTGAGTTTATTGTTTTTTCACCAAAATCTTCCTCTCCTCCTAGCATTCTAGGCTTGTGGTCTAATAATCATAATTGACAATTCACTCTTCTCTAGCCTTTCGCTTTATTCTTGTTTCCCCTGCACCTAACCAGTCAGCTGTCTAGACTCGTCTGTTGTGTGTCCATCTTTAATGTCTATTCCTTTCTCTCCATTTATTTGACCAATATCCTAATTCAGTCCTAATCACTTCTTTCTGGGCTTATTTCAGGGGTCCTCTAACAGTTCTCCCTGCCCCTGTTCTCTCCTATCTCTAATCTATCCTCCATATCTGTCCCACTGATAGTCACAAAACACCTATCCATATTAATCTCCTTCTCAGGAAGCTTCAGTGTCCCCCTTACCTTTCTTTTCCCTCTGGACCCCTTTGGCAACATGGTGAAGCCTGTGGACCCCTTCTCAGAGTCTTGGTTTTAAAGAATTAAAGGAAATGCTAAATTTCATTTAAAGGCTAGTGAAAATAAAGATGTAATTTTTTTTCCATCCAAGTTCATGAAACCTCTGAAATAAGATCCCAGGTTAAGAACCCCTGTTCTGAAAGAATTTTTTTTGAGGGAGAGCATTTAAAGCACCTCTCAGCTAGCCCTGTCCTATCTTTCCAAACCAATTTCATGTGACTTCCCCTTGATCACACATTCTAGTTCAGCCAGATTGGCTTCTTTACTGCTTCCTGCAGTATCTTTGCACAGGATGTTCCTTACAACCACAGTATTCTTTCTTCCTGCCTCTTGGAATTCCCAGCTGCCTTATAGGCTGAGATCAGGCACCAGCGAGGTCTTCTGATCCATTGCTTGTCCTCTCAAAGATCATTGATAATTTTTGCTCTTGCAGTTTTGAGTGATTGATGGGATCAGAAACCAGATTGCAAAGGGTTGATTAGAAGCCAGGAAGTAAAGGCAAGAAGTGTATACAGCTCTTTCTAAGAGTTTAAGGAGAACTCTAAGATGTCTTGAAGGTGATGATAACAGTCTAGTGAAGACAGAGGAGAGAAGAATTCCTTTTCAGTTTTGGACTGCTCTGATTGGTAAGGAGTTATTTTAAGTTGAGTAAAAAACATACTTCTATATCATATAGATTATTTTATTAAAATTATTTATGCGTATTTCTTACACAATCCTGTCATCCCTTTGGCCTGTGAACTGTTTGAGGAGAGGCAATGTATCTTATTTCATCTTTGTATACTCCATCCTAACACAGCTTTGAGTGTTATAGGTACTAAATTTGTTTGCTGAATTGAGTTGAAATGCATGGTTGGGGAATAGGATATTTTATGATATATGGAAAGAACTGTGTGTGTTTATGTGTGTGTGTAGATATATATATATCTTTATATATATATATATATATATATATATACATACATATACATATCTATATAAATATAGGTCATATTGTGCCTGGATTTTTAAAGAATCAAACACACTTTATTATGGTGTAATGGTAAGATTATTGAACGTTATTTACTCTGTGGTGTTTTAGAAGGCACTTTAGCATTTTGTAATCTAAGGGATTATTGTAACGAGCATCAGTCATTCAGTGTATCATTGTATATGATACTGTTCTGATTTGAGTTTTCTGGTTACTTGGACTGTGGATAACTTGGCTTTACCTTAATGATGTTGTTACTTCATCCATCCATAAAAGTTGACTACATTTGTACTAGTCATTCCTATTTATCTAAAGTTCAATTATTTAAATTATTCTTCATATTGGAGGGTTTGAAGTGATGCTCAAGTTTTCCACAGATCCTAGATAATCTCCTTGTGAAAGTGCTGGGGAAGGAGACTATGAAACTTCAACATAAGCATAGGCCAATCCACCCAACAAACAATTATTAAGCATCTATTATATACAAGACACTGTGCTAGGCATTAGGGATTCTGAGTTATAAATGCCTATCCTCTGCCCCTGAGCATATCTGCCTGCTGCCTGTTTTCTCTCTGCAGTGACTATTCCAGCAAATTCGAAGTTCCCCATTGTGGTTTGGCTTTGTTTCTGGCCTGTTCATTTATTGAATGTGTCACTCAGTTTACAGATTTGCATTGAAGCTCACCAGCTGGCTGTCCTGTCCCATTTCCAGCGTTCCTCTCTCTGCTCCGGGAGGGAACCTTCTTGCTTCTACAGGTGTAGCTTATAATAGGATGACTGCCCGTGAAACTTTATATCTAAAATCTCATTTACCGAGTTACGTGTAGTGAGAGGGGCTGCTTACATCCTAATCCTGCAGATGATTGGGCTTACTTGAACAGAGCCCATCCTTGATTTGGGGGTCAGAGCTCACGCCCACGCATGCAGAGAGCTCCTGGTTAGCCCTGAGGGTTTACAGTGTTTGCCTTGACTTTCAACTCCCTCTGTGCTGCAGGTTTCACAGGGTTGGCTCTGGCTCTAGCTGTGGGCAAGAGATAGATGGGGCTGACTTATACTCTTGGTTTGCCAGTTTAGGTTCTGGCGATGTTACTGACTTGCTGCGTGACCCTGGGCAACACACAAGGACTTCTCAGCACCTCAGTTTCTTCAGTAATAAAGCAGAAATAAAATAAACATACCCAAGAATGGCTATGAAAATATATGTTAGAGATTAGTACTTGCTTTAGGAGTTTATAAGTTCAGCAGGAATATTGTCATCATAATTTTGGTGTTTATGTAACAAAAGGCTGCCCTTTTCTTTTCTCCCCCAACTCCCATATAATTTTGTCCCTTGATTGACAAAATGTAGATGCACTTTTTGGGGAGGGAGAATGAAATTTAAAGGATCCTTGATATGATATTTTTGGCATTTATGCAAATTTTCAAATCACAAGTTACCAGGTCAAAGACTACAATTAATGTTTGGCAAACTATTTAAATTTGAAAGAGGACAAAAATAATCTTGTTCCTTTTTTTTCTTCCTGAACCTGAAGAAGTATGCCACACAATCTTTTCCATAATTTGGAATAGTATTGGAATGTATTGACATGGAGTGTCAGCTATTAACTTAGAATGTATTGGAAATAGAATTTGCACTTTGAAACAAGGAGTGATGATTGAACCTCTAGCAAGGGAATTATGTACTCTTTGTTCACTCATTTTTCAGTCATGCCTGTCTGACTCTTTGTGACCCTATTTGTGGTTAACTTAGCAAAGATACTGGAGTGGTTTACCATTTCCTTCAGATTATTTTACAGATAAGGAAACTGAGGCAGCTATGATTTAGTTACTTGCCCAGGGTCACATAGTGTCTGGAACCACATTTGAACTTGAGAAGATGAGTGACCTCAGGCCCAGCATTCTATCCAGGGCACCATTTAGCTCTCTCTCAGTTACCTACTCTTCACATTTTTGAGATTTGGGGCAAAGGGATGAGATTCAGAAGGCTGCCTTGTCTTATCAGAAAGAGATTTGGATTTGGAATCAAGAGACCTGTGATCGAAAGCTGGCTGTGATGTTCACTAGCTGTATAACCCTGGGTATCTTAGCATTCTGAGCCTCAGTTTCCCTACCTTCAAAAAGGTGGTAGTAATGCTTACACTGTTTCACAGGATTCTTGTGAAGCAAGTTCTTTGCAAACTTTAAAATGTGGTATCAATGTGAACTAGCATATATTGTCCAGCTTAATGAGTCGTGTGCCCTGTGCAGAAGTGAGGTGTCAAATAATTTGTCTTTTGGAGTAGCAAATTTTAAAAGCCAGTGAGCTTTATAGGTGTACGATGCTCAAAATTACTTTCTTGTCTTTTCGAGGAAGGTTTGCCTGAAAAATGGGCCTGGCTTTTTATTTCAAATTCAGAAAAAAGAATGTGGGCATAGGAAGGCACCAGGGTACAATGGGAAGAGCACTGACTCTGGAGTCGAAACACATGGGTTCAAATTCCACCTCCGACCTTCCTGTATGATCCTGGACAAGTCACTTACCTTCTTGACTCCTCTGTTTGTTCATCTCTAAAGTGAGGATGTCCTCCCAGCTCTGGGTCTAGGGAACCATTAAATCCAGACTATCAAGGGTGTAAGTTCTACACTGCGCACTGGAAATTTCAGAATAAATATAAGAATGGCCTGAAGAAAATCTTCTAGACATTTACTAAGTTGTTTTCTAGTTTGCCTTGCAGCTGGCTTGTTTAGCTGTGTAGGGAAAGTCCATATATAGCCTTTTGTTAGAAAGGCTCCTGATAAGACCTTTTCTTCTATTGGGAGACTGTCAATGATGCAGCATAGGGCCTCCTTGGGGAGGAACTTGCAGGAAGAGCTTGTAGCCCAGAAAAATCAACTTGTTAGTTGCCGAGGTAGAATGTTTTTTTTTTTTGGTAACTTCATGCAAGGATCTTAAGATTTCCAAAGTGCATTATATCTATATATCTATCTTATTTATCTATCTGTGTATCTATGTATTTATGTATGTATCTATCTATGTATCTATGTATGTATGTATCTATCTATTTATCTATAGATATGGTCAGTGGTGCTGCTCTCATCCTGGTCCTGCAGATGGCTGGGCTCACTTGGCAGAGCCCATCCTTGATTGGGGGTCGGATCTCAGGCCCATGCCTATGGAGAGCTCCTGGTTACCCCTGAGGGGCAACAGTGTTCGCCTTAACTTTCCACTCCCTGTGTGCTGCGGGGCTCACAGGGTTGGCTCTGGGTGGGGCTGACATATCCCTTTGGTTTCCCGATTCAGGTTCTGGTGATGTTACTGTTATACCACTATCTTATTTGATCCTCTTAACCTTGTAAGGTGGGTGTTACAGATATTAGTATTGTTATTATTGTTTCCATCTTAGGCTCCGGGAAGTTGTTACTTCTCTAAAGGTCACGCGGCTTAGGAGTATCTGAGGTAGGATTTGGACCCAGTTTTTCCTGACTCCAGCTACAGAACCTTCCCTATCTACTCCATTGCACTTCACCCCACCACTTTTGCTCAAATGTGAGTCAACTAAATGACAAGATACTGGGTACCTAGTGGGTAGCAGGCTCAGGCACTGGAGTTTTAAAGAATAGCCCTGGGTTAAGTGACTCTTAGAGCCTTAACATTTGAAAGTTTTGCTAGTCTCCATTTTTAGCTGTTGTAAAAATCATCCCTCTTTTTGTAAGAAAAGGAAGTCCAAAAAATGTGCTTTGTGAGAATCCCTGCTCCTTGTGGATGCAGATAGAGCTGTGGTCTTTTTCTACTCTAACAGTTGTTCCTGAGTAGCAATAAGCTCAGCATTCTTAGTAGAACTTTAATAGCCTTCTTGGATTCACTTTCTAGAGCAAGTACTTTTCTCCTTTTTATCCTGATTTTATTTTGTAGCTGGGAAGAATTTCTGATCATAGCTGGGCATTGGGATGCTCTTAGACAACTAACTCTTCCCTTTTTCTATTGAAAAAAATATCCAACAGCACTGCAACATAAAACTGAAGAGCTGAGCAGACTACAAAGTTAGACCTAATCAAATTAGAAAACATTTAAGTGGAATATATGTCAAGTCTTACACCTGGGTTCAAGGGCAGGTAGGTGGTATAGTAGATAGAGCAGTGGATGTGGAGTCAGAAAGACCCACCTTCCTGGGTTCAAATTAGGCCTCAGACATTTACCAGCTGTACGAATCTGGACAAGTCCCTTAACCCAATTTGCCTCAATTTCCCCATCTGTCAAATGAGTTGGAGAAGGAAATGGCAAAAACCATTCCAGTACTTTTGCCAAGAAGACCCCAAAGAGGGTCACAGAGAGTTGGACACAACTGAAAAACGACAGAACAACAAAAATTGCCTATTATTGTCCCACCAACTGATTCTGCAGTTTTGTATTGAATTGTTTGGTCTCGTTGTTTCCGAAGGAATACTGATTGACTTTCTTCTGTATGATTCTGAATTAAATTTAGAAGGAATCTGGAGGATGTTAGCACAAGTGAAGTCACCAGAGTATCTATTTCTTCTCTTTGGAGCGAATAGTTTCTGTTCAGTTTTATTAGCTGTAACTGCAGGGAGAGTAAATGTGTTGTGTGTGGTTTTTTTTGGTTTTTTTAGATTTTTTTTACTATATACAGTGTGAAAGCTTGGGGTTAATCTAGGATTTGATCCTTCTTCTGGAACAAGTTAGCTAGTTTAGATAAACCCTCTATTAGGTAATTGTTAGTTATTTATTCTTCTTGCCCTTATTCATTTACTCTTTTGAGTTACTCCTACCGGTTTTCACGGTTTTGCAGCACCATAGCTGTGTCTAAAGTGACTAGGTCCATCCATAGTCATATATTTCCTGCAGGAATATGGGGGCTTTGTCTCCAAAGAGTGTGTAATTCCAATATCATCCTGTAACCCCTTCAATTTGCCAAATTTCTTTCTTCCCAATTGGCTAGAAGGGATATGTTCCAAAAAATTTGGTATTAACAGATATTTGTTGCAGGTCAGGAGCTCCGAGAGGGGATAGTGGACTTTGGAGTAGCAGAGAGCTTGGTTCTGTTCTCACAGATAAATCACTTTGGACAGAAGAGCTTTGTGGGCTCCAGTGTCTCCCACTGAGAGGGTGTCTTGTGTATGCTTTTAGGATGTCCTAAAGCTTCATCGGATTCCTATCTAAAGTAATGGGAATCGTGTCTGCTGAATTCATGCATAGTGCAGGGAGAGACAGGGTTTGAACTCCTTGGAAAAATCCCTTTACAGTTGAGTAGGTCACCAGAGCTAGTGCACAGGCGCCCATTTATTGATAAATTTTTAGACATTCCTTAGCTTTCTAGCATCTAAAATGTGAAATTAAAAAAAAAATTCCTGCCTCGTTGGATACTAGTTGAGTCAGAGAATAAATGTAATGTGTTTGAGGGCCTGGAGAGGAGGGAAACAGGTGGCTGGGGCTGCTTTCCACTAGCCACCCACTCAGACTCTCATTTTTTAATAGGCTTCAGAAATCCTGGAATGCATAATTCACCAGCCCTTGAGCTCCAGCCACCATCCCCTGTTGTTTCAAAATGTAAAAGAAATTTGCAAGAATAACGAAAAGGGGCCCAAATTCCTGCTCTTTCCCTGAGTGTGGGGAGGTGTTGGCTAACTTGCACGTGAGCAGCATTTGACCCTTTATTTCTGGACTTTGCAGCTCACTGATCTAATAAAAAGGGCAGAGGCAAAGCAATAGAAGGGAGAACAGGGTTTTTGCCAGCCTGAGTCAGAGCCGACTTAGGGAAATGCCACCCAGGATGTTTTCAATTCCCCTATGTTCTCTAAATGTAGGTTTGCATCAGGCATGCTTAGAAAATGAATCAGAGCAAGAGGGGAGATGAGAGAATCCACAGAGGAGAAACTCAGCCAAGATGTGAATATAGGAGGGTATTTCTCTCCTGTTCACATATTCTTTCGGGGGCACCATTTTGGCATCAGAGACTGAGGGAGAGGATTGCAAAAGAGACTTTAAATTCAGCCCTGTTCATTAACCTGGGTGTATATTTCATACTGACTACATCTATTAGAGAGTAAAACATTCCCCTATTTTCCAGCTTCTTAAACTCAAGAAAGAGGGTAGGAGCTGAGCGCTGCTATGGGAGAAAATGAGAAGTGGCAAGATAGAATTGATTTCATTTTGTCTTTTGCATTTTGGGGGAGTCCACACATGAGTGAAATCTTGGGTTGACTACTGAATGTAGTGAGGTCTTTTCTTCTGACTTCAGGTCAGACTTTATGGTACAGTAGGAAATAAGGAGACCCTTAGTTGTAACTATGTAAACATGATTAAATAGTCATTTGACCTTGGTGTCTCACTTCTGCCCTCATAAAATTATGATTATGAAAACAGAACTGTTATGAGAGTCAAATAAGATGTGAAAGCTATTTGAAGAATATAAAGTCCTCTGTAGATAAAAGGTGTTGGTTTATTATCATAGCTTAACCCCATGTTCAGTACAAACCAAACCTGTTAGCCAATCTAATTTATTTGCCTTATCAGTATTGTATCCTTCTTCCTACCTTAGCTTAGGATTACCTAGAAATATAATTCTTTTAAGTGTAGTTTGCAGTAGACTCAGGGTAAATTCTTAATGGCCTTTAAAGGACATAGTTTCTGCAAAGCTGTTGTTATGCTATGATTGCATGTTAGCCATATTATGATGCAGGATCTTTCCCCTGTTATTATACTATATTCCTATATGAAGAACAGAATTTATTGGGCAGTATTTACATTAAAGGAAGACTAACTGAAAGAGAATCAGGGATGAAAATGGTGTGTGTGTATGTGTGTGTATATGTGTGTGTGTGTGATGTATTGTTTTCTCCATTAAGACTGTTGTTGTTGAGTAGCTGAGTCAAATAAAACTCCAAGAATGCAATCTCTGTAAAAATAAAATTGTTAGCTTCGAGGGAGTAGCTCATATTTTTGTCATCTTCATAGGTCCCTCCATAGGATCAGGGTTTTAATAAGACTGTGATATCATGATATCATCATCACTAAAAGAATTTTGATGCTCATTGATTATTTGGGGAATCAACACATGGTCAAGATTACACTCGATATAGTTTCCATGTTGTATGACCTTAAAGGGCAGTAGACCCAAAGCGAAACTGTTTATGGTTTAGCTGAGATATCATAACAGTCCAAACCACTTGTGGTCATGACTACTCGACTGCTTTGAAGAGAAATCTGTTCATAGTCATGCCTGTAAGGTGATTTTTTGCTTATGTTTGAAATAGATATAGCAGAGGGAAATTTTGAGAAGAGGAAGGAAAAATAAGCTGATGTGAACTGGGTTTACCAAAGCTAAGAAAGAACATTGAAATCCTTTGGTTTTCTCCTAAAGTGGTTGTATCCACTTAGCAGAATACTGACTCTTAAAAATATAAAATCTTGAATGTTGTAGTAGGGGGACCTGAGTGGTGGAAGATAAGAGATAGAAATAGCCTCAGCTTCTCTAGAGGCAGTGATTGATCAAACTAATGACTGTCACTTTCTCCTTGTGGGGATAAACAGTTGTTGTATGTATTCTGAGAGATGGCTGTAGTAAGGGAAAATAAATTCAGATCTCTCCTAACTGACTCAATCCTCAATCTGTCTTGAAAGCCTTTGGTTAGGGAGAGGAAGAAAAATGTGAAGCACTTTAAACTTAGGTTACAGATTTCCTAAGAATAAAAGTAGATTGCATATTGAAGTTGGAGCAGTTTTTTTTTGAGGGGGTAGGGAGGGTGGTTTCACAGGAATATATAATTCTAAGAAACTTCACTTAAAATTCTTAATGCTGGGATTAAGGTTCAGTAGAAAACAGAATGAGGGTTCCAATAGTAAGAGTTTACAGTAAGTATTTGTCAAATTGAATAGTTGAATTGAAATTCTGAAAATGAGGAGAGATTATTTGAGGGTGAAAGGAAAATACAGCCTCAGAACACTGTCTGATAGAGCAGCTATGTGGATGGCATCTTTTGTGCTATTTCCTTATTCATTTTGGAAATAAGTATTTTATTGAGTGAGTGCCTTTTCTCTACCTAGCATTGTACTAGGTATTTGGGCAGTGGGAGAATACAAAAGAGAGACAAGGCCTCTGTTTTTTTGCCCCTGAAGAGCTTATGTCTGGTTGAAGTGATTGCAAATAAACATGTAAGTGTGAGACAGCATGGTAGCTCACGGGTAGACGTGAACTCAAGGCAAAGGCAGGGATCAGCTGGGTATAGTGGAGCTATTCAGGAAAGGCTCTTTGGAAAAGGTAAGTTTTAAGCCAGATATCAGGGGTAGTGATAGACTTGGGAAAATGGCAGCCAAAAACATGCAAACACTCACCCTGTGACTGTGGGCAGGTGCCCACATCTTCTCATCTCTAAAATGAACGAATTGAATCAGAAGACCGGCCTCTGAGGTCCCTTCCATCCCTTGATCCATGAATCTACAAAGCAACCCAGAATGTCTTCTGGAGATGCTATGTAGAATGGCTCCATGTGCCTGAGTGTTTCTTGGGCCATGCAGTGTCAAAAGGGGCAGACTCAGGACATTTTGGGGGATGGGGGGAAATCTCCCACAGTGAACATAGAGTTCTGGGGCTAGGATCATAGAGGACCTAAGAGGAAAGTGAGGCCTAGGGGAATTAAAATGGCTTCCCCAAAGTCATAGAGAAAGTGTTTATAGACTGTTGATGCAAGGATGAATGTACATATGGTATTGACTAAGCATTATGCATCCTGTGGCAATTGATTATGGCCTGCAAGGTGTAAAGAGGCCTTTGATTATGGCTCTCTCACCTTTCTGCTCTACCTCGAACTGGTTTCCTTGATAGTATTATGCCTGGATTAGAGGTATGGCTAAGACTCTTTTCAGCTAAAGAACTATGTGACATGATATCTAATAAAATTCAAATATTTTAGCACTCAATGATACCTACCAGTGACTGTAATGAAGACCGAAGGATTTTCCTCCGTGAACCAACAAATGCTCAATTTTAGAAGTGGCATAGAGGAAAATATACATGTACAGGAACTGGCTCTGATAGTTACCAGCTATGTGACAATGAGATAACCCCTTAATATTTCTGAATCTCTGTTTTCTCAAAATGGGGATAGTAGTATTTTGATATTTGCCTCCCAGGATAGTTGGGAGGAAAGTGTTTTGTAAACCTTAAGGTGTTAGGTAAATATGAATAGTTCAGTATGAATTATTAAATATAAGAAGAACCAAAACCTTGTTTACTCTCTGTGGCTTGTCTCATTGCAGATAATCCACAGTCTTATTGCAGAATCATTCATTAGGGTCAATTAGTAAATAAATGAGCGCCAATTATGTGGCTCACACTATGCTAAGTGGCATTTCCTTATTCCAGGAATGGGTTATTCCTCATGCTTGGAACACTCTTCCTTACCTCCAAGTCCTGGCTTCCCTGACTTTTTTCAAAACCCAATGTAGATCCCACTTTCTACAGACCTTTCCTGCTCCTCCTCTTTTCCCTCCCCTAATACTTTCCCTTTGATATAATCTTCCATTTATTCTGCATCTATCTTTTGTGTACATAATTGGTACATTTTCTCTCCTGTTAGGATGTGAGCCCCTTGAGAACAGGGACTGGTTTTGCCTTTCTTTTCCACCCTAGCACTTAGCATAGTCCTTGGCTTTAAGAAATGTTGGTTGCTTGACTGGCACTTAATAAATGCTTACTCTCTGACTGTGGGGCATATGTCTAACTTACTGGTATATAGAAAAGAATTTAATAAAAAATATTACACAGTATGTGAAAGAGTGCTATAAGTAGTATAAAATTATATGGAGAGAATGGGCCCCAATTAGAAGTGACTGAGAATAATTAAAGTGGTAGTGATCTCTTAGGGCTGGGGCTCTTACATAAATATTAACAAAACTTAGGTATTACAGTTGAGGTTTTCATAATTATGCCACTTGGAAAATCAGTTGTCTGAAAATAGAATCTGAGGGCCTGAGTTCAAATTCTGTCCTTGCCACTTACTATACTTCATCTATAAAATGAACCATCTTGTGGGTTGTCTGAGGTGATTTCTGCAATGCCTTCCAGCTCCAAATCTATCCTTCTGTTGCCCTAAGTGTAATGAATGGGCTACCTCAGGAAGTAATAAGTTTTCCATCCTTGGAGATCTTTAAGAGGAAGTTGGATGGTCCCTTGTCAAGTTCTAGAGGGGGAGTTCGTTTTCAGGTATGAGTTGAACTAAAGGACATCTGAGAGCCCTTCCAGATTCTGGGATCCAAGCCTGAGAACATTAACTTAGTCAGCTACGCAGCCTAAATGATTCTGAATCTTTACTGGCTAGCCCATAAAGGGAACAATACTCTGTCTCTGGTGTGAGTACCCATGCAACCTTAGTATAGAAGACACCCAAGGGAGAGGAAATGCAGATATCCAGTAAGCATTCCTTTGGCTGCCTTCCCAGCAGGTCAGCATTCCAATGGAATGTAAATGGAGGGAAACATCTCAGGTCACCAACACATCTGCATCTGTGCTCCTCCCTGGATTAGGAATCTTACTCTCAGTCTAGAAATAGCCACCGTTTTGGGGTCAGTATCTATGGAGAGCAAAAGTAATCACCCCCTTCCTTGCTTAAGCTAAGTACCCTAGCTGAATGATGCTTCTCAGTTGGAGATGACTCATTCACAAAACAACTGTACCTTCTCCCATCAGCCTTTGAGGCAGTGCTAGGTTCCTGTAGTTATAATGATGCCAGATTCTTGCCGCTGACCTTACCCCAATTGGATAGGTGTTCTGCAGTCACAGAATCTCAGAGATGAAAAACCTATTCCAACCTATCCCTGAACAAGAACTGCTGCATAGCCTGACAGCCCAAGGTCATCCAGCCCTTGCTTAAAAACTTGTAGTGAAAGTGAGCTCACTTTAGTGTCCCCTTTATGCCCTGTTCAGCTCTCTTGTTAGGAAGATTTCTATTGCAACAGACCTACACATTCTTTCTTGTCACTTCTACACATTTGGCTCCTGGTTTTTCTGTTTGAGGCCAACTGGAACAAGTAAAACTCCTCTCCTCTGTGGATCCCCCCTTCACATGCTTGGAGCCAGCTGTCATATCCCTTCCTGAATGTTTTCTTTCTCTAGACTCAGTTCTTTTAGTGAAACCTTGTAGGGCACGCATACTTTCTGTGACCTTCACCATCCTAACTGGTGGCCTTCCTAAAATGAGGCACCCAAACTGAACATGAAAATGGTCACAAATGAAGGAGGATGACCTGACTTGAACTGACAACTCGAAGGTGAGATCAGAAAAATTAAATTGTAGAAAGTTTAAGGCAGGACAGCTGTACAGATGTGAAGCTAGTTTGTAAGAAATGGTGCATTTATTAAAATAACGGGGTCAGGTACAATGAAGTTAAATTTAACAAATATTTATTAAACACCTACTACATACAAGACCCTGCAAATAGATAAATACAGGCAGCTCATGTTTTTTAGTTATTGTTGTTTGTTTAATTTTGCTTTCCACTTTACTTGCAGGAGAAGACTTGTTATCAAAACTTTTTTCTAAGCATTAGTAGTATTTTTATTTCTTAAGTATTTTGAAGACTGACCACTGTTTAGAAGTTATGGGGATTCTACTTTAAAAATTCTCTCCCTGTCCAGTTTTCCTTCTCATTGATTGGTTTCAGTGAGAAACTTGTGAGAAAAAAGTACAAGGAGCACATGCATTTAATTTAACCATAAATGTATATACACCACTTGTACTTGGTCTAGTAACCCAGACTAGGCTACATCAAGGAACTGGATGAAAAGATGATACTTTGTAATGCTGCAAATTCTCCTTACAATAGCAACTGTTGAATTGGTGGTAAAGTTGATTTGAAACACTTTTGCTCTGTCTTTATTAGTTCACCACCTGCATCAGGGGTTTAGTAGCCAAATGGCTAGAATGCGCCCTGAGATAAACCATAAAGGCAAAGGTCTCTCTCCCTGATAGAATTTCTGGGAGATTGTTTTGGATATTAGGTCTTCCATTTTTAGGTCTTAATTTTACTAGATCCATGTCACATACTGTATGATACGATACTGATCCATCTGTGATGGTGTGGTGTAGGAAATAACTCCTACTCATGTGTTGCTGTGGTTCTTCCACTCAGAGTGAAACTGTCTGGAGAATCAGTTCAAATCTCCCTCACACCTGCCAGATTGCTATCCCCAACACTCAGGTCTTGATTGGGTCGCTCCCATGTTCAGCAGCTCTTGGGAGTTTCCCTATTGGCTTAAGGATAAAATAGAAATTTTTCAGTTTGGCATATAAAAACGTTTGGCAGTCTGGTTGCTGCCCTTCTTTCCAGGCTGCTTATATATTCCAGCATCTTACCTATTTCCAGCCAAGGTGTACTACTCAATGTTTTCTCGTCATGAAATTCCACCTGCCACCTCTATGTCTCTGGATATAACCTCTATACCTGGAGTGCTCCCTCCCTCCTCTGTCTCTTGGAATTTCTTCAAGGCTCAGCTCAAGTACTAATTCTTTTTAGGGGCCTTTCTTGATTCCTCCTAATTGCTAGTACTTCCCCACTGTCCTCCACTCCCAGCAATGTGTTTTTATTAGATCCTGAAATATATTTCCTTAGTACGTATTTACTTAGCTTTGACAATGTATCACCCATGCTATAAGATTTTGAGTTACAAAGTTTTTCTCCTTCCCATGTTCTCCTCCCCCTTCTTCAAGGCAGCAAGCAGTCTCATATAGGTTATACATATAGTACAATCATGTTAAACATATTTCCATATTAGTTATATTGTGAAGGAAGAATTAGAACAAAAGGGAAAAACCATGAGAAAGGAAAAAGAAACACAAAAAAAGTGAAAATAGTATGCTTTGATCCTTATTCAGACTCCATAGTTCTTTGTCTAGATGTGCATAACATTTTCCATAATGAATCTTTTGGAATTGTCTCAGGTCATTGTATTGCGGAGAAGAGCTAAGTCTGTCGTAGTTGATCATCACACAGTGTTGCTGTTACTGTGTACAATGTTCTCCTGGTTTTCACCTCACTCAACATCAGTTCATATAAATCTTTCTAGGTTTTTTTGAAATCTGTCTGCTCATCATTTCTTATAGCACAATGGTATTCTATTATATTCATATGTAACAACTTGTTCAGTCATTTTCCAGTTGATGGGCATCCCCTCAATATCCAATTCTTTGCAACCACATAAAGAGTTGCTATGGATAGGTCCTTTCCCCTTTTTTTATGATCTCTTTGGGATACAGACCTAGTAGTAGTATTGCTGGATCAAAGGGTGTGTACAGTTTGATTGCACTTTGAGCATAGTTCCATCAGTTCACAACTCCTCCAACAATGCATTAATGTTCTAATTTTCCCATATCTTCTCTAACATTTATCATTTTACTTTTCTGTCACATTAGCCTATCTAATGGGTGTAAGATGATACCTCAGAATTGTTTTAATTTGCCTTTCTGTAATCAATAGTGATTTAGAAAATTTTTTATATGACTATAGATAGCTTTAATTTCATTTGACAACTGCCTATTTGTATCCTTTGACTATTTATCAGTTGGGAAAAGACTTGTAAATTTGATTCACTTACATATATTTAAATGTTTGGTAGAATTCACTTGTAAATTCATCTGGCCCCAAAGATTTTTCTTAAGGACTTCATTGATGGCTTGTTCAATTTTTTTTTTCCAGAAGGGATTTTATTTCCTCTTTTGTTAATATGGGAAATTTATATTTTTGTAAATATTCATCAATTTCACTTAGATTGTCAGATTTATTGGCATACAGTTGGGAAAACAGCTCCTAATTATTGCTTCATTGGTGGTGAAGTTGTCTTTTTCAGTTTTTGATACTGATAATTTGGTTTCCTTTTTTAAAAGCAAATTAGCCAAAAGTTTATTTATTTTGTTGTTTTTTTCATAAACCAGTTGTTAGTTTTATTTATTGGTTCAATAATTTTCTTACTTTCAATTTTATTAATCTTCTTTGATTTTCAGAATTTATCATTTGGTATTTAATTGGAGATTTTTAATTTGTTGTTTTTCTAGTTTTTTTTAGTTGCACACCCAATTTATTGATCTCCTTTTTCTCTAATTTAGTCATGTAAGTATCTAAGAGATATAAAATTTCCCCTAAGAACTGATTTGGTTGCATTCCATAAATTTTGGTGTATAATTTCATTATTGTTATTCTTTTTGATGAATTTATCTATTATTTCTATGATTTGTTGTTTGACCCACTCATTCATTTGGATTAGATTATTTAGTTTCCAATTAATTTTTAATCTATCTTTCCATGACCCTTTATTACATATACTTTTATTGCACCATGATCTGAAAAGAAGGCATTTAATATTTTTGTCTTTCTGCATTTCATTGTGAGGTTTTTATGCCCAGTACATGGTCAGTTTTTATGTAAATGCCATGTACTGCTAAGACAATTTTTTTCCCTTTCTTTCCCCATTCAGTTTTTTACAGAGGTCTATCATATCTAACTTTTCTAAAATTTTATTCACCTCTTTCACTTCTTTCTTGTTTATTTTATGGTTCAATTTGTCTAGTTCTGGGAGGGGGAAGTTGAGGTCCCCCACTAGTATAGTCTTCATGTAACTCAACTTTTTCTAAGAATTTAAATGCTATACAACTTAGTGCATATTTATTTAGTGTTGATATTACTTCATTGTCTATGGCAGATTTTTTAACAAGATATAGTTTCCTTCCTTATCTCTTTGAATTAGATTGGTTTTTGCTTTTGCATTGTCTGTGATCAGGATTGTTGCCCCTGCTTCTTTTCTTATTTTACTTCAGCTGAAGCATAATATATTCTACTCCAGCCTTGCACCTTTACTCTGTGTGCATCTCTCTGCTTTAAATGTGTTTCTTGTAAACATCATATTGTAGGATTCTGATTTTTAATCTACTCTGCCATCTACTTCCATTTTATGGGAGAGTTCATCCCATTCATATTCATAATTTATGATTACTAATTGTGTATTTCCCGCCATCCTATTTTTTCCTATTTACATTTTTCTCTCTCCCTTCATCCTGTCCTTCCTTACCAGTATTTTGCTTCTCACCACCACTTTTCTCAATCTGCCCTCCCATCTATCAGCTCCCCTCCCCTCCTTTCCCCTTTCCCCTTATAGTTCACTATAGAGTAAGGTAAATTTCTATACCCAGCTCTGTGTGTTATTCTCTCTTTGAGCCAATTCCAGTGAGAATAAGGATCAGACAATTGCCTCTACTATAAAAGGTCTTTTGAACCTCTTCATGTGACATAATTTACACTATTCTGTTTCCTCTTTCCCTTTTCTCCCAGTATAATCCTTTTTTCTACCCCTCAATTTTTTTTTTACATCATTACATCAAAGTCAGTTTATATCCACACCATGTATCTATTTATGCTCCTTCTAACTGCCCTAATAGAGATACAGTTCTGAAGAGTTACAGTATCCTCTTCCTCTGTAGGGATGTAAGCAGCTTAACCTATTGAATAACATGTTTCCTTCTTTCCTGTTTACTTTTTTATGCTTCTCTCAAATCTTTTATTTGAAGATCACATTTTCTGTTTAACTCTTGTCATTTCATCAGGAAAGTTTGAAAGTTCTCTATTTTATTGAATGTCCATCTTTTTCCCTGAAAGATTATGCTCACTTTTTTTGGTTCATTGAATCTTGGTTGTAATCCAAGCTCATTTGCCTTCCAGAATATCATATTCCAAGCCCTCTGATCCTTTAATGTAGAAACTGCTAAGTTCTGTGTAATCTTGACTGTGGCTCCTTGGCATTTGAATTGTTTCTTTCTGGCTGCTTGCAGTATTTTCTTGTTGACCTGATAGTTCTGGATTGACAATATTTCTTGGCATTTCCATTTTGGGATCTCTTTTAGAAAGTGGATTCTTTCAATGACTATTTTACCCTCTGATTCCAGAATATGACATCAGGGCAGTTTTCCTTGATAATTTCTTGAAAGATGCTGTCTAGGCTCTTTTTTTGATCATGGCTTTCAGGTAGTCCAATAATTTTAAAATTATCTCTCCTGGATCTATTTTCCAGGTCAGTTGTTTTTCTAATGAGTTATTTTACATTTTCCTCTTTTTGGTTTTGTTTAAGTGATTCTTGAGGTCTAATAGAGGTCTAATAGAGCCATTAGCTTCCACTTGTCCAACTCTAAATTTTAAGGAATTATATTCTTCAGTTAGCTTTTGTACCTCCTTTTCCATTTGACCAATTCTACTTTTTAAGGAGTTGTTTTTTGAGTGGGTTCCCCCCCCACAATTTGGCCAGTTGTATTTTTTAAGGAATTATTTTCTTCAGTCAATTTTTTTGTGCTTCCTCTTCCAAGTTGTTGACTCTCTCATATAACTCTCATTTCTTTTCCAAACTTTTCTTCTAGCACTCTTATGTGATTTTAAAAATCCTTTTTGAGCTCTTCTGAGTAGACTTTTTGGTCTTGAGATTAATTCATCTTCCTCTTTGAGGCTTCATATGTAGGCATTTTGACATTGTTATCCTTTTCTGAGTTTGTGTTTTGATCTTCCCTGTCGCCGTAGTAGTTTTCTGTGGTCCAGGCGCTTTTCTGTTCTTATTCATTTGTTATTCAGTTTCATAATTTTTAAAGTTGAGTTCTGTTCCTGGGACACCAGGCACTATCCCAAGCTTCTTGTGCTAGAGCCCAGGGGTCTGATTGCTAGCTTGCTGCCCCATGACCTCTGGGGCCGGCGGCTTGCTCACTGCCCTGCGGTAGCCTAGCCTAGACATGCCTTTTGTGCTGCGGGTTCCCAAACTAGCAGTTTGCCTTCTGCTCTGAGGTTGGAGGCCTCACAGATGGCCCGGCCAGGGCTGAGGGACTTTGGTTTCTGGTCTGTGCCTTGGCTGAGAGCCTCCTGCTGGCTTGCCTGGATGCTGTCTGCACTGGGCTGCACTTCCCTTTTACACAAGTGAGACAGATCTTTCCTGAAATACTTCTAAGTTTTGTTAAGTTGGAAAATTGTTTTAGTCTATATTTTTGTAAGTTTTATTGCTGCAGAATCCATTTAGAGGCTTGATTTAACATTGTTTTGAGGGACACTAGGGAGAGTTCATGCAACTTGCTGGCTTTTCTTCACCATCTTGGCCTCACCTTTCATAGCAGACCCTTAACAAATACTTATTTATTGATTAAAGAAGAAGTTTTATGTATATCAGGTAGCATTTTATTCAAGATAAAGACAGTTCTATCGCTTGGTTCAAGAATCATAGGATTTAAGACTAAAAGAAAACTTACAGATCATAGGCTAACTCCTTCATTTTCTAGATGAGGAAATTGAAACCCAGGGAAGCCAAATGACCTGCCTAAAATCACACAGTAGTAGGAAGTACTATTTGAACTCAGATCTTCTACCTGGCTATAGGACTAAGGTGCTCAGAGGGTACTGGAAAAAAGTCATTGCTCAGTAAGTAGCAGACACCACAGCATATGCTCTTCCTTGCCAGCATTAGTCATTGGTCTTGTTAGTGGTTTTTTTCAGCATATGAGCTGAATCTCCCCTCTTCTTTACATCACCTTCTCCCCCCACCTCCGTTGCTATAGCTCTCTTAGCGTTATTCCCTTGGATTAAAGTGATTGGGTTAGGCTGCTTGAAATTAATGTTGCTTTAAGGAAATCTGCTTTGCTCCAGAAAAATTTACATAAGAATTCATCTGAAGGACATAAAATTAAAAGATTTCCCTTTAGGGAAACTGAAAAAAATCTCAAATACAGAGCTTACGGTTGTTCACTTCAAGTTTGAGTGTGTGATTTATGACTCCTGGGCCAGGCTGGATGTAATATGTGACAGAATGGGGCAGCCTTAGCTAATCCTTATTTGAGTCACATCTATGAGAAAAGGGGATGGGGGAAGCAGGGATCCATTTCTATGCACCGTGGCTCAGCAAATGGAAACCTGTAGATGGGGCTTAATTATTATGGTTATTTTCCCCTCTGAAGGCCGTATAGATTAAAAGGCATTTTACTTTCATCTCATTGTTAAGTATTGCCCCACTGTTGACTATAAATCATGCTAGATTGGGGTGGGAGGGGGGTGAGTGGCGGCAGGAGCTGCAGCTACATTGGTGGAATGGTCACATATGGGGGTACTGTGTCTGCCGATGTGAGAGCTACTTCTGGAAACCACCTCTTTGCCTTTTGCAAGCCGACTGCATTTCTGTCCTTTCCTCAATGAGTTGGGTCATAATTTTTTTCCCTCTGTCTGAATCTGCTTCTGGGGACAGGAAGACTAGGAAAACAGGGAAGCTGGAATTGGAGAAAGGCATTATTGTGTAGTAAGGGGATTTTTGGCTATGTACTTCACAGATTATTTTCCTAATGTGTTTACTGAGAAAACAATGTAGTACACTGAGTTCTCACCATGTTTTATATTCCACTGCTGGGTTGTAGAAGAAGAGAAATGGTTGTACATGTACCCGTGTAATTTTTTTTTTTTGTTAAAACCAGGAGGTCTCTTTATGTGTCTATGAAAATTCCCAGACAGTTCTATACATACATTATATTTTTTCTGATTTGAATTCTGTTTCTATGAACTTGTCCAAGTTCTGAAGATCTGATAGGTAGAGAGAATAATGGATTTGAAATCAGAAGAACGAGGTTTAAATCCACCTTCTATGACTTTTATTAACTGTTTAGTGCTGAACAAGTGACTTAACCTCTTTGGGACCCAATTTTCTCATCTGTAAAAAAGAGGTAATTGGAATAGATGGCCTCTGATGTCCTTTCAAAGTCTAAAAGTATGATCCTGTAATGGCTAGTAGAGGCTCAAGCTAATAGTGGCCCAAAGTTGTGGCTGAATCACTGAAGAAAGCCAGGAAAATAATGTCTCTCTTTGTTCTTAGTACATTCCTTTGCCTCCTCCCCATCTTGTCTTTATTTGGGAGTATTTGTATTTATTGAAATGGGTTATGAGCTATTTCACACCCATAGGATTTGGGTGCCAGCAATATACAAACACCTGCTTTTGGATGAATTCTGAAAGTCAATGTTCCTGCTTTTAAAGATGGTTGCCGTACTTTTCCAACATAAGAGGAAAAAATAGATTTGTTCTGCTTGGCCCGGAAGAACTTAATGAGTAGCAACAGGTAGAAGTTACAAAAAAGGGCAGATAAGACTGAATATATATTAAAAAAATATCCTAACTCTTAGAATCTCCCCAGAAGGGAAACAGGTCACCTCTTCATCTCACTAGAGATATTCAAGTGAAGTCTGGATGACTATTTATCGAGGGGATTCTTAGGCAGGTTTGCACTGGACCGCATGGCCTGTGAGCGCCCCTCCAGCTCTGTCAAGCTGTGATTTTGTGTTCTAAGACAACAGTGTTTAAAATTTATGTAGCCACAGTATCTTGGAAAGTCTTATCTTATGCCTGATTCTTGGCTTCAGGAACCATTTGCAAGCAGAGACTATGGCCAGAAAAGGAAAATTTGGACCAAAGTAAGTCTTTCTAGATGCCTCCCCTTCCCATAGTCAGTATCCTTTCTTTTTCCTCACAATCTTTTTTCCCCTACGGCTCTCTCTTCTTTTTATTGAGTAATTCAGTTTAACAAATACTTATCGAGTACAGAGTCAATGGATGATGTGCATAGATAATATGTGGAAAAAAAGAATCAACATATTAGCAGCCAAAATATGAGATGTGGTCTTAGGTTAGCATAAGAGGCATTGTGTTTGGAATGAAGGAAGTGACAATCCAGCTGTCCCCCACCCTTCCAGACCCCTTGTGGGGTTTTGTGTTTATGCTTAATGGTATTGATTGATGAGTTGATGAGTGTCCAGTCACCCAGGACATATATTTAAGGAACTGGGGATTTTTAGCCTGGGGAAGAAAAGACGTGTGTGTGTGTGTGTGTGTGTGTGTGTGTGTGTGTGTGTGTGTGTGTGTGTCCATGTGTCTGTCTGTGTGTCTGTGTTTCTGTCTGTCTATGTCTATGTCTGTGTGTTTGTGAATATGATAGCTTTTAGTATTTGAAGGCTACCCAGTGGAAGCAGGGTTAGATTTATTCTGGGGTCTGGGGAAGTGAGGTCAGAAATAGAAGCATGGCGTGGAAGCTGGAGAGACAAATTTCAGCTGGTGATAGAGAAAAATTTGCTTCATGTTTACAAATGTCATATTTTATTGCTCCTTGGGGGGAAAACTACACTTCAGTCTTTATTCAGTTCATCATTTCTTTCCCTGGAGGTGCTTTTTGGAATTACCTTGGCTCGTTGTATGGCTTAGAGTAGTTAAGTCTTTCACAGATGATCATTATACAGTATTGCTGTTACCGTGTATAATGTTCTCCTGGTTCTGTTCTCTTCACTTTGTATCAGTTCATATAAGTCTTCCTTTTCTGAAACCATTCCCTTCATCATTTCTTATAGCACAACAGTATTCATCAGAATCATATAACTTGTTCAGCTATTCCCCAATTAGTGGGCATTCCCTCAATTTCCAAGTTTTTGCCACCACAAAAAGAACTGCAAAAATATTTTTGTACATATAGGACATTTTCCTTTTCCTTTGATTGCTTTACGCTACAGACCTCGTAGTAGTAGGTGTTGGGTCAGCAGGGAAAGCACAGTTTTATAATCATTTGGACACAGTTCCAAATTGTTCCTCAGAATAGTTAGACCAGTTCACAGATCCACCAACAGTGCATTAATAATGTCCCTTTTTTTCCAAATCCCCTCCAGCATTTGTCATTTGTCTTTTCTGTCATGTTAGCCAATATGATAGGAATGATGTGGCACCTTAAGTGTTGTTTTAATTGATATTTCTCTAATCAAAAGTGATTTAGAGCATTTTTTCATATAATTATTGATAACTTTGATTTCTTCTTTTGAAAACTGCCTGTTGATCCTTATATTTTTAAAAACATGTTTGCTGAATTGAATTCATGTTAGTAGTGCTGTTCATTAGTGGAATGGTGATAGTAGAAGTAGTGAATTCTTCCTTACCATAGTGTTCTAGCAGAGGAAGTAAGGAAAGGAGGATTCCTTAATCCCCTGCTGTGTGCCAGGTACTTGCTAAACGCTTTATTCTGTTAGATTCGTAAAAGAATCCTTAGAACAGTTCTGAATGCTAGGTGCTTTTATTGTCTCCCTCTTACATTTAGGACACTGAAGGAGACAGACAGCGCAGTGGTCAAGGGGCTTATCCAGGGCCACACAGCTGGCCTTCTTGACTCCACTTCCAGCTCTCTATCCACCCGCACTACCTAGTAGTAGCTGAATAACCACTTGCTGGGGATTGGTAGAGGGAATTTTTAATCCATCATGAGTTAGAATTGATGAGTTTAGAAGCTTACCCTACTGTATGACCTAGCAATATTCTGGACATTGTATATGCCAGTGAAGTAACAGCAATCAACAATCATTTTAAGCTTTGGGGAGATCATATATTTATATTAACAAAAATTAATGTTGTAATTATCCTTGCTCTCAAGGAGTTTAAAATTGAATTGAGGAGATTAGACTCTTAGACAGGAAACGGAGAACATTTCAGTGCTGAACTGTGTGTTGCTAACTGTAAATACAGTGAGAGTTCAGAATCTTTTAGGTTGGAATATTTATAAAAAAGTTTCTTAAAGAATGTAGGAGTTTAACTGAGCTCTGAAGGATGGATAGATTTGAATGGAGAAGTGGGGCAAATATTATAGATGACAGAAATGTGGACCAAGGTGCAGAAGGGGAAACATTGTGTAGAGAGAATCAGCGAATAGACCTGTCAGAATGGAATGGAGGAGTGTATGTAGAGAAGAAATGGAAAATAAGGTAAGGTGGGGCCAGATCATAGAGAGCCTCAGAAGTGAGGCAAAGCAGTTTAGATTTGAAGTAGGAAGAAATTGAGTCATCATAGGTTTTTTATTTTTGAGTTCTAAATTTTTCCCTCTCTTCATCCTTCCACCGTGCATTGAGAAGGCAAGAAATATGATGCCCATTATTGATATGAAGTCATGCAAAATAGATTTCCACATTAGCCACACCAGAGATTTTTAAAAGCAGATTGTTACCATGATGAAAACTTTTTAGGTTCGTTGGGGGAGAAAATAAATATATGTGAAACAATCAGATAATAATTCCAAGGAAGTGGTGAATTATGTTTGTCCATGTGCTTGTGATATAATCTGTATACTTAAGGGCAAAGAGCATTTAAAACAAAGGGAATAGTCACTGTGGGATAGGTCTGTGGAAGAAGATTTCATGAAGGAAATAGCATGAGCCAGAACTTAAGAGTGCACTTTGTTCAGGTGGAAAGAAGTAGAAAAGTATTTTTGGGCAAGTCACACCACCTTTAGGGGGCTTGGTTTCATCTCTAAAATGACAAGATCTGCCCAGATTGGTATCGTCACACTCAAATAGAAACGGATGCCTGTGGACCTCAATCTGACTTAGAAAACCACAAATTAACATTATCTATGTTGTATTTTTTTGCAGGTAGGTGTCACAGTGGATAGAGTGCTGGACCTAGAGTTAGAAATATTTAGCTCTCAGGGTTCAAAACTGACCTCATACACTTACTAGCTGTGTGTCCCTGAGCAAGTCACTTAACCCTGTTTGCCTCAGTTTCCTCATCTGTAAAATAAGCTGGAAAAGGAAATGGCAAACCACTCCAGTGTCTTTGCCAAGAAATCCCTAAATGGGGTCACAAAGAATCAAATACTGCTGAAACTGAAAGTACTGATTGTATTTTTATTTATTATGTTATATGTTTCCCAGTTACATTTTAATCTGATTCTGCTGCAGTCCTTTTGCAGATTCGAGTTTGGCAGTTTTGGACTAGATGATTCCCTAAAGTCTCTCCCAACACTAAACCTGCGATTCTGGTTATCTTTTGTGCAGGCAAGGAAGCAGTCTGAACAAAGGTAAATTCCCTTGATAACTTGGCTACCTTTAGAGAATATCAAGGCCAAAGATCCTTCTTTAACCTGAGCTCTGTGAACTTAAAAAAAAAAGTTTGATAATTTATTTCAGTGTAATTGATTTCTTTGTTAATGCTGTCCATTTTACTTTATACACTCAAAAACATTCTGAGACAGAGTCCATAAACTTCATCAGACTTCCAGAGGGGCCCCAGATACAAGAAAGGTTAAGAACTTTTGATTGTGACCTTTATAGGATGATCGATTTGAAGCATTAAGGGATCTTGGAGGACATTCCTGTAATCCTAATCCTGCTCCCTCCATTAATACATGCTAAACTGAAATCTCTTGAACTGAAGGAACTTGTCCAAGGTTACCCAGTAAGTAACAGAAGTGGAATCTGAACCCAGGTCTTTTGTACCACACTGCCTTCAGGAAATAATAGTGTAACATTATAGGCTTATGCCTGTTGTGTTCAGCCTCATTTTCTCCCATCGAAGGTAATGAACTTATCAGTATTGGTAATAATAAAAAAGACCATGATAGCTCACATTTATTTATCACAATTAATGTTGTACAGAGCACAGTGTAACCCTGTGGAGTAGATAGCAGACTAATGAGTTGACTGGGTAAATCAAAAGCTGCTTTACTAGTAATTATTGCTACTCTTTTTCCAGCCTTTCCAAGTAATTAGCCCTGCATGGATAGACTTTTCATTATCCATTTCCAATACAGTAAGCTGCCTTACCAGGGTTTGTATTCACTATCTGTTTTCCTGTTAATTTTGCAATGATCTCTGTGGGCCTTCTTGTCACATCTCTGGGGCCGCAGGAGTTGATCAATGAGACACATTTCCCTCCCTTCCTCTTCTCTTGGATTCATGTGGTAGCAATCATTTGCATTGGCAACTTTGCAAGTTGTAGGAAAGATGAGAGCTATGTGTGTTGAGAGGGGCAGGGTAGGCAGCATCACTGGAAGGGGAAAGCAAGGAGGAGTACCTGGGAACATGACATCCAAGAGGCCTGCAGGACCTAGAGTTAGAGTTATTCTGCAGTGGTAACTCATCTTCAGTTCATATCCACAAAATATTTTATCCACCTCCATTTGGCCACAACCCAAGTATTTTAACACAGGTCTGTAAAATTCACATAATTTTCCATGGAATATACATTTGGCACTTGTCAGTTTTTGAGCATCTGATTTCCTTGGCTATACAGGCTGTCTCATGGGCTATTTGTCTGTCTTGGGATGGAGGTGAGTAGTGGGTGCATGTGTGCACCTAGAGAAAGATGGTGTTTATGGTGAAGTTTAGGAAGGATAAAGAATGAAGTTTCTTGCTCAGAAGCAGAAGTGGCCCATGCTTAATGGCTTAACCAAATGCAGACATTTCCTAAGTATATATGTTGTGCAGATAATCAGTGTGTTACAGTGGAGAGCTCATCTCAAAGCTGCAAAGAACAACTCCTGGCTGTGTGATCTGGACAAGTCACTAAACCCTCCCGGTGTTCTAGGCAATTTTCTTGAGACTTTAGCAGATAAATTATAAATATATAATATATAAATTTTGGCAGAAGGAATTTCCTCATCTGGACTTATCTCTGTACCAATGAAATCTTAGATTAATTTCTTATCCTTGTTTATAGAACCTTTTGTTGGTAGAAGGAGACCCCCAAATCACTATGTTCATAGACCTTGCCATCTAATGGGAGAGTATAATGGGAACACAAATCATGATTACTACACACACATACACACATATGTATATATACACATGTAATGCACATATTACATATGTCTATGTATTTATACACATACATATGTATGTAATATAAGTAAAGGTATAAGAAAGCTGCAAACAAAATTTTGCTTGATCTGGAGAGAGGAATGAGTCAGCCAATAAACATTTTTTTAAGTGCCTACTATGTGCCAGGCACTATAGTAAGCACTAAGAATTCCGAGAAGGGCAGAAGACAGCCCTTGCCCTCAAAGAGTTCATAATCTAATTGAGGAGGCTACATACAAACAAAATAAATACAGGATAAATAGGAAATAACTAGCAGAGAGGAGGCTCTAGAATTAAAAAAGAATTGGGAACAGCTTCCTGTAGAAGGTGGGATTTCATCTGGAATTTGAAAGAAACCAGGAGGTAAAGATGGGGAAGGACAGGCTTCCATGCATGGAGGACATCTGGAGAAAATGATCAGAGCTGAGAACTGGAGTGCCTTGTTCGAGGAACATGAAGGAGGCTGGATCAAAGACTGTGGGAGTGGAGGTAAGGTGGGAGAGGAGAAGGAGAGGTATAAGATATAAGATCGATAAGATGTTGGGGGAGGAGCTGACTGTGATGGGCCTCTTCAAACAGGATTTTGTATTTGATCCTGGGGTTTGATGAGTAGGGGAATGACATGGTCATATTGATGCTTTAGGAAAATCACTTTAGTGGTCCATGGAGGGTGTCTAGAGGGGAGGAGAGATGAGTATGGTTTGAGAGATGAATATTCTTTTGGGGTAAAAGAAGGTTTTATGAGAGAAGTAGCATTTGTTTTGGATTTTAAAGAATGTGTGGAGTGTCAACAAGCAGCTAGGATGAGGGTGGAATTTTATAGTTAAGACTTCGTGTCTTGATGTCAAATTTCAAGCTTCTTCCCTCTCCCAGTGGTTTGTCTGAGAGTACTACAGTCTCTTCAGATAAAAAAAAAAACAACAAAACTTGTCATGTTTTTGTAAAGGCCTTTAATGGGGTTCATCAGGTTGCCAGATGTGCTGGAACAAATCTTGGATTGGGAGATGGGAGGTCTGAGTTCCCAGCTCTGTTGATTCACTGTTTAACTATGGGCAAATCATTGAATTTTTGCCTGTACGTTGCAGTGTCCACATGTGGTTCTTTCTGTGACTCACAGGTGATGTAATGGATGAAGGAATTCTTCTCCTTAAGGTTCTTTACAGTGTTGAGTGAAAACTGTACTGGAAATACAGGGTGATATTGCTGCCTGAGTTTACAACCTTCATGTATCAGGGCCTTATTTTAAGGAGTACCAGCTTTAACCTTTATGTGGCTTCAGTGAAAGTGAGTTCAGATTCCACTTACACAATTCAAACGGCCTGAGGACATGCTTTAGTCATTAATCTTGTAAGTACATCTGATGTAAAGTTTTCAGTTGAATTTGCCTACTTAATTTCCATTTTTCATTTTAGTTCCAGATCTGTTATCACTATTTATAAATTCATTATCATCACTTTTTATGGTTTCATTCTTGCCAGGGAGTTGAACGCAAAATAAATTATGTTGTGAAACTTCCCCAAAATATATTGGGTTGTGGGGCAGTAGGATTACATTTTACAAGATTTTATCCTTTAATCTGAAGTTTATATTGAGATTTTTTTTTTCAACTTGGGATTCAGGGGTAATGGATTTGTTAATAGAGGGAGAGATGGTTAAATTTTTAAAAACCAGCAGTGAGGGAGCACAGTGGATAGAGGTGTACCCATGGCATGTGAGAGACCTAAATTTAAATTCTGTCTCTGATATATATATTGACTGTGTGAGCTTAAGCTAATTACTTAGCCATTCAGTTCCCCACACAACTATATAAGACTATAACTTACAGAGAATGTGCCCATGGGCATTGGCAAGGGGAATTTCTACTTTGAGAGTCCACTATACCAGTAAGATAACAAATAGAAAATATATACAAAGTATCTATTTTGGATGTAAAAGGTATAACTCTGTGTGTGTATGTGTGTATGTTTGTGTGTGTGTGTTTAGGAATGGGGCAGAATTAGAAGAAAAGGTGAATATGAAGGTGATGAAGCTGACCCAGAAAGCTTGTACTTAATCACTTCCTAAAGTCCAGGGCAAGGAAATTATGTTGGTCATTTGAGCTCTTTGCTGTAAAGGTGCTATAAATGCAAAGTGGTGATATTTATTATTAATAAACTAGGTGAATTATATCTGATGACCAGGCCAACCCACTTCCTTCATGTTCTGAATCTGCTGGGGCTTGTGAAAAAATATTTTATTGAGGCCTTTGAATCTAATAGGTCATTCTGAAGGCATGTGTTTTACTACCCATCTATGACTGTTAGACTCTTTGATGGGATGAATCCTGAGTAATTGAGTCTTGGTGTACACCCTAACTAGATCAGAAATAAGTTGATCTCAGTTTGGGGACTCTAATCTTATAAACAGAAGTTATGATCAATTCAAGTACCAAATGTTCACCATGGCATCTCAAATTGACGTAACTACCCTTTTCTCAGTACTGTCTACCCTGCCATAGTCTTTGAAGTGATGACATAATATGTAATGGGCATCTGCCGTAATAGTCAGCATGGCTTAACTTGAACTTGCATACCAGTCCTATTTCAGTCATGGAATTGCTGATTTGGATCTAGAGGTAATCTCCAAACTCTTTCATCTTTTGCCCTTGTATAATTTGGGTGCATTGTGTAAACAGTAGCTTCTAAATGTTGTTGAAGTGTTAGCACTCTGTGGGAGGCATTCCCACATGTGTATACATGTTCTCACACATACTCTTGAATTTTCCTTTCTTTCCCCTTGTTAATGTCACATCTGTTTCTTCCCTCTTCTTGTTCTTCCCACCTAGCTTATTCTCCCACTTTTATCAGTCAGTGGTCTGGAGAATTGGGGATCAGATAAAGAATAATTGCTACCCTAAACCCAAAACTGGCTGATGACAGAGATACGTGGGTGTAGCTTTAAAAGGAAAGGTATCAACAGAGCTCGTTTTGTTGGACTTTGGATTGGTTTTTAAAGAAATAGTTTTTGTGTTTATTTCTGATAGTATACCCCAAACTTTTGTCACTTAGAAATATATAGTCTTCGTTGTGGAGCCAACTAGGAGAGAATGCTTTTTCTGGTAGGGGGTTTTGGTGATGTCAGCTGTAAATTAAAATTAACAAATGTACATTAATCAAGTGGCTAGGAGGTGCTTGGAATTCAAAGGTGAAGCACAAAGTAGTCCCTGCTCTCAGAGACTAAGGGAGGCACAAACTATAAGACTTACAGATAAACATAACCAAGTGTAGGGTATGAGAAGGGAAAAGCTAGGATTTAATAGGCAAAATGCTTTGCAAAATGAAAGGGTGCCATTGAGAGGATCAGAAAGAGGTGGAGTATGTTTGGATGTAGGCTCTGAGCTGGGACTTAATGAGAATTGATAAGTGGAGATGGAGAGGGAGGGAATGTTTGGTACATGAGGGATGGCCTGCACACATGCAGAGGCTGCAGACCCTGCTGTGGGATGGGGAACAGCTGTTAATCCAATATGGCTAGAATGTAACATGTGTGAAGGAGTAAAGAGTGAAGTAAGTCTGGGCAGGTGGGCAGATTGTGGAAGGCCTTCATCCAAAACTCAGGTTTAAGAAGTTTGTTTTTTCTTTTTACTAGGGAATTCATGCCAACTCAAAAATATGTATTTGATCTTCATTGGGAGCTACTGACGGTTTTTGTATTAGGATAGTCATATTTCCTTTAGAAGGAATCATTTAAGAGCTGTATGAAATATAGATTAGAGAGGGAAATTACTCGAGTTAGGGAGACCAGATAAGAGATACTTATAATTATTGAGGTGATAAGTAGAATAGGTGGTAGGAATCTTGTTGATAGATACAAAAGATTTTGAGGATTTAGTTGCTTTGAACTGGGGAAATAACGATTTTTCTCATTCATTTTTTTTCCTGAAGTGGTTTGCTTTTCACTTGGTTTCTCAGACCACATTCCTTTGGCTAATTAGAGGACATGGCCAAATGAAGGACTTGGAGTGCGGTGTGGTAGAAAGTGCACCAGCTTTGGAATCAGAGGACCTGGTTTCAAGTGTTGCAGCTGACCAGGCCCAGAGAGATTGAATTACTTGCCTAAGAAATACACACAGGTATAATAAATGATGGAGATGGAATTTGAATGGAGTCAACTCAGCAAGTATTAATGAAGCATCTACTGTGTGCCAAGCATTGTGCTAAATGTTGGGGATACAAAGAAAGGCAAAAGACAATCCTTCTTCTCAAAGATCTCACAGTCTAATCAGTCTAATACAAACCACTCTGTACAAACAAGCTATAGACAAGATAAATTGGAACAACCTCAGATGAAAGACTTGTTGTGGAAGGTGGAACTTTATCTGAGGGAAGTGAGAAGTGGAGATGAGGAGGGAGGCAGTTTTAAGCATGAAGGACAACTAATGATGGGAGGTGGAGTGCTATGTTCAAACAACAGCAAAGAGGCTTTTGTCCTTGAATGGCAGAGTATGTGGAGGGGCAGAGGAGGAGGGAAATCCATATTCCCAGAACCCAAATCTAATGCTTTTTTCCTCTGTTGATCTGTATGTATCCCCAAACTGCATGTTATCCTGTTTTGGTGGCAGCCCTTGGTTGTTTCACCTGTACAATAATCTTTCTGAGAACACAGATTTACTTGATCTCCACCTTAGTGATGATCCTGCCCACACAGGTAATTGAGTGAAACAAATTAGATTGGTTAGTTAGTAAACCATAAATAGTAAATTTTTTTGTGTCTTATAGGCAACTTACAGATTTTATGCTAAATTTGGGCATTCCGGCTCTGTCACTTGTTATTTCTCTGACCTTGGACAAACCACTTGAACCTGTCTTAGTCTAAGGTGCCTCACCTTGATAATGAGCAAGTTAGAGTAGATGACCACTAAGGCCGCTTTTAGCTCTAAATGTCTAATCCTATATACCCTTTCCTTTACTCCATAGAATTGTGAATTCTTAAAGCTGACAGGAGCATGAGAAATCGACTGGTTCAGGGGTTCTTAACAATTTCTTGTGTCATGGACCCCTTTGGTGATCTAATGATGCCTAAAGAGCCCTTTTTCAGAATAATGTATTTAACTGCATAATTACAAAGGAAAATAATCATATGGAAATACAGTTATCAAAATATTTTAAAACAAATTCACAGACTAAGCTAAGATCCACTGCTCTAGTCTAATGTCCTTATTTAACAGGTCCGCTTCTGAATGCTTTAAAATGATTATGGATCTTATTTAAGATGCTCTGTGATGTTCAGGCCTGAATGCATTAAGCACTGTGTTATCTCGAAGAATGAGCCTCTGGCTTGAGGTTTCTCTTTGTGGATGACTTGGACTAAATGAGTGCTTTAAAATTCTATGATTCATTATATATAGCAGAAATTCTTAACTGTTCTCATGTCATGGGTTCCATTGGCAGTCTGGTAAAACTGGTGGACCTCTTCTTAGAATATTATTTTTATTTACTTATTTCTTAGACTAATCCATTTTATTTTTTAAATTTAATTTCTTTATTTTTAGTTTTCGACATTTATTTCCACAAGATTTGGAGTCTCAAATTTTCTCCCCTTTTCTCCCCTCCGCCCAAGACAGCATGCATTTGGATTACTCCTTCCCCTAATCTACTCTTCCTTCTATCACACCTGATTCCTCCCCCTCTATTTTTTTGAAGAGCAAGATAGATTTCTATAGTCCATTGCCAGTATGTCTTATTTCCCAGTTGCACCCCCTCCATTGAAAAAGCTTTTTCTTGCCCCTTTTATGTGAGAGATAATTTACCCCATTCTATTTCTGCCTTTCTCCTTCTCACAATATATTCCTATCTCATCCTTTTTTTAAGATATCATCCCTTCATATTCAACTCACTCTGTACCCTCTCTGTCTCTGTCTCTCTCTCTGTGTCTCTCTGTCTCTGTCTCCCTCTCTCTCTATCTCTTTCTCTATATGTATATGCATATATATTTGTAAAATCCCTCCAGCTACTCTAATACTGAGAAAAGTCTCAAGTGTTATAAATATTATCTTTCCATGTAGAAATGTAAACAGTTCAACTTTAGCTTCCCTCTGCTCCATTCTAATCTCTAAGGAATTATTTTCTTCAGTGAGCTCTTGGACCTTCTTTTCAATTTGGCTTTTTAAGGCATTCTCCTTATTGGAGACGAATCTTTCACCATTTGGGTTAGTCCATTTTTTAAGGTGTTATTTTCTTCAGCATTTTTGAGTCCCCTCCAGCAAGCTGTTGACTTGGTTTTTTATGATTTTTTTTGCATCACTTTCATTTTTGTTCCCAATTTTTCCTTTACTTCTCTTAGTTGATTTTCAAAATCCTTTTTGACCTCTTCCATGACCTTAGACCAATTCATATTTTTCTTGGAGGCTTTCGATGTAGGAGGTTTGTCTTCTTCAGGTTGTATGTTTTGATCTTCCTTGTCACTGAAGTAAAATTCTATAGTTTGATTTTTTTCTTTTTTTTTCTCATTTTCCAAGCCAATTAATTGACTTTTGACCTTTGTCAAGGTAGTTCTCTGCTTCCAGTGGGGGTGGGGGTTGTACTGTCAGTGGCTTAATCACCCCACAATCTATGAGCCTAGATCTCCAGAAACAACTGCTGTTGCTGGTCCTGCTGCTGCTGCAGGCTCTTCTCCCTCTCCACTTCCTGTGCTGAGACTGGACCACTCTGTTTTCTCACACAGGTCTGACAGATTTTTTTCCACTGATCTTCCAATATGTCCTTGACATTTTGGTTGTGAAGTCTGGAAACCACCACAGCTACCAGTGATTCATGCTCAGGTCCCGTCTGTGCTGGCATGGCACACACTGGACTGCTGTGCACTCTTAACCAGGAGTGATTGATACTTCCCATCTACCTTACAGGCTGTCTTGGACTGGAGATTTGCTTCACTCTGTCATTCTGTGGGTTATGCAGCTCCAGAATTGGCTTAGAATTATTTTTTTACAGGTATTTGGCTTGGCTTGGGGTGGGGAACTCTAGCAAGTACCTGCTTTTACTATGCCATCTTGGCTCCACCCATCTAGAATATTGTTTTTAAATGTGTGAAAATAAATGCATGGGATTACAAAGGAAACAAATTACATTGAAATGTAGTCCTATCTATCTGTCTCTCTCTCTTTCTATCCAAACCTTTCTTGACCTCAGGTAAACAACCCTTGATCTATAAAGAATCCTTCTTTCATTTGGAATCTCCACTAGATATCCTTCATGATTGTAACAAGCTCCTTTAGTGAAGTATGTCTTTCTTATTTATTCTCACTTCAGGGTTGTTAAGCATAATCACCTGCCTGTAGATTGTTGTTGTATTTGTCCTTTGTTCTCGAAGAGGACCATGACATCACCTGCCTGTATTGTATACCTTTCAAGTTATCATATTAATTTAATATGTGTGGGTGACACCTTGTTGGAAGAGAGACTTTAAAGCTATATTTTGGTTTAGCAAATAACAGTGTTGTTTTTTTTTTTAACAGACCAAAGATAATGAGCCTGTATTGTCCATATCTTCCATATAGTTGTGAACCTGTCAAAGATGAGGTCTGCTGGAGAAGAAGTATGTGTTGTAATCATTCTCAAAAATTTTGTAGAGATGGGAAAGGAACGTTGGAAGCTGCCACCAGCTTATCAAGGATTCTTGTTAATTCTTAGTTGCCTTTCCTCCCTCCAGAACTAATAGCAATTGTGACTTTTCCAGGTGTTTGCTGTTTTCCTTTCCTTCAACTCTTGAGAAATGATTCCTTCTGTGCCTTCAAAATCATGTCTTTCCAGCATGGACCTCCTTTATGTAAACAGTCCCAAAAGTCTGTCTACTTGCTCTGACCTAACTATTATTGCCACCCTTTTCCCTTTAGTGCCATTTTTGTTTCTTTATGTTACATATTAAGTCGTTTGATATTGGAGTCTAAATGCAGTGGCATCAATGCAGAAAAATAATTACAGGGATCTTGGTTAATCTTTTTCATTTTTTTGCCTGTTTGAATTTGGATAAGTGAGAATCTTTCTGAATTTTAATCTTTTAGATAGTGACTATGGAAAATAATGAAGCCTAGCTAAATGAATCATTCATGAGATAATAGAATGTGTGTTTGTTTTCTTGACTTTTTAGAAAAAATTCAAGGTAATATGATATTGAGGAAAGAAAGCTTGATCCAAAGACTGGAGTAATCATCTGGGTTTGAGATACTTGACTACTTTTGTGACCATATGCATCACTCAGACTTTGACTTTCAGTTTTCCTATCTGTAGAATGGGTATAATAGTATCTGTGGTATCTGTTCCACTGATTTGTTATGAAAAGTAAAGGAGATGTGTACAGAATCCTTTGTAAACCTCAAAGCATCTTGTAGTTGTCATTATTTCTGCTCATTCCTTTCAACAGTAGGATTTTTTTTCTTCTTTAGTTCAGAGAAACTAGAAATAGAGGTCAGGTACTAAATCTTGGAAAACAACAGTAATTAGATCCATTTGGAAGAAATCTGTGTGAGAGTTATATGCTTTATTTCCAGGGAGTTTTGAAGGTCTCTGCTCTCATTAACATTGAATTTATTAGTTATACTTAATTTAAACCTACTAGAGATGAATTGGGAATCAGCTGTAAATCTGTGAGATATATGTCTATATTTATATACACACAGATACACATTTCTGGCATTATTTTGCCCATGTGTAAAGCTGTAGATTTTGAGCAGGTTTGTGATTTACGAAAGCTTTGGATTAAATGTTAAAGTTTATTGTGTTCCATCATTAATAATTATCATCCCACCACTTACACTTTGGCTTATTCAGGTATGATTCGAGGTGTGATTGTAAAGTATTGAGGTTGGTTTTGGGAGTGGAAGGAGAACAAACTCTTTAGAGCTTGTAAACTTGTATTTAAATTTATTTATTTAAGTTTTCAACATTCATTTACACAAAACTTTAGGTTCTAAATTTTCTCCCCATTTCTCCCCTCTCCCCACCCCAAAATGCCAAGCATTCTAATTACCCCATCATCAGTCTGTCCTCCCGTCTAACATCCCTCCCTTCCCTTATCCCCATCTTCTCTTTTGTCCTGTAGGGCAAGATAAATTTCTATACCCCATTACCTATATTTATTTCCTAGCTGCAAGAACAGTACTCAACAGTTGTTCCTAAAACTTTGAGTTCCAAATTCTCATCATCCCTCCCTCCCCACCCATTCCCTTTGGGAAGGCAGGAAATTCAATATAGGCTATATCTGTGTAGTTTTTCAAATGACTTCCATAATAGTCATGTTGTATGAGACTAACTATATTTCCCTCCATCCTATCCTGCCCCATTGCTTCTATTCTCTCTTTTGATCCTATCCCTCCCCAAGAGCGTTGACTTCTCATTGCTCCCTCCTCCCACTGCCCTCCCTTCCATCATCCCTCCTACCCTGCTTATCACCCTTCTCCCTCACTTTCCTGTATTGTAAGATAGGTTTTCATACCAAAATGAGTGTGCATTTTATTCCTTCCTTTAGTTGAATGTGATGAGAGTAAGCTTCATGTTTTTTCTCTCACCTCCCTCCCTTTCCCTCCACTGAAAAGTCTTTTACTGGCCTCTTTTATGAGAGATAATTTGCCCCATTCCATCTCTCCCTTTCTCCTCCCAATATATTTCATGTAATGAAAAATATTTCATTATTTTATTATATGATCCCATCCTATTCAATTTACCCTATGCTCTCTGTCTCTCTCTCTCTCTCTGTTTGTGTGTGTAATCCCACTAACTACCCAGATACTGAAAAAAGTTTCAAGAGTTACAAATGTTGTCTTTCCCTGTAGGAATGTAAATAGTTCAACTTTAGTAAGTCCCTTATGACTTGTCTTTGCTGTTTACCTTTTCATGCTTCTCTTGATTCTTGTGTTTGAGAGTTCAATTTTCTTTTCACCTCTGGTCTTTTCATCAGGAATGCTTGAAAGTCCTCTATTTCATTGAAAGACAATTTTTTCCCCTGAAGTATTATACTCAGTTTTGCTGGATAGGTGATTCTTGATTCCAGTCCCAGTTCCTTTGACTTCTGGAATATAACACTCCATGCCCTTTGATCCCACAATGCAGAATGCTAGATCCTGTGCTATCCTGACCACATTTCCACAATACTTGAACTGGTTCTTTCGAGCTTCTTGCAACATTCTCTCCTTGGCCAGGGAACTCTGAAATTTGGCCACAATGTTCCTAGGAGTTTTTCTTTTTGGATCTCTTTCAGGAGGTGATTGGTGGATTCTCTTAATATCTATTTTGCCCCCTGGTTTTAGAATATCAGGGCAACTCTCCCTGATAACCCCATGAAAGATGATGTCCAGATTCTTCTCTTGATCTTGGCTTTCAGGTAGTCCCCAAATTTTCACATTGTCTCTCCTGGATCTACTTTCCATGTCAGTTGTTTCTCCAGTAAGATACCTAACATCATCTTACATTTTTTCATTCTTTTGATTTTGTTTTGTGATTTCTTGGTTTCTCATGAAGTCATTAGCCTCCATCTATTCCATTTTAATTTTTAAAGAACTATTTTCTTCAGTGAGCTTTTGAACCTCCTTTTCCATTTGGCTAATTCTGCTTTTTAAAGCATTCTTCTCCTCATTGGCTTTTTGGACCTCTTTTGCCAGTTGTTAGCCAATTTTGCAAGGTGTTATTTTCTTCAGAATTTTTTTGGGTCTCCTTTAGCAAAGTGTTGACTTGCTTTTCATGCTTTTTTTGCATCTCTTTCATTTCTCTTCCCAACTTTTCCTCCATCTCTCTTACTTGATTTTCAAAATCCTTTTTGAGCTCTTCCATGGCCTGAGACCATTGAATATTTATTTTGGATGTTTGGGATACAGAAGCCTTGACTTTTATGTCTTTCCCCGATGGTAAGCATTGTTCTTCCTCATCCAAAAGGATGGGAGAAGATATCTGTTCACCAAGAAAGTAACCTCCTATTGTATTATTTTTTTTCCCTTTTTTGGGCATTTTCCCAACCACTTACTTGACTTTGGTCCTTTGTCAAGAGTAGGGTATACTCTGGGAATCTGTAAGATCTCAGTTCCTCCAAGGTGGCACACAATCAAGTGTGTACTGGTCTGGGTGCAGAGAGGGATTTTTGTGCCCAGAATCTTAGCAGTTTACTTCACTCCAGCCACCTGGCCTTCAGTTCCGCCAAGTTGGGGGTTGATTTTCAGATTAGCTGGATGGGCAGGGCCGCCATTCAGTGTGAGACAAAGACCAGCTCCCCCAGGGCCTCCACACAGGGCTGAGGCAAGAATCAGCTCCTCAGTGCCCCCAGGGTTTTTATGCTCCAACAATGGATGTGACTGCTGTAGGGGCTGCGGTAGGAACTGCTGTTGCCTGCCCTATGTGACCTCTGCAGTGGCTGCCTAAGACTGGAGCTATGGGAAGGCCCTTCTCCTTTCCTGGCCAACTGAAAAAACCCCATCACTGACCTTTGGCGTCTGTGGGTTGAGGGAACTGCTGACTGCTGCTACTGTGGCTGGAGATTCTGCCCTTGAGGGCTGTTCATGGGCTTTGTGGCCAAGGCTGGGCTGGGCTCTGCTCCATGTCTGGTGCAACAGATGTTTCCCGTGGGCCTTTCAGGTCACCCTGGGCTGGAAATCTCCTCCACTCTGTTGTTCTACACTTCTACTGCTCCAAAATTTGTTGAGGGTCCCTCTCTACAGGTATTTTATGAACTGTGTGGGGAGAGCCTCTGTGTATGTGTCTTTCTACTTCACCATCTTGGCTCTGCCCCCTAGAGCTTGTAAACTTAAATAAGCATTGTCCTTTGACAGAGTCACCTTGGGAAGTCATTCCCATGATGCTGCCATTGCTGAAACATTTTGGAAACTCCTCTTTTGGAATTGCCTTCAGAACCACTTTGAAAGATATATTAAAAAAAAAAACCAGCCACATTTCTTTATAGTCATAGCTCATTTTTGTTCATAAACTATGTTGCTTAGTTTGACTACCACCTCCATTTATTCAAGTGGCACATGGTTGTTTCCAAAAAATTATGCCCAACAGCAAATGGTAAGGATATGCGATAAATGAAAATATTTTTAAAACCTCAGTCTCTGCATATATTTCCAGAAGATCTCTAAAAATATTCTGAGTAATAGAAGTGTCATTAGAATGAGACTGTGGCCTCCCAGGGTGACCACTTTGAGGGGGATATTTAAGTTCCATTATGTTTGTTGTTAATGTTTTTTTTTTTGAGGCAGACGGACTTTTGTCATCTTTCATAAAGAGTTATAGTCTGAATATCTTTTTAAAATAAATTTTTATTGCTATATTTTGGTTTTTATTTCATTAGAATTTCTTCCAGTATCTTTCCTTCTCTTCTTCCCAGAGAGCCATCCCATGAAACAAATATTTTTTTTAATTAAAATTTTTTTAATATATTCATTTTATTTATTTTTAGTGCTCTACAATCACTACCATAAAGCTTAGATTTTTTCCCCCTACCTACCCCCATCACCCCCCTCCCTCCCCAAGATGGCATACAATTCTATATAGGATCTACACATATATTCCTATTGAATACATTTTCATTATAATCATGCTGTGTAGAAGAACTAAAATAAATAGGAGAAATCATATAACAAACCAAAACATAATACGCGCGCACACACACACACACACACACACACACACACACAAAATGATCTGCCACATTCTGCAATTGAATTCCATAATTCTTTCTCTGAATGTGGAAGGCATTTTGTCTTAGAAGACCATTGGAAATTTTTTTTTAATGTCCTTGCATTGCTATGAAGATCCAAGCCTACAAGAAAAAACTCTCACACACTGTGATTCTTGCTGTGCACATAGTTCTCCT
>CM053770.1:557739557-557837599 GCA_028658325.1 Potorous gilbertii
CATAATTTATTCAGCCATTCCCCAATTGATGGACCTCCCCTTGATTTCCAGTTTTTGACCACTACAAAGAGTGCTGCTCTAAATATTTTTGTAAATGTGGGACCCTTTCCCATTTTTATGATTTCTTGGGGATACAATCCTAGAAACGATATTGCTGGGTCAAAGGGTATGCACATTTTTGTAACCCTTTGGGCATAGTTCCAAATTGCTCTCCAGACTGGTTGGATGAGCTCACAGCTCCACCAACAATGAATTAGTGTTCCAACTCTCCCACATCCTATCCAACATTTATCATTTTCCTGTTCTGTCATGTTTGCCAGTCTAATTGGTGTGATGTGGTACCTCAGAGTTGTTTTGATTTGCATCTCTCTAACCAAAAGTGACTTAGAGCATTTTTTCATATGATTATAGATATCTTTAATTTCTTCCTCTGAAAATTGCCTGTTCATATCCTTTGACCATTTATCAATTGGGGAATGACTTGTATTGTTGTACATTTGACTCAATTCACTATATATTCTAGAAATGAGGCCTTTATCGCCAAGCTATAAATTTTTTTCCCAATATACTACATCCCTCCGAATTTTGGTTGCATTGGGTCTGGTTGTGCAAAAACTTTTCAATTTAATGTAATAAAAATTATCCATCTTGCACTTCATAATGCTTTCCATCTCTTCTTTCATCAAAAATTCTTCCCTTCTCCATCTGATAAATACACTATCCCTTGCTCCTCCAGTTTGTCCATGATATCAATCTTTATACCTAGATCATGTATCCATTTGGTCTTTATTCTTGTCTAGGGTGTCAGGGATGGGTCTATGCCTAGTTTCCGCCACACTGTTACCCAGTTTTCCCAGCAATTTTTGTTGAATAGTGACTTCTTATCCCAGAAGCTGGGGTCCTTGGGTTTATCAAACAGGAGGTTGCTATATTCATTGCCTACTGTGTCTTAAGTAACTAGCATATTCCACTTCTCTACCTTTCTGTTTCTTAGCCAGTTCCAAGTAGTTTTGATAATTGCTGCTTTATAATACAATTTGAGATCTGGTACTGCTAGGCCACCTTCCCTAGCATTTCTTTTCATTTGTCCCTTTGATATTCTGGACCTTTTGTTCTTCCAGATAAATTTTGATATTATTTTATCCAGCTCTAGAAAATAATTATCTGATAGTTTAATTGGTATGGCACTAAATAAGTAAATTAATTTAGGTAAAATTGTCATTTTTAATGATATTGGCTCGGCCTACCCATGAGCAACTGATGTGTTTCCACTTACTTAGATCTGACTTTATTTGTGCAAAAAGTGTCTTAAAATTGTGTTCATATAGTCCCTGGGTTTGTTTTGGCAGGTAAATTCCCAAGTATTTTATAGTGTCTACCCTAGCATTAATGGAATTTCTCTTTTTATTTCTTGCTGTTGGATTTTGTTATTAATATAAAGGAATGCAGAAGATTTCTGCTGGTTTATTTTGTAACCTGCAGCTTTGCCAAAGTTGTTCATTATTTCAAGTAGTTTTTTGCTTGAATCTCTGAGATTCTCTAAGTATATCATCATATCATCTGCAAAGAATGATAACTTAGTTTCTTCTTTGCCTATTTTTATTCCTTCAATTTCTTTCTCTTGTCTAAGTGCTACAGCTAACATTTCTAGTACTATATTGAATGATAATGGTGATAATGGACATCCTTGTTTCACCCCTGATCTTATTGGAAATGCATCTAGCTTATCTCCATTGCATATAACGCTTGCTGAAGGTTTTAGGTAGATACTGCTTATTATTTTATGGAAAGTTCCTTTTATTCTTGTGTTCTCCAGTGTTTTTAATAGGAATGGGTGTTGTATTTTGTTGAAAGCTTTTTCTGCATCTATTGAGATAATCATGTGGTTTTTGTTAGTTTTGTTTTTGATATGATCGATAATGCTGATAGTTTTCCTAATGTTGAACCAGTCCTGCATTCCTGGTATGAATCCTACGTGATCATAATGGATTATTTTCCTGATAAGATGCTGTATTCGTTTTGCTAAAATCAAAAATTAAAAAAAATTTAAATACAAAGGAAAAAGAAGGAAAGAAATCAGCATAGCTGATCAATATCTGGAAAAAAATCTGAAAATATAAAACCATATTCCATGCCCTTGGGCCCCCCACCTTTGCAAAGAGTGATATGGGAATGGCTTCTCATGGCCTTTCTTTGGGGCTGTGCTTGTTCTTTGTAATTTTGCAGTATTCACTTTTGATATTGTGGAAGATGTTGTTTATTCCATTTACATTGTTGTAGTCATGGTACATCTTATTTTCTTGGCTCTGCTTACTTCATTTTGTGTCAAATCATGTAAGTCTTTCCCTACTTTTATTATTCATCATATTCATCATTTCTTAAAGCAAAGTTATATTTCTTTAATTCACATACCACATTTTCCTTTGTTCTTCCCCAATCAGTGGGCATCTACTTGGTGTGCAATTCTTTACTACCATAAAAAAAATGTCCCTATAAATATTTTGGTGTATATAGGGCTTTTCTCCTTATCAGAGACCTCCTTCAGTATATTCCTGGTAGTGGAATTTCTAAGTCAAAGGGTATGAACCTTTTAGATGCTTTATTTGTATCATTCCAAATTGCTTTTCAGAATGGTTAGTTACACTTACTTATTCACCTCTACACCAACACAGCACTGGTGTGCCTATCCTTTTCTAAGCCCTCCAACATTGACTATCCCCATCTTCTGGCATCTTTTCTAATTTGCTGAGTATGAGGTGAGTATGAGGTGAAACCTCAGAGTAGTTTTGATTTGCATTTCTCTTATTAGTGATTTGGAGCATTCTTTCATATGGTTGTTAATAGTTTGCTGAACTAATAGTCTGAATTTCAATTCTAAAATGTTGCATGGTTAAATATAATCAATAAAAAAGTTCCTTAATCAGGAAAGGTCTCTATTTAAATGGTATTTTCTTAGGCCCTTATTTCCTTTTCCTCTTTTGGCAGTGCTATTTGTAACAAGGGCCAGACAATGACAAAATGATGAAGTAGGTTAAGGCTGTATTTGGTGTTTCTGGGCTCCCCTCTTATAGTGCCTATATATATATATATATATATATATATATATATATATATAATTTTTGGAATCTGTGGAACCTTGAAGGCTGTCCCCCCACCCCTATGCTGTCACATTTTGCAGATGAGGAAACTGAGGTCTTGCCCATAGTCACACAGTCCATAGGGCATTAATAGCTAGAACTCATATCTCTTGACTCCTAGTATTTCTTTCCATGTCTCATCCCCCCTCCTTATCCTCCCCCCTTTTCTCTTCCCTTCCCTGGTTAAATATTGTTCTCAGGAATGGATCTGGTTTTAGTTCTTTGGTGTGTTTATATTCATTAATACAACTTCTGCCAGGGTTATTAGCATGTTAATCAAATTGTAGAATTATAGAGTTGGCAGAAAGTTGAGGCTACCTTGTACAATTAGACAATTAGATTCCCCTCTCCAGTACACCTGACAAGTGGTCATATATCTTTGGCTTGGAAGATCTCCATTGAGGAAGACGTCACCAACCCTTGAGGTGGGCTTCTTCAGTAAATTTTGATTGCTTGAATTGTTTCTTGTTATAATAAGTCTCAGCCGCTTTGTCTCTTCCTTCTGTTTCTCCTGATTTTTTACTCTGGGGCCAAGCAAAGAAAATCTGATGCTTCTTCTATGTGATGGCACTTGGGTCCTCCCTAAATCTTCTTTTCTCCAGACCAAACAGCCCAGTTTCCTTCAACTGAACCAACGTTAAAACCCGTATGATCTCTATCTGACCAATATTTTTCCTGAAATAGGATACCCAGAACTCAATTGTGTATTTCAGATGTAATCTGACCAGGGCAGATCACAATAGGACTATCACCTCTCAAGTTCTGGGCCCCATGCCTCTCTTTAATGCAGTTTGAGATCATTTTAACTTTTTTTGACTGCCATATCAATGCTCTTTACTTCTATTGAGTTTTTTTTTGGGGGGGGGGCCTTCCCCTCAGTAATCCTGTATTTTTGAAGTCTGTGCTTTGAACCCAAATACAAGACTTTACATTTAGGTGCAATTAAATGTTTTCTGTTTGTCCAAACATTCTGTGTGGTGAGACCTTTTGCTTAGCTTTGCATTGCTAGGCAATTTTTATTTCAGAAGAGAAATCAGGATTGCCATAAAGCAAGAACAGTTATCTAGCTGTTTGCTCTGTGCTTAAAGCTTGCCCTGTTTTTAGCACTAGTTTGAGTGATGCTACATTTATCTTTAAGAGTTGGAGGATGAAGGATATGAATAAATGAGTACATTGTCTAATTTCTCATTAATATTACCAACACTTTAAAAATTTTAGCTATTGGTGGAAATTCTTATAAAATTTATTACATATTTCCTTGCATTGCACATTTTATTTCCATTGTGAGTGTATGCGTATAGAACATATTAATAATACATAACCATAACAGGTGTAATTATAACTTTTATTGAGAATTCAGGGTCACCATTAAAGATGGAAATTGTCTGATATGCTGTGATGTTGTGATACTTTGCAAGCTGTTGCTAAGTCTAGGTTTGTTGACTCTACATTTAATGTCCTGGTGTAATTTTGCAATGCTAAGTTTTCTGGCCTTTCCTTTAATGTAAGCTTTCACTGCTTCACAATGCTTTTAGCCGCTCCCTTTCATTCACTCTTCAGATTTAACAGTGTGGTCCAGTGGAAAGAATTTGAAATGGGAGGACCAGATCTAGGGTCAAACCTTGATTTTGCTACTTATTATCTCTTATAACAATCTGTTTGGACTTTAATTTTTTCATCTTGAAAATGAAAGTGTTGAATTAGAAGACCTAGGGACTCTTTTATTTCCAAATTTTGAGTCAAGAAAAACTAAATGAAAGAGAAATAAAGTGAACTTATTAAATCATCAATCTTTAATTTTATATATAATTCTAAATCATTAAGCACCAACCTAATTGCAACTCCATTCCTTTTCTAGTGGTAGCTGTTTTCCTTAGTCTGAAGAGATATTTTTGTTTAATTCCTGGTGTAGCCCTGAATTGTATAGTTGAGGTTTCTGTCTCTGATTCACTTGTACTTTCTTTTTTCAGCATTAACGTGAACAGTGATATTCTCATTGCCAGTGATAGTTATAATTGTTGGCTAGTTAAATGTAGTGATCATCTGATTTCCCCCCAACCCCAGCTTCCCCCTCTCTCTTTTCTCACATAATTTTCCAGCATTTGCAGTTTTGAAAATGACTTGTGGTTTCTGTACTGAGCAGATGTAGTATAGAAACCTAGACAACCCCCCCCGCCCCCCTATACTCCTGAGTACAGCTGGTTTCTTATTTATTTTTAAGTCTGAAATTTTTGCTTTAAAGTCATAATGCAAGGCTTTCACCACGTGTCAAAAATGAACCGGAGATGATCTAAATCTGATTTTCCCCATTCATCCCTTTAGGTTTTCTAGATTAATTTATAATAAAAGAAATAAGACTGCTACCACTAATGTTTAAAGATAACAAAATATTTCTCAATGTAGTTTTGGTTGTAATTGAAAGAAATGCATATATTAGTGAAATTAATTAATTGAAGTTAAAAATGTTTGTCCTTTCCTGTCCAATTTAGAAGCATTTTGTTTTGGGTGTAGTTGGATCTTCTTAAGCAGAACTTAGCATTTAGCATGCTACCTGGTTACCTGGCACATAGTTGTGATTCAATTAGTGCTTGTTGACTTGAGTGAGCTTGTAGTATATCACTGAGAGATATCTCCTGCTGGTGGAGCACCAGACTGGGAGATAGAAAGCCTGGGTTTTTGTATTAGATCTAGAGAACATATTGGAAGGAGGGAGGGGGAAGACAAGGCCTTTACCCTGTACTGCGTGTGCCATGCACTGTACTCAGTGCTTTTGACTCCAAACGTTATCTCATCCGGTCCTCACAGGAAGCCCCGACACTGAGACAACTTGCCCAAGCTCGCTCAGAGAACTAGTACCCGAAGCCAAATTTGAACTCCAGTCTTCCTGACCCCAGACAGTTTGATATCCATACCACCTGCTTCCTGGGAGGTAAAATAGCTGTATTCAAGGTTCTGAAGGGCTTACAAGGTACAAAAAAGATTGCATTTGTTCTGCTTGTCCCCAGAGGGCAGAACAGTCAACACCAGTAGGAGCTGCAGTTTTACTAAGTGTTTATCATCAGTGTTTATTAAGTACCTACTGTGTGCTAGGCACTGAAGAGAGTGAGATGTATATTTAATGGAAGAAAAAGTATTCTTAATAATCAGAGCTTTTCGGTGATGGAATGGGCTGCCTCAGAAGAGAGCAGGTGTTCCCCTTTATGGAAGGTCTTCAAGCAGAGGCTCGAGAATTACACATTAGGGATATCCTAGAAGGACCTCTCCATCAGATATGGTCAGATCAGATGACCACAGATATCCTTTCAAATTCTGTGATTTTGGGATGTGAATGTATTGAAAACTTGTCCCTTTACAGACCCATCATGAGCAATAACACAAGCAGCTCCTTTATTTAAAGCCATAAGATTTACAAAGCATTTTCCTCAGCACACCACTCTGAGGTGAGGAGCATATGTTTTACTTGGGCCCTGTTTTACAGATATGGAAACTGAGGCTCAGCGAAGTTAGTGACTTGTACACTCATGGCTAGGTGTCGGAGGAGGAAGGAGACCACAGATGCTCCCTCCTCTTTATCAGACTTATCAAATCCATGAGTGCTGCAGGAACCAGATGCAAATATAATTGGAAACTGTTTTAACAAAATAAAAAACATAATACAACATAGATAATATTAATTTGTGGTTTTCTAAGTCAATATCTGGTTCTGTTGGATGTTTCTAACTGAGTTTTAGTACCACTGGCCTATCTCACACTACCTCAAGTTGCATCAGAGGAGTAATATTTTGGACATGAGTTCTTTTAATTTTTTTGTAGTGATTATAACTCATTTGTATTTAGTCAGTTACATAGTTTTGATCTCTTTGTGACCAACACTTTAATTTAACAAACATTTATTAATTACCTACTGTGTGCCAGACAGGCAATACAGAGACACAACCCTTTCCCTCAATGCACTCATGTTTTACTGAAGAAGGGAATATAAATATGTAAAATTAGTAAATTAAACAAATTAGTAAAATACAAAAAGCATTGAGGAGAGAGTAAGCACTATTAGCCCGGAAAGGCATCACAGAAGAAGAAGCCCCTAAATGGAGTCTTGAAAATGCATTCCAGGCATGGGTCATATGTGTGTATGCACAGACCTAAGAAATTGACTATTTATGCCCTACAAACAGGTAATAAACCATCAAGAGTTTATAAAGGGGAAAATTAAGGAATAAAGTTGGTGGCATGTGGCAGTTTGGTTATTTAAAAAAAACTGTAGCGAATAGACTTGGAAGGCAGGAAGACAGTTTCAAATCCTACCTCAGACATTTATTAGCTATATAACTTTGGTCAAGTCATTTAACCTGTTAGTTTTAGTTTCCCTGTCTGTAAAATGGGAATGAAACTAGTTCCCTCATGGGGTTGTTGTAAGTATACTCACTTAGGGTGAGAGATAATGTTCATTCTTTGGATAGCCCTGTTTAAGAAGTAGCCAGGGCATGGCCCCTTTAATGAGGCAAAGAAAAGAAAGACATCAGGCTGGGAGGGAAACAACAGTTACTATTGATAATCTCTCTGAAGCCAGGAGGGTCCAGAAGAGAGCCTTTAGGCAGGGTCCCCATCGTGTTTGAGCTTCAAAGTGCAGTAGGCTCAAGATTCGGGGAAGGGAAGGGAAACAAGCTAGTAAAACCCAAGTCACCTGGGCATCTTTTGGCCATCCAAACTTAGCTTCCTTTGGAGAAAAGAAGGAAGAGGAGGGGGAGACAGACAGGAGAGGAAGAGCTGAATCTACTCATAGGGTTGGGTTCATCCTTTGTTGCCAAAGAAGACCATACCATCAGAGAAATGATGACATAACTTGAAATTGACTTTGTCTTGAGTAAGGGAGGGCTGTGCAAGGTCAGCGGCCTCACTTCTGCTCTGGAGCCATCTGAGTCCAGTGACCAGATATTCATCAGGATGCCTAGAGATGGCCCAGGATGCAATGGGAGACATAATGCTTCAGTGCATGTTGCCAGGAATCATAGTTAAGCTTGCTGACCTATAAGATGATCTTCTCTTCCTGTTTTTAAAATAGGCTCAACATTCACCATGTTCCATTCTTGTGATGCTTCTTCCTTTCTTTACAGTCTTTCAAAGACCACTTTCAGCTGTCACCTTCCCCCTCCTTTCCTATCTTTGAATAGAAAGTCTTTTTCCTCTATGGGCTCTTAACCTGGAGTAGGGGAAGGGAGTCCCATCTTCTCAGATTAGAAATTCTGGTTCTCTGCAGCCTGTGTCCACTTTCTCTGGGTTCAGGTTGCTGCTGGGTCATTGGGTTGTAGCTAGAAGTTGCTGTACATATTTGCCTAGTGGTATGCTAGGGTCATGTGGCCATGGAACATGAACCCAACCATATCAGAATTCAGTCCATGACTGAGCCCATGTTAGTGTCCCATTCTAACCAGTTGAGTTTTCTGACCTGGACTTGGTGGAATTATTTCCTCTCTCAACTACCAGTTTACCAGAAAATAGCTATTCTCTTCAAACTGAACCAACCAAATCTCCACCTTTAGTTTGATTTTTGTTGTCATTTTTTTCAAGTAGTTGAAATGGAAAAGATTTGACTATGATCTCAGAGTGAGATGAATGCTCATATTCTCTGTTGTCATCTGATTTGAAAGTATGACCTTCTGAGTTTTTCACTCTTGATTCTTAGAACTCACAAAAAACCACTGAAGGATTCCTAAGTAAATGCTCTACTAGATTAAACAGATGTAAGCTAAAGATGTCACTACACAGAGTCTCTCTTTCCTGAGTCCAAACCCATATGATGGGATCAAGGAGGTATGAAAACCTGGGAATGGGAAGGAAAGGGGAAAGAGAGGAAGAAAAAACATAGCTGGTAATAGTCACTGTGTTTCTTAAATTTGGCAGTTTGCTTCTGATATCAAAGAATGACTCCTCCCAGAGGAAGCCTCAAAGTAAGCTTGCATGTGCATTTGATAGCATCATGTGTTTTAAATTAAAGGAGAATTGGTTATTGAAAGATGAAAGGTTGGCTGTGTTTAGATTATGAGCCTTACAGCCAAGATTGTATTTTAATTTTGTGGCCTGTACTACAGTGACTAAAATGATGTTGATTCTGAAATGAAAAGTCTGGCCATATCCCAGAGTCATTCAGAAGGTATAAGAATTCTTTGAAAAATTTGGTAGCTTCTTCCTAGCAGTGAAGGACAGGATTGATGAGAAAGGTTAATGTAGTTCATTTGAATGCTTTTTTGTTCCTCTCTCTTGTTTTCCAGGCCAGCTGTCTCCTAAGTAGGGGGTCAGGGCCTTCGGGGGCCTTAACATGGCTATGGGATCAAGTAATGGGGTGTAAGAAAGTGCTTTATCATCCACCCTCCACTCCATAGCCAGGGTTGAGGCTTGTATCCAACACAACCAGCAACCTGCTCCTCAACCATGACCATCCAGCACTGCCTGCTTCAACCTAACCTCATCCCTCTGCTTTGCCAAGTTCTCTTAACCTCTCAGAGCAGTTATGTAACCTAAGTGGACACCCTTGAAAATATGCATTGAGTTCTAAAATCTTTGCAAGTTGTCTTCCCTTTTTTGTTTTTGTCATGACAAAAGTTGTGCTTGTTGCATTCTGCATCAGTTTGTACATATCTTCCCATGCTCCTTTGAATCTATCGTATTAATCACTTATATTCTTTTTTTTTGCATTTTGACGTAGTCTTTGTTGATAATTGTAAAATTAAAAATATCTTTCTTTCTTTTTTTGTAGCAGCATGCATGGGTGCATGTAAACTCCATGTCTAGGTTATAGGAATGCTTTAGGAAACCAGGTTATGGGTTTATTAGCTTTCTTGAAGTTCCTTTCAGAATTCAGCAAGAATGAGGCACGTCTAGAGGCGGACAGATGATTCACCATGGACTTGTCTTAGACAACCAACCATCTATTTGTGTGCATGGCAGGGAGGAGACATAGGTTTAAATGGATGCCCTCTATATTCCTTGATAGGAATCTTTTCTGCAGAGCTTCATTCTTGCAACTAGGTGAATTTAAGATTCCTCCTGGCAGACTGGTTACGGAATAATCTTTTTTTTGGTGGCTGTTACCAATATTTTGTGTTGCAGGAGAACCTAAAAGAGAACGCTAAAATAAATGTTTCCAGCCTTTCAGTAGCACATCTGGCATGTTGCATGAGTGGTGCATTGATTGAATTTGCAATTTATTTGGAAATAGGGACTCGTGGAGGGTTCAGAGCCTGCCCAATAAATCTGGCAGTGAGCTGTGCAGATGTTAGCATTGTATGATAAACAGACTCCTCATTGTTCTTCCACCTAGTTTTTCTTTTTGTATGTTGTCCAGTAAACTGTTCTCTTCATGTGGTGTCCAACAGTTTGATTTAAAATTCATTACGAAAATAATTTTTTTTAGAAGTTGAACATCTACAAGGATTTTGCTATGAGCATGACAGATGTCTTAATATTCCTTAATGATATGCTCACATTATAAATACATCAATAACATTTTTCTTCCCCCTTATGCTAAATATGCAGTGTGTGAGTTCTGGCAAGGTGTGAATTATTGCACTATAACTCATGCCTCGTTGCTGAAGTATTATACACCTGACATACACCTTGTGTAATGCCAAAAATTTCACATGCCATGGGAAAAAGAGGCAAAAAGAACCCCAATCTATAATTCCAGTACCTTCCCAGTAATGCCTCTGTGCAGTGTCTGTAGATTCTGACAAATAATTGATATGAGGATGGTAATGATAAGAACTTATCCAACAGTGTGACAGGTTGTCTTGGATATGATTTTCCTTTTCCTTCTGTAGGGTTTTGCATGAAAAGTTCAGGGATGGTAGTGAGGGAACTACAATTTGCTGGTTTCTAGAGACACGTTCACCTCATTTTATTTTGTGTAATTTATTTTACTCAGTTCTTCCATGCCTGCTTCAATAGTTTATCAGAACTGGTTTCTACTTCTTAATCCTGAGAAACAGAAATAGATTGCGTGCGGGAAGGTTATTGCATTTTGGTTCATTGTGGCATGTTAAGACAGTGCCCTTCACAGGCTGTCTGAGGCCCCATCTGGTGTGAATTATAGCTACTCCTTCCCCACTCAGTCCTTGCCCCCTCCCCACACACCATATGTAGATATTTGTAATTCCAGTTATTCCTCAGTGTGAGCGGAAGGGGAGGGAGGCAGGGAGTGTTAGAGAGAACCATATTCATATTTTTCCAGGACCTTTAATTGTAATGATGTTCTAGAAGCTACTAAGTGCTAAGTTTGACCCCAGCCGCGCTCAGGTATTTATTAAGCTCCTGCTGTGTGTCAAGCGATTTACACATACCCTATTTTGATCTTCACAACAACCCTGGGAGGTGGGAGCTGTTGTTATCCTCATTTTGCAGTTGAGGAAACTGAGGCAGACAGAGGTTAAGTGACAGCCATGGTCACACAGCTAATGTTAGAGACCTGATTTGAACTCACGTCTTCCTGGCTCCAAGGGCCAGTGCTTCTTCACTGTGCCACCCAGCTATCTAGGAGAAGGGAAAGTGGAGGTCACTGTAAAATATGTAGATGGAAGTTACCACAAATTACATTTGAGAAAGGTACCTTGGATAACTGATTGACAGCCCATTTTGCTCCTTTGGTATGTATATCACATCAATGAGGAAGGACCCAATAAATTTGATAACATGCCTTCAATTCCTGGTGAATTTATGAGAGGATGTGGACAACAGAAAGAGTCACACAGGATGGGCAGCTAGGGATAGGTTGAGATCTGTATCGGTGGAGGGGCTGCCCCATCAGTGAGATAACAGATCCATTGGGCTATTGTTTGCCTTCACCTAACCTCTTTCTCTTACTTGAATGATCCTCTGCTTGATGTTCAGATTAGCCGGGGCCTTGCTCTGTTGAAGATTTGACCCATGGATCATCATTTATTCAGCACAATGAGCAATATAGTATGTAGCTTCTGTAGGTTCATCCTAGAGAAAAGAAGTTATGCCTTTCAGTAAACATGAATTCTAAACAAAGAGAAGCTAAGATCTGAGAATTGAGGGCAAATCAATGGTCAAGGGGAATGAACCTTCAGCTGCTACTGTTGGTTATACTGTGGGTGTCCAACACTATCAGCCCCTGATTACACAGGAGGGGAAAGTAAGCATGGTGAAGTGGCACATAACCTCTTTCAAGTTTAATAGGAATGGGAAGGAGATGGAGCTAGCAGCACTGGCAGAGGTCACCAGATCACTTTGTTTGTTCCTAGTCCCCTAAAAGGGATTAGAAACTTTCCCTATCCTATCTGATTGAGAGTGGGACCTCCTTGGGGTTCTTATCATCTTGACTTCTTCCAGTCCTTTATCCCTGTAGAAATATTATGTAGATATATAGCTAGGGCAAAATGAATGGGGCTTTGTCCCCTTGCCCCCAAATCATTGAAATTTACAAGGTGCTGATAACACTTTTTTCCTCAACTGATAGAAACAACTGAATTTAACACCTAGTTAGAAATATTCATTAGTTAAAATAGGAAACTACCAGATGGTATGTTTCCCTTACCCCCAACTAAATTTTTCTTGAAGAGTTGATATGAGATTGTGTTTTATGTTGCTTGTCCCAGGTACAGTTTGTGATGCTTGCCCTGGATGCCAGGACTACTAGTTACAGCTCTGAAAACACTTTCCTGACATGGGGCACTGTGAACTCTGGAAGGGCTAGAAGCTGCCTCTGTTACTTCTAATTGACTCCTGCCATGGATGCAGCACAGAGAACCTGCAATCTATCTGTTTAAAATATCTCTTCTGCCCCCACTAAAAATAATTAGAAATCTTTATCATGAGTGTTTTGACCCTGAATAACTCATGGAAATTCACAGGAGACTGTTTGGAAAGGTTATTGTGTAACCACCAAGTACACATACAGGATGGAGGATTTTCCCTTGGGATATTCTGAGACTTTCCCTTCAGACTGATTTAGGTCTGTGTGAATTGAATTTTGGATAGCTTTTTTGAAAGTCTCCATTTCTTGTTTTATTCAGGGCATGTGCCTTTGGCATATTACATAGCATAGCAGCTCAGAGCCTGGCATTTGATGGATCTTTGAGTCAATTGGGGGAGGGGGTGAGAAGGGGATTTTCCCAACTTCAAATAAGAATATACTACTTTTAAAATACCTTTCTTCAGCAGAATGATAGTGAAACTTTTCAGAGTGCACATTTTTTCACTTGGTAACTACATACTGCTATTAGTTGTGCATAAGTAATTGGTATATTTTGGGCACTCATAATTTTGTGATGAGCTGGCTCTTCATTTGTAGCCTGTTTCTAATCTAACTCATTAGAAATTAGCAAACCCTTCTCAAGCTCAGGATAGATCTCAGTGCCAGAGCTTAAAGTTGGATTCTGACTAAAGAGATGCTTGGAGCTTCTCCCTATTCCTTAATATTTTCTTTCTTATCTCCCCTCCCTTTCCCCATACATCCCAGTGAAGTCCTGCTTTAATACATTATTGAGGGTGGAGATGACTGGGTTCTGAGTGCTTCAAGGTTTTGCTAGTGTTGGTCAATCAATAAGCTGACCATCTCTGCACACACCATGGTGCCTACTCTCCAGCCATCATTCTCCACTCTCCTCCTATGGGAACTTGCTACTCAGCTCTCTGTGAGAGGTAATCTTTGTCTTTGCTTCCCTCCTTTCCTCTTTTTCCCTTTCTTCTCTCTCCTTCTTCCTTTCCTTCCTTCTTTTCTCTTCCTTCCTTCTTTCTTTCCTCCCTCTTTCCCTCCTCTCATACATAAATGGGCCCATACAAGATAAAAACAGCTGTAGATGGAAGGTCACCTTGGAGAGGAAGCATTTTCTGTTGGAGAGGCAGAGGACTGGATTGGAATTCCAGTTCCTTGGCTCCAGAGCTAGTCTTCTTTTTGCTACCCCTCCCCAAAGCCACAGCAACAAAGTGGTTAGGAAATTCCTTATGTAGAAAAGTGGCACTTGAGCTGAGCTTAAAATCTCTAGTTTTCTTTGGAGGTGGAGGTGAGGAAGGTGTAGGATTCCAGATTGTGCAAAGAGGTAAGAGAGAGGTTGGATGGTCAGGGCTGTTGTGAGGCTGAAATGAGATAATAGATGTAAAGTACTTTACAAACCTCAGGGAGCTACATAATGTCAGTTATTGTTACTTTTGTTATTAGCTTCCAGTCACCAGGACTCCAGTCTGATGATGATTTTATATCCAGACCCTTCTTTCTACTTTATTCCTGCTGAACTACACGGGTGTGGTGGTAAACCTAACAAGGGGCTCTCCAGGACAAAAGTATGAACACACATTTTAAAATTTAATCTGCCTTATTAACACTTTTTAAAGTCAAGACAATCAACAAACAATAAATCCAACCCTATTTGTAACAATTGATTTCTGAAGTGTAAATGAAAGTGCTTACACTGAAAATTTAACAAGGCAATTAAAGCTGACTTGAGTACACTTCTGAGTGTATGGCAAGGCTGCCATATTGGACTACCATGCTAGAAAGGCTTCAAAGGTGGGCCTAAGTTTGGAGAAGTCTAGTCCACCAGGTGATGATTTTTTGAAGGGGTAAGACAGAGGATACAGAAACACGTGAAGACCATGTCCAGTATGGTGGGTTGGAATGTGTACTAGTGGATGAAATACACCAGTGAAATCAGAACCTTGAAGTTTAAATGTTAGTTGTGTGGCCCTAGGGAAATCAGTTCACCTCTCTGGGCCCCAGTTTCATCATCTGTGGAATACAAATAATTTTGCTTTCATGAGCTGCCTAACAGACTTTTTATAAGGGAAATTCCTGTGTTTGTGGTTTGACAGTATTTTAAGGCATCCCAATTTGGCAAAGAAGCAGGTGTGGTCATCATTCATTTGGAGGATGGTAGAGCTATGAACAATGATTGTATTGTGACTAGATTATACTGAGCCCCAGATTGGCTCAGCTCTTTCCTTCTTATTATGGGGAATGATTGGAGAGTTGCCCCTGGCCATCTTCTTGTCTTTATATAGAAGAACAGTTATCTTAGGAATTCACCTAAAGCAAATGAAACAATTAATAGCTTAAAGAAACAGGATATAAGAACTATTTTCATTTTTCTGGTAAATCTTAATGTCTCGAGTTGGAAATTCTGTTCTGTATTTTCCCAATTCCTTTTCACTGCCTTGAAATGCCTTCATGCCTTGAACAGTCTCCCTCCTGGCTTCCTTTAAGACTGTTCATGTGTCGATTTCTGCTGTAGGCCTTTCTGTCTCCTCCATTGCCTTCCCTCTCTATATATGTTTAGGGTACATAGTTATTTGCTTTTTGTTTTGCACATTAAAATGTGAGTTTCTTGAGGGGGAGGGACCATGTCTTTGCTACTCTTGGTCTTCCTAACCCTTGGCACAGTGCTCAACACATAGTAGTCGCTTAATAAATGTTTATTAGATGAAAGTTTATTGAATTGAATTAACATAGTGAGAACTTCATGCTTGTTGAGTGGCATTAAGGGCTAGTTGAAAAAACAGTTTTGGGGGCATATCTAAAACACTTTCTCCTTACCTCAAATTCAGCTACTGAGGTTCTTAGCTTTCTATTTAAATATCAGGCATGCATAGCTAAAAGGGTTAGAGTCTAAACATCTTGGAAATGTTATGGTAAAATCACTTCTCTGCTTCCTTGCCCATCCCTGAAAGATTGTACTCCATCACAGTGCAGTTTTACACAACTGGTTTTTTTTTTTTTTTTTTTTTGTAGCAGTGGTAAATGACCTTTTCAGTTTTCTGCAGCTGAATTTGTGTTACTTCCTGAAGAGGTGTGGTAATGTGGAAAGAGTCTGAAAAGACCTCGGTTTGCAGCTTAGGTTTCCCGTTGTCAGTTTGGGTGCCTTGGACTTAAACTATTTGATTCATGTTTTCCTCATGTGTGTAATGAGGCTAACCCTTGCATTTAGTACCATATTGGAATAATTATATTTATATTATTACCTTTTAGGATTGTTTTGAGGCAAGTGCTTTGTAATCCATAAAGGGCTAAATACAGGTATCTGTTAAGTACAGTTGTAGGCACTGGGGTTGCAAAGACAAAAATTAAATAATCAGGCCTGTAGGAGCTTACATTCTGTGGGAGAGATAACATGTATACAAAATAAAATACAAGACAGATTTGGAGACTGAGGAGGAGCCCAGATTGGCAGGTAGGAGGGGACCAAAGACTCCCAAAGACCCAGAAAGGAGAGAGTATCCAAAGTTTGCTTGCCAGCAGAATCAAATGCTACGGGTAAATAAATGTTGGTTGTTACTTTTATTCCTTAACAATGTAGTCATGATGGGAACTTGCTTAGTGCTAGACCTCACTTCTATCTTTGTGCTGTCTCACTTTTTGGTTCGTCAGCAAGTATTTATTTAATAAACTACACGCTGTGCTGATCAATGCACTAGGTGTTAGGGACACAAAAAAAGGCAAAGACAAAGCCTCTGCCCTCATGGAACTTATGATGGAAGGGTGGAGATACCATGCAAACTAAACAACTATCTTCATATAAGATATATTCAGAGTTGATGGTAGTCAAAGATTGTCATTCAGCAAATGTACCCTATGTGACATTGCTCTAGCCAGTATCATTTTTCATTATATTATATTCGTTAAATTTTATTTTTATATTTTCATGTTAAATTCATTAAATGTTATAGTCATTAAATTATTATAGGAAGATTGGGACAGATAGGGGGACTGGAGATGCCTGTTTCTCTAGATTATTGGCTTAGTATTTGGCCTTGAAGCATTTTTCATTCTGGAGAACATTGTAAGAAGAGATGATTTAAAGACAGGATGGCGCCATTTCTTGGCTTGATTCTTTTACTGAAATCCTCAGAAATGTTATGCTGACTTTACCTCACAGGAGTTGGTGAGAATTCAGTAGCAAGAGGTTGGTCAATGGTTTTGCTGTTTGGAAAGATACCCCCAAATGCCCTTTACCTGACTGAAGATCACTGAGCAAGTGTGAGATATCACTGAAATGCAAGTCTCCTGACTATGCCTCCTTTTCTTGAGCTTCTACCCCATGTTCTGCTCCCCCTCTTCTCTATTTTCAGCTTTCTCTATATGGAGAGAGAGGGCAGGCATTCAGGCAGAAAGGAGGATTTTTGGATGAGAATGATACGGAAATTGCCAGTCCGTTGTTACTAAATTAAGAGACAATTTTATTAAAACAAAAGGCTGTTTCTGTCTCAGAGCTACCGTATTATGTCCCATTTCAATTGAAACAAAGCTCCCAGGCGTGTGGACTTTCCCCAATGTTTTACAGGGTGGAACCAAATGGCATTGCTCATGCACACGTTAATGTGTTCTAGGAGGTACAAATGCTTTGTGGAAAGGAAGCAAATGGGCTGTGTCTTGCTGCTCTGCCTCTCTATTATTGGAAATCATGTAGGCTTATATCTCTTCAGTGTGGCCCAGGGCCTGTGAGGAAGGCTGGGGTGGGAGGCAGGAACAGTCGTGGGGCGATGCTCGGCCTCTTCAGACATCATCTTCCTGCCGGCTTATGTGAGTACTCTGTGGACACTGGTTTGTTTCCTAGAAAGACAGGACATACATCTCAAGCTGAGCTTGGTCTTGGAGTGACCCAGAGTTAGAAATGGATCACCCAATTTTATTGTGGAAATTGGTGCTGTTGTAGCACCACCTTCCCTGAAAGATCTAGAAATATGGGCATACCTCACCTAAATGCCTTTAATATCATCATTGTGGAACCAGTTAACAATAGACTAAGTCAAGGGATCTTAATCTAAAGTCTGTGAATTGAAAAAAATTATAATTATCTGAAAATAATTGGTTTCTTTTGTCATCCCATTTATTTTATTCTATGCACTCAAGACCTTGTTTTCAAGAGAGGGGATCCATGAGCTTTACAAATTGACCAAAGATGGCACAATCACAAAGTAAGTTAAGAATTCCTGGGCTCAGCTGTGAATGGGGCTAAAAAAGTGTCTGGAGCCTCCCCATTGAGGCTGGGCTAAACAGTCAGTAGTAGATAGGGAAACTAGGGGCTGCTCAGGTCTTCCCTTGGGAGTATTTGGATGGGACATTGCTGGGGGTGGTGGGATGTTTGTGAAGTAGAGCCTGTCCCCAGACTATTAGCTTACCATCTTTCAAGTAGACTTGGCTATATTATGGTGTGGATTGTACTTTAATGACTCTGGTTGAGGCAGCTTGATGTGTGAGTTCTCTTTATGTCAGTTTTTACTACTGTGATGGCCAGGTCTCTTGTGTGGCTAGTTAGAGCTGTTCAAGTCACATGCAGTGCACGTAGTTGGTCCTGAAGAAATAGTGGTGGTGCTTAAGGGATCGAAGGAAGCATTCAAAGTTTTTAATGCCCTCTTCCTCCAGATCACTTTGTATTGACTTTTTATTAGCTTGTCTTTGAATATTATATTTGCCTTATCTTGTAAATACCTTGAGGGCAAGGGATTGTTTCATTTTAGTTTTTATATTACCAGTGCCTGAAGCATACTGCCTGGAAGACAGTAGGTGCTTAATAAATGCTTATTAATGAAGGAATGATTTATTTAATTCCTTGTTACTTATTTTATATTTAATTCCTTTAATTCTCCAACCACTCATTCTCTCTGATTGCTCCTTATCTGTCCCTTTAGGTCACATCCCTTCTTCTCTCTTCTTTTATTCTTTCCTTCACTCAGATTTGTGTCCTCAGCACTGTATTCTATCTCACCAGCCTCTTCTCAGACCAAATCTTGCCACCAAATCAAGCCACCAAATCAAGCCACCAAATCTTGTCAATTCCATTTCATCAATATCTCTTTTGTCTTCCCTCTTCTTTTTACTCAAACTATAACCTCCCTAGCCAGACCTCATTTCTTCTTGTCTAGATTATTGCAGGGGCCTCCTTAATTTTAGTTTCTGCCCTCTGAGCTTATCATCAGTTTTTTCTGTATTTATCTTATTTGAACATAATAGTATGTGTGTTCCCTGTCCCATTGGATTGTGCTCCCTGAGAGAAGGAACTCTGTCTTTCATTTACTTTGTATTCCCTGGTCTTACCACAGTACCTGGTATAGTATAGTAAGTATTTAATAGACATGAATAAGCTTCTGATTGGTCTCCCGGCTTCAGTCCATCATCCACACAACTACTCAATTGATATTCCCAAAGCACAGGTCTGAGCATATCAATCCTTTGCTTAAGAAACTTCACTGGTTTTCCATTGCCTTGGGGATCAAATTCAGACTTCTCTGTTTGGCATCTAAAGCCCTTCGCAGTTTGCTTCCGTGCTTATTTTCAGGCTGATTACATGTTATTCCCCCTCATGTCCTTTACACTTCAGCCAGACTAGTTCCTCACACATTACATTCCATTATCTACCTGCCTCCCATACTTGGAATGTTCTCCCTTGTCACGGCCTTCTTAGAACTGTTCCTTCCCTTCAGAGCACAGATCAAATGTCACTACCTTAAAGAGATTTTTCCCAAGGCTTCCAATTTTTAGTGTTCCTACTCCCATTATCTTTCTTTGGCATATAGCCTATATTTACTTCTTTGTGAACATGTATCTCCCAAACTTTTCCCTTTTCAAATTTGTACCCCCAGTGCCTGGCCTGGCAGTAAACAGGTGTTTTGTTTTATTAATTTTCCTTTAAAAATTTTAGTATTTTTCCAAATTACAGATAAAAACAATTTTTAACATTTTTTAAAGAAAGAATTTTGAGTTCCAAATTTTCTTCCTCTCCTCCCCTTTCCCTGAGATGGTAAGCAATTTGATATAGATTATACTTGCACAATCATGTGTTTCATATTAGCCATGTCACGTAAGAAGACAGATCAAAAAACACCCAAACCTCACAAAAAAACCTGAAAAATAGTATGTTTTGATCTGCATTCAGACTCAATCAATTCTTTAGCTCTGGAAGTAGATAGCATTAGGTATTTTGATTAAGTTAAAGATAAATGTCACTTCCAAGTTATCTGGGCATTACCTTGCCTCACAGTCAACAGGTACTTGCTGAGTGTCTTCTGTGTACCCAACAGTGTCTAATTTCTCTGTGCAATCTGTATGTTTTAATCCTGATAATTGACCAAGAGAAAGATAAATCTTAGTTTGACCCCTGCAGAGTGAAACTTATAGTTGTCTGTTTGTTGTTGTTGTATTAAAAAACAGGACAGAAACAAGACTTCATAGTGGATTAGAGCCAAGAAGACCCTGGATTAAGGTCCAAGGTCTGGCACCGTGTGACCCTTAGTTAATCACTTCTGTTTTCAAGTCAGAAAGAGCTGGACATACTCTTAAGTGACACTGGGCTCAAACACACAGCACGAGGAAACACTCTCCAGTGCACCAGGATCAGACTAAGATGCAATAGGAAAATACTTAACAAAATAAATAAAAATACAATAAAATATAGGTAATGTTAATATATGTTTTTTCTCAGTCACCATGCCCCCTTTCTAAGTTTTCCTTTGAGTTTGACATCACTCTTCCAAACAACTCTCTTAAGACTATAAGTTTTAGAGCAGGTGCTGACTTTCATTGGCAAAGAGAATTGGAGTTCTCCATGTTAATGAAATAACATGCCCAGCCCCTATCCCTAAAATAGTACGGAGGCAGAAAACCATTCTGTAACTTTGACTTGTTTCTTGAAATTGATGTTTCCTTCCAATACCTTCATCCCCTCAGTCATATCTAATATGATTAATGTGTGAACCTTCATCACAAGAGATATCCCCAGGTTTTCCCTAACTTCCTCCCACCTTCCTGACTCCCATTTTGTTTAGGGAATCTCTGTAAAAATGAATTTGTCATTCTTTGGATCTACTGGTCATATCCTGATTGTGTTAGATATTTGCAGTTGCTACTTAAAATTGATGAATCTCAAATGTCTCCTCCGTGAAGAGTTCAAAGTATCAGTTGTCTTTAGACAGCATTGCAACAACACTCCCCATAAACTTTAAGTGGGTATTTATGAGAATTATTTCTCAGTTGTTTCATCCATCCAGATATATACAGAGTCATTCTTCTCATAGAAGCAAAAATTCAAATGCGGCAAATTTTAATTAGGCTTCCCCTTTGTGGAAGGGGCTGTATTCCAGGCCTTGGGTGATGCAGAGATGAATCCTTGCTCTTCCACAATGTGACAGTTTAATAAGGAGGATAAAACAGGCAAAGATGTCTGTACTCTGATTTATGTTGTAGTAAAATGCATGGGAGAGGCATGGAGAGTTATGAGAGGTCTGAGAAGGAAGGAGTACCTCTAGTTAGAGAGATCAAGGAGGGCTTAATGCTAGCACATCCAGAATGAGCTTGCTGTGTCTTCCCCGAAATCTACTTTTCCTTCTCACTCCACTATTCTGTTAATGGTTCTGCCACTCACCCAGTTTCCAGGTTCTAAATACCTGTGTGATCTTTGAGAGTTGCTTCTCACTCATTTTGTATCTGTCCAGTCCATCCCTAAACCCATTTTTCTCCCTATTCCCACTGTTGTACAGTCCCTACCTATCACTCAGACTCTTGCTAATAGTCTCCTGGTAGTTCTTCACACGTCTCTTCTAATTCCCCTCCAAAATGCTCTTCCTACTGTTGCAGCTGGTTGTTGTTGTTGGGGTGTTTTTCAGTCATGTCCGACATTTTATGACCCCATTTGAAATTTTCGCAGAAGAAATATTGAAGTGGTTTGCCATTTCCTTCTCCAGGTTATTTTACAGATGAGGAAACTGAAGCCAACAGTGACTTGCTTAGAGTCACACAGCCAGTTAGTTGTCCAAGGCCAGATTGAACTTGGGAAGATGAGTCTTCCAGACTCCCGAAAATGCCATTGCAGTGTGAGTTAATAGTATTAGTAGGCACCAGAGTTGGACCTGGAAGGGTGAGTAGGATTTCAACAGATGAAGACAGTGGAGAGAGTTCCAAAGAATATATTCTAGGAGGAGAGAATGAACAAAGACTTGGGTACAGAAGAGGGTGGGTGAAGTTTCAGGAATGGATGAGTGGTCTAGTTGGGATGGATAAAGTTTGTTATGATCATTTTCTCCTTCTCCCCAATAACCCTTCTTCCCTCGCCTTATTTTAACCATATTTTACTTAATAAGCGATGGCCCTACAGCAGGAGATTCATTTATTAATCCACACCACCAGATAGTGTAAGCAGGTGTGAAAAATCTATTAGCATCAAGGAAAACTGGGACAAACACATTTTTTAATTAAAATGGAGCAAAGAGAAGTGTTTTGTGTATATTTGTTTATTTTGCTGCTCTCTAGATCACTAGAAAGCTGTATGAGGGGATTTAGGTCTTTAACCTGTTTTTAAGTTAGGAGCTGCTGATTCTACATCTCTGAATTGTTAACAGATAGAAGATAACCTTTTCTCATTCTCTGACAAATAGAAATAGATCTTCCCCCTCCATGGAAACCTGCATGCAGAAAATAATCTCTAGCCTTTTGGGTAGATTTGCTTTAGTCATTTTTCATTTATTTTATTTTATTTTATTTTATTTTTTATTTTTTGCCTTAGGATTGAGTCATTGTTGGTGTTGCAGAATTGGTTTGGAGAAGATCCTTGAATAGAGCAAACCATAATTTCCTTCAACCCTTATGCCTCTGCTCCTGGGGTCAGTTGGGTTTTGTCTGGCTTGAGTAGTTGAGTCTTTGCTGATAAATTCTCAACACCTTTCCTTTTCCCCCTTTTCTCTCCTCCCACCTTTTTTTTATTCCCAGTTACACTAGAAAATTCTCTTAAGTCTTGTCAGTCAGGCCAGGCACAATACCTGCTGTTTTATCCCCAAACAACAACAAGAACTGTGATAAAATAGCCAGCAGCTGAAAGGAGCTAGGTAGCAGTAAGGTTTTTTTAAACAAAACCCCAGGAAAGGGAAATACTGATCACAGATGTTTAAGGAATGAATAGAGGGTTAGTTAGGTAGCATGAAAAAGCAGCTTTATTATCACTGCAGATTAATTTAATTCAACAAGCTTTTATTGATCACTTGCTATGTGTTAGGGACTGGCTAAATGTATGATTTAGTTGGTGAATGGCAGTTGTTCCATCCTATTGCTTTGCTTCATGTGACACCACAGATGTTTACGGTTGGAATCGTGTCCCTCGTCTAAGCCCAAAGAAACTATTGAGTGGTAGCCACAGTGGTTCTAACCCTTGATTTTCCAAGGGCTAATTACCTGATCACGGGGTTTTCTTGTTTCTAAAACTAGCAGGCAGGAAAGGTGAAATTCAGAATCTGTTGGGATGCCTTAGCAACTCCTGTAATGAAAGAGAAGATGGAAGAGCAAATAAAGCCAACAGCTGTAATGAGGATTTGACTTTTACTGGGGCTATTGCTTATCTTCGCTATTTAGCCTTTACTATGGACAACTACGTAAGCATTGTAGTTGAGGAAGGGTCCCTGAAAAGCAATTATGAATGAATAACAGCATGGTCTGGTAGCTCCATCCAAGAATGCTGTTTGATTCCTTCTCAGCTCTGGTCTCTGTGTGAATTCCTTCCCTACTGGACTTCAAGTTAACCCCTCTGGAGAGCCATGCACAGAAGGACATTATGCAGACTGTGTGAACACTGGATTCTTGGAGGTTTCATTGTTTGTGAAACACAGCTTTGCTGACAGTCCCTATGGAAATGTAAAATATGAATGTATTCACAGGAATAAATTGTTACCAGGAATGAGGTCAACAGTATTCCTTAAAAAAGTTATTTCTCTTTTTTGGATTTCCTAGAGTTCTCCAATTCTGCAGTTGTGCAATTCCTTGCAAATTTATTTCTACATCTGCTTTTTTTTTTCTCCTACACTTAATTCCATCTGTGTCAAGAGTCTGGATATCTTCTCTTTCACCTACATTTCTTTTCTGCCCTCTTCCTTTGGAACACACGTGTGTGGTTTAATGGTAAGAGGCAAGTTTAAACTCAGAGTATTTTTTGCAATGCAAGATGAGTTTGCTCCTAATGCTATATTATCTTGAACCATACTCAGTCAATTACTATGTAGCACTCAGAGCTATTTCATGGGTGTGCATTTCCTTAGGATTGCATAAAAATGAACTAAAGAGTGAGAAAACTAGGACTCGCTTTAAAAAAACATGCCAGCAGTTCTGATATCGTGAAATCATTCTTTGTATATTGAACCATTCTAGGATGTCTGCCAGTTGAGTAAATTTTTACCAAATATATTCATAAGCTAACGAATTTTAGAGCTTAAAAGAATCATTGTTTTAAAGATGTGAGTAAGATCTAGTTAGGGTGGTCATAGAAGAATAGTAGTAGGGACCTTAGACATAAAATCTCAGTGGTCCCAACAAGATGCTGACGCTCCTGGGACAAAATGGTTCCCTAACCCTGCCCTCAAAATACCTCAGCTTATGGTAAGGTCAGGGTGAAAAGAAATATCTAGCAAACTTCTCACTATAGCCACTTGTTTCTTCAGATAACATTGTCTTTTGATCAAGTAGTTGGCCTTAGGCTTCCAGGAGGCACTCAGTGAATGAGTTCTCTCTTAGTTTTAGTGCCTTCTGTTAATTATGTATCTATTTTTCCTGCATATAGCTTGCTTTTTACATAATTATCCTCTCATCAGATTGTGAGCTCTTCATGAGCAGGGACTATCTTTTGCCTCTCTCTATACCTCTGCACTTAGCGTGGTGCCTGGCACATAGTAGGTGTTTATAAATGCTTATTGACTGACTGAATACAGCTATAAATAGGTATCAGGAAGGTAAATGGAGCTGCATTTCAGAAATTTTTAAGATTAGTTAGTAAATTGGAACTTGTCATACATATATTTCCCCACAAATATTCAACACATATTTGTTAAATATCCACTGTGTGAAGACCATTGTGCTGAGTTCTGGGGGGAATAGCAGAGCTTAAATAAGATGCAGTGCCTAGCTTCTTCGAACTTACAGTCTAATAAGGTGATATGAGACCTGCACAGATAACTGTAATAAGAAAGCTAGAGGATTCAGGGAGAATTGGAGGAGGGGACATCTTTACTGTATCTTTGTAAAAGATGGCTTGGAATTCAGCTGGGAGATAGGAAAAGGGAGGATGTCTGCATAAGGAACAGTATAAACAGAGAGAGAGAAAGACAGACAGACAGACAAAGAGAGAGAAGCACAAACGACGTTTGGAAGACAGATTGCCTGGATGAGTTAAGGATAGAAGAGAGGGTGATGATCCCTGATTATGGAGGCTGGCAATGGAATTTGAATTCAGTAGTATGCAGTCTTAAGGTGTTGCAGATGGCATTGAAAGAAGAAAGGGGCAAGGCTAGCCCTTGAGCACAATGGAAGAAATCTTCCATGGCCGAGGACTTTGTTCAAAGCAAATTGTCATTCATTAATACTTCCCTCTCCTTTTATTCGACCTACTCTCTTCTGACTTTAGTGAAATTTGATAGGGGCATAAATATAGCCTTATGCTCCTGTACTGTAAAATGGAGGAAGTCATGGTCTAACAGGGCTTTGTCTAAAAGATCTGTGGGTTTTGGTGGATTGCAAACTCATCTTGAGGCAGGGGGTATGATATGGAAGCCAGTAAAGCTAAGAGAGTAGTATGGTATAGTGGAAAGAGAATTGGCTTTGGAATCAAAAGATGTGAGTTCAGTTCTCATTTCTACCATTTATTGCCTGTGTAAGCTTGGGCAAATCACTTAACTTTCTTGGACCAGATGCCTCTTCTCATGAAGATATATCTTCCTCAAGATGTATCTTCTTTGATACCATGATGTGGGGCTATATCAAAAGAGGCACAACTTCCAGGAATAAAGAGGTGATTGTCTCATTAATTCCCCCCCTCTTACACCATTTTGGAGTCTTGTATTCGGTTCTGGGAATGTCATTTCACCAAGGGCATTGATAAAAAACTGAGGAGGGCAACCAAAAGTTCATGATATGAGTGCTTTCCTAAGAACTGGTTGAAGAACTCTGGATGTTTAGCCTGGAAAAGCTAGGACTGGAGGGGGGACCATGACAGCTGGTTTCAAGAATTAGATAGATTGTCCTGTGGATGAGAGACTAGACTTTTTCTCTTTTGGTGTCAAAGGGCAGAAGTAGGAACAATGATTGAGGGTGCGAAGGATCAGATGTAGGCTTATTTTAAGGAATTATTATAAGATGTAGGCTTATTACATATTAATTATAATAGTATAATAATAATAAGCTCTAAAAGAGCTATCTAAAAGTGAAAGAGGTTGTTTTGGTGTGTCATGTCTCCTGCTCACTGGAGACCTTTAAACAAATACCCTATGATGATGACTTGTTGAGGAATTGTTGTTTAACATGTAATATAGCTATACCTTAATATTAATAATACCAACATTTTGAGCCCCAAGGTGGGAGAATGAGGAAAGAAAAAATTGCTGGTACCTTTTGAGTGCCATTTATACTTTATATATTTTGTATATACATAATTGTCACCTTCAGTAGAATGTGAGCTCTTTGTAATCAAAGACCATTTTTTTAAACCTTGTTTTGTATCGTCAGAGCTTAGCACAGTGCCTGACACACAGTAAGAGCTGAATAAGTGCTTGTTGACTGAGTCCACCTTTGTGGTGTAAGGCAAAGTCTAGGTCTAATTTTGAAACAGGCAACGTTGGTTCTGGTGTCTTCTCATCTCCCTTTCAGTATCTTTTCTCCATGTCTTTGGCGCTCCTCTCTTTTCTCTTTGCTGCCAAATGCTCCAGACCACCCTAATATCCCCACTAGAGTATCCCTATTTTGAGAGGGTAAAACAATAGTATGAACCAGTTTTTTATGCATCTAAGTATTCCTGCCGTACATTGCAAGGTGTGCCATACTGTACCAGAGGTGTTTTACCTCCCCGCTCCCCGCCGCCCAGTCTGAAATTCCATATGTTTGTGGAGTGTCAGGGGAAAGGAGTAGAAATCTCACCAATTTTCTCATTTTTCTTGACCAAAGGGATGATGAATAGACAAGAAGCAACACAGACGGCATTCAAGGATAGGTTTTCACTAAAAGTGAATGAGGGAATTAAAACCCTACCTGGAAAAATAGAAAGATGATCACTCTCCTCCATTCTGTCTTTCCCAGTCAGACTCAGGGTGCGGGGATGTTTTGGATCCTAATGTGTGAACTGAGCAGAACATGTGCTTCTCAAGTTAGGGCTTCTCAAGTTAGGCAATAAAAGAGGACAATGATGACTGCACCCTCTTTTACTCTGGGTCCCAGTCGTTGATTCCCTTGGTACACCGATCCTCTGACATATCCAGGACAAGGCAACTGTGTACCTGAGGCAAGATTAGAAACCCTAGTTGCGAACCTCTTGGGAAGTAGCATGGTTTGCTGGAAAGAGTGCTAGATTTGAAGCCAAAGGATCAGAGTGCATCTCTCAACTCCCATCACTACCTCTGTGATTTTGGACAAGTCAGATAGTTTCCACTTTATTATATATTGCACCCTATTTTCCCTTCTTTGTTTATGTTTTATCCTGGGGCTGTCCTCTGATAGATATTGCTCAGGACAGCAGCAGTCAGCCTGCAGCAGAGGCCATACCCTCATGTCCCACCTACCCTTTACCTCCTGAGATGGAATGATCTGTCTGTTAAGACTGGGCCTTAGGGAAGGCATGGAGAATCACTATTGGTGGACTGGCAAAAACAAACGTTAAGTCAGGTTTAGGTCAAAACCTCTATTTTTATACACATTGATCTCTGAGTCTGGATCTTGCTATGAGCTGATCCCTTATATCTCCGCAATATATTGAACCCGTGAACTTCTTCAGAAGGATAACTGAATGGAAGCTAGACCAGTATAGTCATTCCCAGGTCCTTTTGCTAACAAGAAGGACTCAGGGGAAGGGATGCAGTACTTGTTTCCAGGCCACTGTTGCTGATGAGAAAGTAGTGTGAAAATGGTCAGCTGCTACCATAAGTGAGGACCCTTAGCGAAAGAAAATCCCAGGCCTGTATATCAGATTGCCTAAATTCAGCTGGTGAATGTAGTTGAATGTGCTCTGAGAATGTATGCCAATATGTAGTCCCAGTTAGAATTTAAATGTGGAATGAAGATTTGGCAGATAGTGGGAAAGTACTCAGAAACAAACATCCTGGAAGACTACTTAGTTATAGTAGGCACTTGCTAAATGCTTGTTGACTTAATTTAACTTTACTTTTGGTGTTTGGGGCAAGAGGTTTGGGTGGGGAGAGATATTTTTACAATGTATTGTTTTCCTGGGAAAAGAGATGTTTTGATGCCCTTGCTAAAGTATTTCGTTCTTATGTTTTCCTTGCTTCTCCAAAAATCCAATTGATACTGTGTTTCCCTTTATCTTTGACATACAAGTTGGTGAAATCAATAAGGCTGCTACATTTTTCCAGCTGTGACAGTCTGTTTACTGAGGATTCCTTCAAAAAGCAGTGACTATGAGTATATTCCCAGTAAATAACTTGAATTTCCTTTTTTTCCCCCGAATGTTTTTCTTCTTCTCATCACTTGTTGAACTGAGTATTTTTCTTTCTTCCTTTTTAAAAATGTAAATCTCTTCCCACCCCATTGCCTTGCAATTAATAGGTATTTATTTATTTTGACCTCCTGCTGTTTGCACGCGTAGGAAATTAAAACAAAACAACACAAATAACCCAAAACATACATAATCAGGCAAAACAAATTTCTACATTGGCCATTTCCAAAAGCCTTTGCCTCATTCTGCATCTTGAATCCATCAACCCCTTTGTCAGGAGGTGGGTAGCATGCTTCTATCATCTGTCCTCTGGAAATGGGGTTTGTCATTGCATTTATCAGAGTTCTTATGTTTTTCAAAATGTCTTTACAATGTTTTTATAAAAATTGTTTTCTGGGTTCTACTCACTTCTCTGTGCATCAGTCATTCAGGTTTCTCTGAATTGATCCCTTCTGTCATTTCTTATAGCATGATAGTGTTTCATTACATTAATTTGCCATAATTTCTTCTGACATTCCCCAATTCCTATCGGTGAGCACCTTTTCAGTGTTTATTTCTTTGTCACAACAAAAAGAACTGCTGTAAATGTTTTTGCACATGTAGGTACTTTGCCTCATTCTTTGATCTCTTTGGAGCAAAGGCCTAGTATAGTGGTGTTTCTGGATCAAAATATGTGACAGTTTTGTGACTTTTTTGTGACTTTTGGGGCATAGTTCAAATTGCTTTTCAGAATGGTGGGATCAATTTATAGCTCCACCAACAATGCATCAATGTGTCTGTTTCCCCTGAAGTCTTTTCCAGATTTGTCATTTTCCGTTTTTGTCATCTTTGACAGTCTGTTGTCACTTCATATTTCTTCATAATTATGTTGAAAATACTGCCTTTTCAAATGCAAATGGTAAGTTTCAAATAGAATATCCACAATGCCCCTAAATTAATGAAATCTCTACATCTCTTAGAAGGCCCCATGGGTCTGGGGTCCAGCGATTAGGGAGATGGTACCAGACCGCATCAGGATTCTGGGTTAAATGAAATAATTTGTTACTGTCTTGCCTATTTGCCACATAGCAGAATAGAATTATAAAGATAACAGTAGCTATCATTTATGTAAATACTTTAAGGTTTGCAAAGAATTGGGTATACCATTTCATCTCCTTGCGGCTGCCCTGTGAGGGACATAGTAGAAGTATCATTATCTGCATTTTAAAGATGAGGCTGCTGAGACTCAGAAATGTTAAGGGACTTGCCCAGAGTCTCTTGGCTAGTCCACAGCAGGTTGTCCTGAGATTACCAGCAGAGACTTGAACCTTTGTTTCTAAATTCTGTGCTTTTTCTGCTCCATTATATGAGCCCAGATGTAGACCCTTAGAAATGTAAAAATTGGGTACAGTATCTAGCCTATGACTTAAGTGTTAGAAATAACCACAAGAATAAAGCTATAAGAGGTTTCCCCTAGCTTGAGTTGTTCTAAATTTGGGATCTTAAAAATTCTTCTGAAACATTTTTCAAAGCATCATTTATTTGTTCTGTCAGAAATAGTCATGTATTTGGGGCAGGGGGAAGAGGTTATTGGGGAAGGACATTACTTTGAACTGTGCAATACCTTTATCAGAAAACTTTAGGGCACCTAGGTGGCTCAGTAGATAGAGCACTGGACCTGCAATCAGGAAGATTCATCTTCCTAAGTTCAAATCTGGCTTCAGACACTTACTAGCTATGTGACCCTGGGTAAGTCACTGAACCTTGTTTACCTACATTTCCTCATCTATAAAATGACCCAGAGAAGGAAAATGGCGAATTACTCCAGTATTTTTTGTCAAGAAGGCTCCATATGGGGTCACAAAGAGTCATACCTGACAGAACAACAACAGAATGAGAGAACTTATGATCAAGTGATTGACTTGAGTTAGGATACTGTAATCAATATTTCTAAGGTGATGGTGGTCTCTGATCCTTTGAGAGGACCATCTGTTGTCACTTCCCAGAGGCTTGGGAAGGAGTAAGTTGAGCAAGCTGATGTTTCTCAGTGGAATTGGGGGAGATTCCTTACAGGAAAAGCTCTGAGTTTTCTTCGGTGCTTGATCTCAGCAGTGGAGAGGTGAGAGAAAGCTCAAAGACCTACTAGGTAATGTTTCACTTGTCATAGTGTAAAGAGCACTGGATTTGTAATTGGAAGACCTGAGCTCGAATCTTGACTCCCCCACTTATTGGGTAATGGAGGTGTTGTGTCTAGACACTGTGGACAAAAGTATTTTTATTTTATTTTAAGCTCAGTATAGAGAGGCAGTTGGTATAGTAGATGGAGAGATGACCCAGTAGTTAGAAAGACCAAAATTCAGGTCCAACAGAAGCTGCAGGTATAAATTGACTGAGGGAGTTTCCTCATTGGTAGTTCCTTACATCAAAGAAATCATAGTTCTGGATAGAAAGAAAAGCTCATTACAGTAGGATATGGTGGTCCCCAAGCTAATGCTGTTGTAGGCTACACGAAGAGGAATTAGAGTGTGTAGAATGGTTAAGATCATAATTCGGTACCGTCTGCCTTAATCAGCCACACCCAGAGTAATGCCTTCAACTCTGGGCACCATATTTTAAACTGGAATTTGACCCGGGAAAGGGTAACTAGAGTGGTGAGAAGATTGGAGAACATGTTGTAACATGCCCTCAAAATTATTACTGGCCCCTCCTCTCCCCTTTCCCCTACTGCCAAGTTGTACTTGCAGTCATGGTTGGATCCCTAGAAGGTGGCTGCCATCTTATGCTCTAGGGTTAGCCTTAAGAGTCTATACTCCAAGCACTACTCTAGCTGACAAGTCCCCATCAGTGTACTTCTCACTAACAGTCAGTCAGGTGATACAGCTATCTCTTAGCAAAGGTATTTACTAAGATTCTATAGTAAGAGCAGAAGTTAGCAACATTCCTCTCATAAAACTGAGGTGTGCTTATTCACAAATACATACGATATCCATGGGAAACCGAGTGGGCTGAAATTTAGAGTGTATTGGTAGCGAGATGAGTAAAATGTACATCTGTCAAAGGCAGCTCCCAACTCCTGCTCCTGAAGGACCTGTAAACCCTTGCTCTTTGTACTGACCTTAAGTTAATTTCCTCAGAGTCTATGCCAACTGTCCTCCCAATTCCTGAGTGCTGGTGATTATGCTCCAAACTGCTTCCACCCTCTCATGACTGTATCTGTGTCTGGAGAATGTCTCTGCTCTCTGCTGGATATAGTAATTCCTACTGATCAATTTGTTTCCCTTCAAAGTTGCATGTCCTATACTGGGGTGCATGTGGGAGAAATCCCTCCATCCCTTCTAGTAGCAGGTCTCACTTTTTCCCTTCTTGACTCTGAGAATTGTCTGTACTTGATAAAGGGATAAGCAGTGATTTAGACCCCGTTTTTATAATTAGTTCACTAACCTGATCTGGTTGTATTATGGGCCCTCTCTGACTTCCAGCTGAGCTGAGTTGACATAATCCTATCTCCCTCACCCCACCCCACCCCCAGGGTTGCAAGGATAAAATGAGATAGTATTTATAAAGCTCTCTACAAACCTTAAAGTGCATAATAACAATGATAAGAAGAAGAAGAAATTTGCTATTCCCAGCAAATTAAAGTGCTTTCTGTAAATTTTAAATTATTATATAAATGAGTAATTATATTATTATTCTCTTTCTTTTTATCTTACATTCCATGGTGTTCAGAGGGAAATCCTCCTAGAACAGATCTCAGTTCCACCGTTCTTTTATGCTTCGCGTTGGTGCACTCTTGCATAGGTATACGTAACAGCTTCTTTTTGTAATTGAACAAAAGCATTGAGCTGTAAGCTTGTTTGTTGGAGGCCCAGAGAAAGTGTCTTTGGGACAACTCTGGGAGTAGACAAGATGGGGATAGGGATGATATTTTCTTCTTCCATGGTTTTGATTTCTTGTGCTAGATCTCTACATCTTGAGAGTTCTTTTATTCAATGTAATTTGGAGATGATGAGTATTTGGTATGCCAACATTTATTGAAAACATTGTTTTTAAATTGCTGTGGATTTTTGTTACTATACTTAGAAGAGTGCAGTCCAACAGAGATTTGAGGCCGGGTTGAGAAGTACTTAAAAGACTTAAGAAAGGCTTTCTTTAGTAGATGACCCGTGACTAGGGATCTTTTTCTAGGGAGAACCTCAATAAAACAGCAAGCCTTGGAGGGCTTCAATTTCCTCATCTATAAAATTAGAGAATTGGACAAGGCGATCCCTAAAGTCCCTTTCGGCTCTGAAATTCTGTCATCTGCCAGTTTACAACAACCAACTGGGGACTTGTCTGTTGTGGTAATGGTAAGAGGCTAAGAACTCTTCATTATGTCTCGCTCGCCTTCTTATTCTGGTACTTTCTAGAAGCCAGTGCAGAGACAGGAGGCACCAAGGTTCATAGCAGTCGTCAGCTGCCATCTTGGTGGCAGTGGCTGTGTCTCGTGCCTATACGTTTCTTGTTTTAGTAAAGCTCATTTAAAGTGACTCAATTAAGGCAAAACCTGGGTTTAGCCCTTTTTGATTTCTTATCCATTTGCTAACTCCTCTGGGAACTGTGGATTTTCAAGGAAACTTCTAGCATGCATTTTCATTATCCCAAGATTAATTGAGAGGAGATTAACAGGGTCTACTTGGTTCTTTGTCCTTGCTCCTTGAAACTGTTTATTGAGGTGTCCCGGGTATTATTTGTGGGCTTTTGCTGTGGGTTTTCTTCCTATTCTAGAATTATCTTTGCTTGTCTTTCTTATTGATCTGTAAATGCTTATGCTTTTTTGTCTAGCCTAAAAATAAGCATAGTTTAAAAAAATCTTTGTGCTTTTACTGTGTTTGGAATTGGACATGAGAAATTAGTAAAAGAAAGACTGTGTGTGCGTGTGTTTTCTTTTTTAAATAACTTGTTAGTGGGACCTATGGTGACAAAGCCAGGGAGGATTCTTTGTCTTGTCTGCCTTAAGTCTGAGAATTTATTCATGTCTGTTTATTCCATTCTTTCCCTGCCCCCCTCCTACCCCTTTCTCATCCCCTGCCACTGATCAAGTGGAAATTAGAACGAACATTTCTAGTGTCTCCACTTAAAGTGGTTTTTTGTGTGGTTTTTTTCCCCCCATTTGGTAAGTAATGACTTCATCCCACTCTCCCCCCTCAAACCATAGAGACCTTGCAAGTAAAATAGATTATTTGTATGTATGCTGAAGGTGAAGGTGGTAGGAGAGGCATTGGGGGAAAATACATTGCTAACCAAAGATGAAAGCTACAACTGATAGGCAGCTTGTTCTTCCACATTATACCCTATTGAGGTTGGAAGATGTATTTTTTTTCTATTTCTTTTCTTATAGATCCTTTCTGAATTTTTCCAAAGTGCAGCTTCTGGTTATGTGCTATTTTCTTGACCTTTCTTCTAGATACCTCAGAGTTTAAATTCATCAGAACTTATTTATGTTTTCATTGCTTTGTTGAAATAATGATAAATCATGGGGCTAGCAACATGGCCAAACCTTGAGGTTTGAACTTGATCTTATGGTATTTACCTTACCTTTTCCTTACCTCAAGCCAGAGAGCTTTCCAGCCATAGATTAGTTCTTCTGTCAGGACCCAAGGTTACAGAGTCCCTGACAGTTTCTCTTTGATTAAGGTTTAACAGTGTTTTGAATAAAAGTCCTTTCTGGAGCGCACCTGGTTTATCCCCGGGATCTGGTTTCTCAGTCCTGTGATGCTTTAAAAATGACAATCCCAGGCCAGGATCACTCCTGTTTAACTTCTTAACTCCTCTGTGTGAATTTTATAAATAGGTCATAAAGTTCTTACCTCATTTTATATACCCTGTCCCACCCCTATCCCATCTCTTTGGAAGTAAATAGGGTACTGAGCAGCTTTTTCTTTTGCATGGTGGTAATATGGTATAATGTAGACAATGAGCCACTAGCATCCAGAGAATAGTTTCAAGCATTGCCTGTGTTATGTACAACTAGCTGTATGACTAGCTGTGTGACCCTTGGCAAGTCACTTAATCTCCAAGTGCCTGAGGCTACTCTCTAGGAAGATGTAAACTGAGGAGTAAATCTTGATTTTCATTGGCCAAAGAAATTTCATTATTGGGAATTTCTTATGCCAATAAAATCATAGATCCAGGCAGGAAAAACAAAGGTGCTTAATAAATATTAGTTGAATTGAATAGCCTTCTTGATTCTCTTTAACCCTTTCATCTTTTCCTTCAATTTATGCCACCATTCTCTCAAAATAAGGGACTCTTTGAAGATTATGCCTTGTATAGAACGAAAGGAATTATTTGGGACTTTGGAGTTGACATGCTGAGTGTTGACATGGCATGATAATGCAGTATCAATAAGCAATTTTTAAAGCATCTACTATGTGTCAGGCACCGTGCCTGAAGAAAGATAAAATACCAACCTTGCCCACAAGCTCACATTCTACTAAAGGAGACAACATGGAAAGAAACTACATACAATTAAGATAAATACGGTAAATGGGCAGTAATCTCTGAGGGAAGGCACTAGTATTGAGGGATGGCAGGATAAGACTTGGAAGGGTCCAGTTAGAAAATTTCCATTTAATTTTATCCCATGGCTAGGTGGGAAATAGAGGACAATAGCAAGGGGGTATTGCTGGGGCATAGCTTGATTTTGTGATTGGCAAGCGATACCGTTATAATCCCCAAGTAAGACATTCTCTCTACTGATGTGGGACTTTTTCTACTGGCTCTCCCCCATATCTTAAATGCTCCTCCTCCTCCTCCTCCCCTGTGCCCTATGTCTTCCCTGGCGTTTTCTTTAAGGCCCAACTAAAATCTCATCTTGTACAGGAATCATTCCAGATTCCCCTTAATTCTGACGCCTTCCCCAATTTATCCTGTACATTATTTGGCATGGTTATTTGCACGTTGTCTCCACCATTAGACTATGAGCTTGTTGAGAGAAGGAACTGACTGTCTCTTGCCTTTCTTTGTATCCCTGCCTTAGCACATAACAGTGCCTGGTACATAGTAGGGGCTTAATCAGTTTTGATTGACTGAAGATTATGGTGACAATTCTCAGCCATGAGATGACAACATCATTTATTAGGTGTCTCTGTGTACTCGGCATGGAGCTGCTTGGGGGTTGTTCAGACCAAGCCCAGTAGATGTAGTTTCTGCCCTTTCCAAATGCTTATGATCTAAAATAGATGACATTGACCTAGTCAGACCATAGCTTAACAGATAGGTAGTGGACAACAGAGACTGGATGATTGCACAGAAGTAGAACTGAGTAAAAATAGAAAGCTAAATATTTACGGCATGCATAGTCATGTAGCACGGTAGGGTAGTGATTAATTTTTCTCCCAGAGGGGAGACAGAGGAAACTTGCCTGGTATGACAATGGCTGTTTTTAGATCCAGGGTATTATAACCGTCTCCTTATGACTTGGAGACCTATTCTAAATTTGATATTCAGTCAGCAATCACTTATACTGCCTATTACTTCCCTGTAACTCCAGGTCATTGAGTAACACCGCCCCTCCCCCTCCCCCTTTTTTAAACCCCAGGCAGGACTAGGTCCAGATTTCCTTTAACAGAGAGCTTACTATCTCATTCTTCATTTAGAAGGAGGGCTAGGAAAGGAAATTCTACACGTGCCATGATAATCCATTCCAATGTTTAATCTTTTGAGAATTGTTTTCCTCTTATGCCTGACCTTTGATTCCTTGTCTTAGGTACTTAGCTTTTAGACCACTAAAGGCCATTTCATATCCCAGGACCTTGTTTCCCCTGAAATAGGGAAAGGGGGAGGTGAGTGAGAGCACTCTAAGACTGTTTCCTCTGAGATAGGGAAAGGGGGAAGTGAATAGGACCTAAAATTATATGACTCTTTATGGTGAGAGAGACCAAGAAGGGAGCTCTGAGGAGCCTATATTGCAATTTTGTGTTACAGTTTTCTTCTTAGCCCTTGCATAGGTATCCAAGGTTGTTGTGACTGTTGCTTAGTTATTTTCCAGTCATGTCCAACCCTATGTGATCCCATTTGAGGTTTTCTTGGCAAAGGTACTAGAATAGTTTGCTATTTCCTTCTCTAGTCATTTTACAGATGAGGAAACTGAGGCAAACAGGGTTAAGCGACCTGCCCAGGGTCACAGGGTCTGAGTCCTGATTTGAACTTAGGAAGCTGAGTCTTTGTCACTCTAGGCCCTGCCCTCTATACCCTCTAGGCCCTGCCCTCTATACCCAGCTGGCCCTTGTCTTGCTCTAGGATGATTCTTTATCCATCAAGAGCTCTACTTTTCATACCTTCTGGGTCATAGTTTTAGGTTAGGAAGGCAGGTATGCTGGGAAGGAGGTTAGATTAGGAGGAATACCAAGTAAGTTCTCTTTGACTTATTAGCTATATCCTATTGTAGAAATCTGGACACACATAACCCAGGTTGCTTTAATAGAGAAAAAAAAATCAGTAATTACAGAAATATCATCTAGCTGGAAAACCCAACTGTAATTCTGTATTTAGAGAGATATGACTCAATTAGGCCCTTGCATTAAATATTGGGTCAATCTATAGGGAAACAGTATAGTATAGTAGAAAGAACATTCATTGGCCCTTGAGTCAGAGGATCAGGTCCTCCATCTGATCTTGGATAAGTCAGCTAACTTCCCTTCACGTTTTCTTCAGTAAAACAAGTAGATTGGACTAGATGACCTCTGAGGTTCCTGTTGGCCCTAAATCAATGGCATGATATAAGATGCTGTAGTTTGATGCCCTAAGGCACTCTGGGGTCAAGGATGAGTCATGGAATCTCATCACTAGAAATAGCCTCAAAGGACCTTGTGCCCTACCCTACCTGTGCTGAGCAAGAATCCTTTCACACACATCCAACAAGTGTTCAGCTGGTCTCTCCCTAACAACCTCTAGTAGAAAGTCATTAATAATGAAATGTTAATCATGGACCTCCCACCCTAAAAACAGCCCAATTCCATCTCTAGTCTTGTTTAAATTAGAATTGACCAGTTCAATTAGAACAGCATTTATTTAGCACCTGCTATAGTGAATGGTGTTTTACCTGCTAATCCACATGCTTTCTTATAATGTTATTGGTATTTGAAGTTGATAATGTTAGAGGGTCCTGGAAGGTGATCTCCACAGGGATCTCTTCACTTTTCCATGGTGATCTATGAGGGGGTCTCCTGATTAGATTAACCTACTCCATTATCTCTGATACATTTCTTTGAGTCAGCTAATCTTATCCTTTTGAGGGCAGCTTCAGATATCTTTATATCCTTTCTTTGGTTATTGATTTGGTCCTTCATCAAGACACAAGATCTTATGCTATTATTGGATCCCACTGAGTGATAGTCATGCATGTGTGGCTCTTTAAGCAGCTGTAGTTACAGGATAGATGGGTGGGTGAATGGGTCTTCAGTCAGAATGCAGTGGTATAAGATTTCTGTCCCTTTGCCTGAAACCTTCCGAATAAAACTATGTCTTCTATATGCAGTTTAGACAGAAACAGTATAAAGTGGGATGAAGCCTTATTTCTATTCTAGGTCCATCATGGGTTCATTTTGGTGACCCCATAAGGAAGGTGTCTAATCTACTGTGTTTCAGTTTCCCCACATAAAATAAAATATTTGCTTCTGTTTTGCTTCACAGGGGGAGAATAAAAGGTTGAGATCTTGTAAAGGGCATTGAGATCTTGATAAAAAGCAACATGATTATCTCCCAAATATATTTTCCTGTACAAATTTGTGGTTTGATAAAACAAAACAAATAGCCTCGCCCTCCCCCTTATTGGCTTCCTCCCCTCCTCCCACTTCTACTTATCTGTGAAAAGCTACTGAAAGAGAAATTATTAAAACAGCTTCCCCAGCTTTTGTCTTTACTTATTCTATTTTTGTCTATAGCCTTCACGTAAAAGTACTTATTTCCATTGGGGTTTATCCCTTGAGTTGGGGTTAGGGAAGGGATGCTGGTATTGATCTTGTTCTGAATGGTAAAATCTCATCTGTCCTATTTTCCTGTGTAGTGATGGATTTAGCCTTTCTCATGTAGGTCTTTTTTTTCCCTTTCCTTAACAATGCTCTCTGAACTGCCTCTCCTAGCTACTTTAAGCCCCACTTATAATTCTATTCAAGACACCTATTTTAATATGTATGACAATGTTTGGCTTACTATCAGGGGACACTGTGAAGATGCAACCCCTCACTTCCAGTCGTCTTTGTGTGTAGGCATGTTCCTTTTGAGAAACGGATTTAACATGCAGAATCAGGACTGTGCATTCTCCTCTCTGTCTGGGCAATTTTGTGTTGTGATGTTTTGTTTTTCAGATGAAACTTTGCCATCCTATCAGCAGAGAGGAGTCTAGCTTTTGCCTTTCTTACCCCAATGGAATCTGTCCCTAAGGTATCAAAGCAATTTAGCGATACCTGAGCTGGGGCTACTAATTCATATCTGTTCCAGACTAACCTTGATGAATTCAGTTTCTTTCTTTTTTTTATTTTTGTTCTCATATTTTAGCAGAACTTGCTTTTAACTCTTTATTTTTCAAATGCCTTGTTCTCAGTGTTTTCTGGGCCCTCATCATGGTATGATTTTGGGAGTACTTAACTTGCAATACTATATAGTGTACTAGCCCTGTGACTTTCACAAGTCACATAATCTCTGAGCCCCTGTCTTCTTATGTGAAAAATAAGGGATGACAAGAATCAGAGATCATCTAGTCCAATCCCTTTCATTTTATAGGAAATTGAATGAATATGAGAGAAGTAGCCTTCCCTGGGTTCAAAATCATTGTGGTGAGATTCCAATGAGATATACACAAATGGACTTTGAAAACTCTCAATGCCTTATCTTAATGTTATATCTCAAAGATGTATAGATGTAAGAGTGATGTTATCATTTTGATTCTCCTTTTGAGGTGATCTCTCTGCTGGATTATTTCACTTGGGCAATATTTCCAACTGGCCTTGATCTTTAGTAGCTTTACCAGGGCTGGGATTTTGCTGTAATTCCTGTTCTTTGTCAGTGACACCCTATTGCTTTCAAATTAAGGATCTGGCATTCAAAGCCCTCCCCACTCTGACGCTGCCATTCTAGCCTTATCTCAGGCAACTCCCCTTTACCAAGTTTATGCTCCAAGAAAACCAGACTCTCCTCTTTCCCTTGAACATACCCTACACTCTTTTGCCCCTCTGCCTTTGGCTTCTTGTACTATTTCTTATGCTTGGATTCTGTTTCTCTTTTCCCTTTCCTCTTCACTATCCTTTATTTTTTATTTTTATTTTTTTTAGTATGCTTCAGTCTGTATTCAGACACTATCAGGTCTTTCTCTGGAGGCTGATAGCATTTTTCATCAGGAGCCCTTTGGGATTGTCTTGGATCATTGTATTGCTGAGAATAATCAAATTCTTCATAGTTCATCATGCAATATGGCTATTACTATTTACAATGTTCTCCTGGTTCTGCTCATTTCACTTGGCATCAGTTCATGTAAGTCTTTCCAGGTTTTTCTGAAATCTTCCTGCTCATTATTTCTTATAGTACAATAATTTTCCCTGACAATTACATACCACAGCTTGCTCAGCCATATCTCTACTGATGGGCATTCCCTCAACATCTTATTCTCAGCTACCACAAAAAGAGCTGCTATAAATATTTTTCTCACTCTCTTTTAAAGTCCAACTCCTGACTGTAAAGAACTTTGATTTCAGAAGACCTGGCCTCTTGTCTTGGCTGTGCCACATATTAACTCTGCAACCTTGGACAGCCTAACCTGTCTAGGCATCACTTTTCTCATCTAGAAAATGAAGAGTTTTGGTTACATGATCTTCATGGTGCTTCTGGTCCCTAACATTTTATGATTTTATGCAATATACCTTAAAATACTTCTTTTCTTTATTCCCATTTCCTGCTTCCTTGGGGTCCTTTGCCACACAGAGAACCTGGGATTATGTTTAAATGGCAAGGTCCTTCCAGACTGAAGAGGACCTTCTATACCCCAGACTGGGTCAGAAATGCTTTGACCTCAAGAATGAGGGGCCAGAGGTGGGTACTTTTTTGTATGAATTATTCCTATGTCACAACCTATTAATTTTTTTAAAAATAGAATTTTAATTGATAGCTTTTCTTCACCTTCATTTCTCAATGTATCCCTCCCGTTTTTCTCCTCTTAGAGAGCCACTCTTTATAACAACAACAACAAAATTTAAAAGTAGAAAGTAGAAAACAGCCCATCAAACCTAACCAACGTATTTTAAAAGTCTGGCATTAAATGCAGGATTGCATGCTCATAGTCCTTGTCCTTCACCAAGAAGAAAGGGAGGTACTTTCTCATATTTCTTCTTTGGGGCCAACCTTGGTCATTATAATTTTACAGCATTTGCTTTCAACTGCTTCATTATAGTTCTTTCCATTTACCTTGTAGCCATTGTATATATTGTTTTCCTAGTTCTACCAATTTCACTCTCCATCAACTCTTATGTCTTCCCCTATGCCTCTCTCTACTCATCATATTCGTTATTTCTTACAGCATTCGTAATATTCTGTTTTATTCACCTAACGCAATTTGTTTAGCCATTCCTTAATTGATAAGCATCAATTTTATTTCCAGTTCTTTGCTGCTAGAGAAAAAAATGCAGCTTTACATATTTGGGCTTATATGGAGCCTTTTATTTTTTTATCATTGGCCTTCTTGGGATATATACCTATTAGTGGACTCTCTGGGTGAGCATAGACCTTTTCATCTCCTTATCTGCATCATTCTAAATTGATTTCCAGAATGGGTAGGCCAGTTCACAGCTCTACCAACAGAGCCTTGGTGTGCCCATCTTTCCCCAATCTCTCCAGCATTGCCCTCTCTTGGCATCTTTGCCAGTTTGTTGGTTATCTGATGAAACTTCAGGATTCTATTGATTTTCATTTTTCTTGTTATTGGTGATTTGGAGTTCTTGTTAATGTGACAATCTGAAAATTTTATGATGATTGCAAACTTAATGCAGAAGAAGTGCGCCTAGAAAAGAATTCCCTCAAGAACATACGTGACAACTACAGACCCAACCTTTTATTGGCATCCTCCATTGGTCTTTCAGGAAAAAGCTCGGAACAAGGAAATTTATTTTCTGAATCCAGAAAAAGACTGTCAGGATGTCAGATGGCATTTTCTTCCTGGGGTCGTAATCAAGTGTTGTGGTTGAGATGCCTCAGCTTTCCCCAGAAATGTGGGAATTCATCCTGAAGAAAACTAAAACCCCAGGGAAACCTTTCACAATTTTCTTCACTGTGGATCTAGTCAGCACTGATTTTCTTCCTTTTCCAAACTCTTGTAATTTCCAAACTCAGAGCTCCTAGAGCAACTTTGAGAATCTGGCCGCAAGCCCAGAGTGGTGGTGATTATTGAGCAGTAACTCAGGTCCTGCCTTAGACTGTGACTTAGCAGTAGATTGTAAACACCTGGAGGACAGTATCTAGCTAGTACTTAGCTCAGTGCTTTGTACATAACAGGAGCAAATGACCTAAAGTGCTATATAGAAATGTCAGTTCTCATTGCCATTGGTACAGGCTCTCAAAATTATGATTGAATGAATATATGTTAATAAGGAAAAATCAGATTTTTAAAAAATGCTTTCAGCCCCCTCTACAAAGCCTTTCAGACACTGAACATTTATTAAGTGCCTTCTATGTATTTATAGGTGGTGAGAATAACCAATGAGGGACGATGTAATACCTGAGAGAGCCATGTCACATAGCTAGCTAGGAGAGCAAGCCCGATATGGAGCCTCGGTTTGCCTCTTTGCAACTTAGCATCATAGAAATGGGTGCAGTTACGGGGCACAGGAGATAGACACTTACTCACTGGGTGATCCTGGGCAAGCCTCAGTTTCTCATCTATAAAATGAGCTGGAGAAGGAAACGGCAAACCCTTCCATTGTCTTTGCCAAGAAAATCCCAAATTGGGTCACACAAAGAATCCGACACAACTGAAAGAACTGATCATCAACAGTGTACCAGGCATTGTGCTGAGCCCCTGGGGATTGGAGGGGGAGGAGTGTACAAAGAGAGGCCAAAAGCAGTTCTTACTCTCAAAGATCTCACAATCTGATTGGAGAGACAACATACAAATAACTATGTATAACAAGTTATGTGTAGGGGGAATAGGAAACACCTCAGAGGGAAGGCACTGGAATTAAGAGGAATTCCTACAGGCTTCCTGGAGAAGGTGGAATTTGAGCTAGGATTTGAAGGGAGGTGAGGGGAGAGCATTCCAGGCATAGAAGATGGCCACGGGAAACATCCAGAGGACACCAAGACCAGTCACAGACATTACATAGGACGTCAGCTTATAGTCAGATCAAGCCAAACAAGCACCTAATTGTGCTTTCTTTCACATTCTTCCTTTCTGTGTTCTCCAGTCTCCAAGTTTACCTTTCCCAGTATCACATATACTGCCCCAACCCCCACCCCATTTTCTTTACACAATCCCAGTCCAAAGTTCTCAGCTGTGGAAAAGTTCCTTTTGTTTGAAACACTAAGCACAGTCACTCTTCCCATTTGCCTCTGCCCTCTTCTTTCAGTGGAGATGGATGGCATGCATTGTTTTCTCTTATGGGACTCCTGGCACACAGACAGCCAACATCTGGCCATGGGGACCTCTGGGACCTCCAGACAGGTGCTGTACTGGTCATTTGCTTACTTTTCTGCTTCCATTTCTCTGAATCAGTGGAATTGATATGTTAATGAAAGCTGCTGGTGTCCGAGCATGCACAGACTAATTTACTTTATATCCTTAATGTGTGTGTGTGTGTGTGTGTGTGTGTGTGTGTGTGTGTGTGTTGATTTGTCACACAGAAGCATAGAAATAATTTTGTGTTTCTTATGCTTTGGAGGAAATAGAACATTTCTGTCATCACATTTACTTTCAGGAGAATTAGACCTTGGAAAGAAGACTACACAAAGGAGTTATTTGGTGTGCCGGTTTACCCAGCACCTTTTATTTCTTTTTAATAAGTTACAGATAGTCCGTAGGCCTTGAAGACATCATTTTCAAGGCCTGTGGATAAAAATAACTATTACCATATAGTACTTTCATCTCCTAATTTAGCAGCCTCCCAAACAATGAGTCCTTCCAGTCTATCTAACCTTAGCTTGATGACACAGTGGATAGAGCACCCAGACTGAAGTCAAATCTGCGTTCAAATCTGGCCTCTGATACTTACCCATTGTATGACTCTGGGCAAGTCGCTTAACCCTGTGTGCCTCAGTTTCCTCATCTGTAAAATGAGCTGGAGAAGGAAATGGTGAACCACTCCAGTATATCTGCTAAGAAAATCCCAAATGGGATCTCAGAGAGTTGTACACAACGGAGCTGTGGGGGGGGGCTTCTACTGTAGTCGTCATGTGTCCCATTTTCCTTCTGGTTCTGCTTTCCTTCTTTTCCTGAGTCTTAGAAGCTTTCTCATACTCTTCTATATTCCTCAGTTCATTGATCTAGAGCTGGGGGGGAACCTTAAAGGTCATCTAGTTTAGCCACTCTCTGCCCCATTCATACATGAGGAAACTGGGGCCTGGAGAGTTTAAGTAGCTTATTTAAGATTAATTGGGCAATAATGTCAGAGACAGATTAAAATAGTCCAATATATTAATGGACCCCATTGTTTAGCCATTATTCAAACTCTGGTACCTGGTTGGCTCTGAGTTTTTTTGCTATCACAGAAAGCACTGCTAATGTGTATCTTGGTATATATTGGTACTAGCAGTATTGTGACGTGTAAAACATTAGCTTTCAGAAGAAGGTGCAGGATCAGTGCCATTATCCCTCGATAACAGACGGAGAAGGCATAAGAAACACAAATGAGTGTCAGGTGAGGTCATCAGGAAAGCCAGAAACTGACCTGAGGCTCCTTGGCTCCTGTTCTGCTCCTCTGAAACTATCGAGGTGAATTTGTGCTCCTTGTTGAACAGAAGAAACAGCCATGGCACAGCACAGGGGTCAGCAGACTGCAGCCTGTGGGCCAAAGGCAGCTTGCCACCTGTTTTTGTGTGTCCAGCGAGCTGAGAATGGTTTTCATATATTTTTTAAATGGCATTGTGGATAGTTTGCCCTGGAGCCAGGAAGATGCAGGTTCAGGTTCTGCCTCTTGACATCAGTAAATCAGTTAACTCTTTAGCAGTCTTGGTAACTTCTTAAGATTTTAAGTTGGAGAGAAGTTGACTTTCATTGGTTGAAATCGCAGGTACAGTCCCTCTCACTGTCCCCATTTATTAAAAAAATACTGGAGTTGGGAACACTCATCTTCCTGAGTTCAAATGTGGCCCCAGACACTTCCTGGCTGTGTGACCCTGGGCAAGTCACTTAACCCTCACTTTTGGAAATGGCAAACCCTTCCAGTATCTTTGCCAAGAAAACCCCTAGTGGGGTCATGAAGAGTCAGACATAACTGAAAAGCAACTGAAACAATAAATTAGAGCCCATAAAAGTAGCTATTTATGATTATGAGACTCGTCATTTTCTAAGGCTAGGTTTTCAATTCTAACATGTAAGATAGATTCTTTATTATTCCTGTATACCTTACTCTCCTCTAGGATGTTCTACATGGAGGTAAGCAATAGTATCTTGGTTTTATTATGCGGTTGGTGTTGTCAAAACAGCTAGCCTTTCCGTAATCAGTTCATTGAAGTATTAGCAGTTGTTCTGCTCTATTCTTTTTTTTCCCTTTATTTCATTTTATTTGATGATGAATTGACAACCCTGAGGTTTGTGATTCATGTCTTAGAATCTGAATAAACCATAGATCTAGATATCATTTGGTTTGATACTCTGATTTCACAGAGAGCTAGATAGATAAGGCATTTATTAAGTGCTTATTCTGGGTCAGGCTCTGTCCTTAGTGGTGAGGATACACAAACTAGCCGGTAAGACAGTCTCTGCCCTCAAGGAGTTTATAGTTAAATGAGGGAGACAACATTAAAGCAACTGTGTACAAACAAGATACGTACAAGAGGAACTAGAGGTGAGGGGAGTAGTCTCCAAAGAAAGACAGTGAGATTGAGGAAGACTGGAAAAATCTTCTTGCAGAAAATGTGATGTTACCTGAGCCTTGAAGAAAAGCCTGGAGGCAGAGAGGAGGAAGGGGGTACATTCTAGGCATGGGGGACAGCCAGTGAGGGACAGAAGAAGGTCACTGAGAGGTGAAACTCTAGTATTCTCAGGACCTTTTCTCAGGGCAACTTGAAGAATCTGGCAATAAGTACAGAGGGGCCATATTTATTGGAAAAGAAATTGAGAAACTTTATGGTTATCTTGTATGTCATATCGTAGTAAAACACTTTCTGTTATCCTTAGAAGTCAGGTGCTACTAAAGAAGTTGTACTCTCTGTCAGTCAACAGAGCATGGCATAAGATGTGGAGTTGGAAGGGACCTTACAGTCCAGCATGAATATTTTATAGATAAAGAAATGGAGGCCCAGAGAAGTGATGTTACTTGCCTAAGGTCACATAGGTAATATGTGGGAAAACCAGGATTCAGATCTGTCTCCAAATATAATTCTTTTCCTTTGTATTATTTCGTCAAAGAGCTGTACTACGTAATGAGAGGGGGCTCTCCACGGTTTTACGATCTAGATGGATGGGATATAACCAGCGGTAGGATGGGTAATGACGACCTTAGGAGGGCAGAAGTGGGGAAATCATGCAGATCTGGAATGGTAAAAAAAAAAAAAAACTTCATGGAGTAGGGGTAGGATTTTGTTAGAAAGGTAGAATCAGGACATTCTAGGCAGAAAGAATGGCATGAGGAAAGGCATGAGTTCAGGAGTGTTCATGGCACTTTGTGGAGGTCTGTGAGAAAAGCTGTTTTCATTAGGAATAGTGGATTTGTTTTGGGGACCATTGGAAAGGTCAGTCAGGGCCATCCCATGGAGATCCTTGAATGCCAGGACAAGGGGTTTTGACTTTATCTTCTGGACAGTATGGAGAGTTATTGGTTATTTTTTGAGCAGAGAATTGACAAGATGAAAGCATGAATTATGTGGCTAAAAGATTGAAAGCAGTATGACTAATTAGATTATTTCACTAATATGTGTAGCACATGAAGTAAGAGTCTAAACCAAGGGTGGGCAGAGTGGGAATAAAAAAGAAGGGTTGAAGGTGAGAGAGATGGCAAAGCAAGAATGAATAGGACTTGGGAACTAATTAAATATGAGCAGTAAAGATGAGGGAACATTAAAGAAGAGTTTGAGTAACTAGACCAAAGGAAAATGCCCCTGATGGAAGGCAAAGTCAGAATGGAGAGAGATTTTTGTATTTGGTTAGGGGTGATGATGATGGAATTCAAGTTTGATATGTTGGGTTTGGGGTGGTGGCAGGACATCCCAGTGAAAATGTTCAGGAGACAGTTGGAAATATAGAACCAGAGCTTGGCAGAGAGGAAATAAATGCCAGAGAGAGTTTTGCAAGGCATCCACATGGAAATGATAGTTGAATTATGAGAATAGATGGTTTCTCCAAAGTGAGCAGAAAGCTGAAACCTGAATCTCTGTGGGAAAACAAAACTGTGGGAAGTACGGAGGAGAGCAAGTCATCTATTTTAGAAATGTGTGTTCTTACTTGGTATTACAAAGGCCATAAAATACACATAATAATTAGTTTGTCTTCTTTGTGTTTCCTAAGTGTAATGAGATGTCAGACGATGAAATTCCTATGGGCTTGAGGGTCATGGACAGTGGTGGGATTCAAGCTGGGCTTTGAAGGATGAGTGGGATTTGAGTAAAGCAGAGAGAGACCACTGTAAAGAGATTGCAAAGGGCTACATGTTAGAAAAATGATTATGGGGTTTGCAAAGAACAGCAAGGTGAATTGTTTGGAGTAGAGGCTGTATGTTGAGGAGAAGGAGGAGTAACATTGGGTAGATGGATGGAGGCTTGATTATGGGTGGTTTGAAAGATGAGGATTTTAGACTTGATGTGATAAACAGTATTGAGCCATTGTAGATTCTTAAGCAGTAGTCAAGTGTCACAGGCAAATGACTTTGACTGCATTATACGGGATGGATTTGGGGGTGGGGTTGGTAGAGGACAAAGCTGGAGTCAGAGAGACTGACTAGGAGAGAATTTGGTTATCTAGGCTGAAATGTGATTTGAGAAGGAGCTAAATCTGAGTGACATCCCAAAGGAAAAACTGTGAGGCTTAGAGGCTCACAGTGATCCCTATCCCTTGTTTTATTGTCGTTTTTTGAGAGGATTTCAAAAGCAGTGGTGGACCCCAGGCCTTCAGATCCCCTCTTCTTCTTGTGTGCATAACTTTACACTGCCTATTGTTGTTTTATGCATTCTGTATCTTTCCTCTTTCTGGAGCTATGAAGTCAGAACTGTGAGTCAGTAGTTTGTTTTGCCCCTTGGGTTCTGCCATCCCAGTCTTAGGTAGGGATTTTTATGGTAGACTACAGAATTTTTTGGAAGGATGCTGTGTAAAGAAAGAGGGGCTTTGCTCATTCACATTCCCACAAAGACTTATGCACAACTGGCGGTTTAAGAGAATAGAGCTACTTTTAATAATAATACACAGGCTTGTATAACACATGTATACCCCCTGCTTATAGCAAGTTTATGGAGTAGGTGAGGGGGCAGGTTTTATCTGTCTGATGTGATTGCTGACACTGGTCTCAGAAGAGACTGGTAGAGTGGTGGTGGAAACAGGATGCTAAGAAAAGAACATGCCCCAAGCAGCAATCTGTAAATATTTTCTCTGAATTTGCATACGCAGGAAAGAAAACTGACTGTATGCCTAGCTAATTGGCTAACCCTTTGGTGTGAATTGGCCCTTTTGTGTTCCTGGGGAATTGTCTCCTTTTATTCTGCTAATGATTTTTTATCAGATCACAGCTCTAAAGCTAGATGAGACCTTAGAGGTCATCTAAATGGATCCCAACATTTGACAAATGAGGAAGTTCACTGAGGTGCCCAAGTTCACATAGGTAGTAAATAGCAAAGCCAGAATTTGAACCCAGCTCCTTGGGTTTCATATCTGGGATGCTTTCAGTCACATGATGCCATAGAGTAACTCATCAGATGTTAGAACCAAAAAGGGCTTGCCTTCTGTGTGACCTTGGTCAAGACCTCTGAGTCTGTCTACTCATCTGTCAAATGGAGGGGCTGGACTGAGTGACCCCTACTTCCGACCTAGGAATAGACTGTGTAGCTCATCTGTTTTCATTTGAGAGGTGAGTAAATTGAGTCCCAGGGAGGTTTAGTGACTTGTCCAAATTGGCAGTGGTGGAACTTGAAGTTGGGCCTTTATTTAGTTCGTGTATTATAAACCATATTTTACAGATAAGGAGACTAAGGCTTAGAGAGCTTCCAGCTCTGAATACTGTGATCTTAGAGATCATTAGTACAACCCTGTCACCAGTGATGAAGCTGATGTTCATAATAGTTGCTCCTTCCTTCACAGCTGGTTTAATCCACCTTAACAATCCCATAAAAATACATCCAAGAACCTCAATAAGTACAAATAAGAAATCTCTTGAAGTGGTTGCATTATTTGAACAACACTGCATATTTACATTGGGTTAAAACCAATGACCATATTTTATATAATTATAACTTTTATAATTTTAAAAATTTAATAATTCAAATACTTGCAGCCACTTCAGAGGAGCCATTATTTGTTCTAATTGGGATCTAGCAGTGTCAGGCAATTGGGAGAAAAAAAAATTTCTCATTGCTTTTCTTTTGATGTGACTAGAACTCCATTGGAGTTCAAAAGGATTTATCTTTAGAAAAGATTCAAGGCACCAGAATTGGGCACATGATGTTTTGAGGCCCAGAAGGATTTCAGCGGTGTTTCTTACTCTCTGGACCACTGATATATGAATTGTTAAGAGAGCTATTTTAAATTTAAGGTCACTCTAGGGAAAGGAGAGTTGACTGTCCTCTCTGCCTCTTCAGAGATTGCAGGAAGAGAATGTTGCATCACTGGGGTTTGCCCTGGAGTTGCTAGAGCACAGCTTTCTGCATTTAGGTGGTAGGGTGGAGCATTCAGGCCTACCCTGATCAGCACTGTCAACTGCTCTCCAGTCATTCAGGGTTCATGGTCTATCTTTGGCATCCTAGAATTATACAGAGAGGAGTATAGAGTAATTGGGTGAGTCTAGTTAACCTTTCCCCTCATCAGTCAAGGTGACTACAATTTTTAGGTCCCATTTCCCCCTCTCCCTTCCCCCCAATCTCCAAAGGGGGAATTTGAGGTGGCTATATATAACCCCCAGGTTAAATCAGTGCCTCCACTAGAAGTTCCTTGCCTAAGGTCTGTGAACTTTTAGTTTTTGTTTTTGAATTTTGGTAATTGTATTCGACATCATGAATTTCTGTTGTCATTCTAGGAATTTTATTTTGTGCATTTAAAAATTGTGCATTTTTCTGAGAAGGACTCCTTAGCTTCACCAGACTGCCCAGGAAGTCTGCAATACATAAAAGGTTATGCGTCCCCTACTCTACCCCATGATGTACACTGTCTGGGTTATGTCATGATCAGATGGTAATTGTGCATGCAGAAACTCAGGTTGGATGATAGGCTTCTGTTCTGAATTTCCCCTTCCCCTTGCCCTTTCCTTCATCCCTAATGGCAGTCTGAGTTCCTAGCTATCCCTCGAGGTGATGTTCCATTGGGGAACCAGAGACACGGGTGCAATTGCCAAGTCTCATAGACCTTTGGCTTTATTTGAGCTTTGGCATTGACAGGATTGCAATCATCTGCAGTTTTTTGGCCTCAGACTCCTGCTGTGTTTTGGAGTTGGAGAGGTCATTGATTCTGGCCCATCATCCTTTGAGTTCCGTACAATCTAGATTAATTCCTTTGCCCAAATGGTTTTGATTTTTTGACTTGACTTCCACAATTTTTCTTGAGACTTGCTCTCCCTTGGATCTTCCTTAACTGCAGAGATTGCTTTCTTCTGATTGGCCGATATACAGATGCTCCAAAATTGTACTTTTGAGGTCAAAGAAGAAATTTCCCAAAAATTGTGGGGTTCACTGGCACATCAAATACATATGGAAATTTAAGGAGAGGAAGGAATTGCCACAAGAGGCCACTTGAAGGTTTTAACGAGGTGAACTTTACATGACTCTCCCTCTCCCTCTTCTGACTCCTTTGAATCCCCCTCTCCTGTGTCCCCTCTCTCCACCTTTCTCTCTTCAGTCTCTCTTCCCCCCTCTTCCTTTCCCTCCTTGTTAGACATCAACCGCAAAATGTGTGTGTGTGGGGGGGGGAGGCACAAATACTGTGTTTCCTGAATCCAAAGCAGGAATCCCAGAATAAGCTGAAACCTCTTGAATTTTCTGTCACATTCCTATCCAGTTCCTTCAGAAACTTTTACCTTCAACCTAGAACTTACTCTTCCCCAATATTGGGGACCCTTTAGAGCAGTGGTTCTTAAACTTTCAAGTGTCAGAGGTCCCTTTGACAGTTTGGTGAAGCCCATGGCTCCCTCCTCAGGTTTTTTTAATCGTAATTGAAGAAAATGCTAAATGTCAGGTATAAGTTAGTAAAAACAAAGATGTCATTTTAATCCCTTCTAAATTCACCAACCTCCTGATATCTATACGTGGATTCTTTATGTAGAGGGGGCTGCTTAGTGAAAGGGTAGGGGACATGGTATGGTGTTCCGCTATTAGTGCTCACCCTTCATAAGGCCTTACCTTGTTTGTCCTGGCACCAGCTTTCTGGATATAGAGGATATGACGCAGGCACCCCATTTCTTATATGTACGTAATATCTGACTAATACATTATATCTGACAACATAACCCTTGGCAGGTTTACAAAGCACTTGCATACCCTGGTTGTTTGATCATGGGTAGCTCATTCCTCTTCATTCGTTTTGCCCCTGGTGACTATACCAGTTATAATCAGACCCTTTCCAAAATAAACACACAACACAAATGCAAAAACTCAGCTTACTTAATCTTCATAACAACTTTATACAAAGTAAACTGGGCAGGTAGTATTGTATTTATACAAAGTAAACTGGGCAGGTAGTATTGTATCCAATTCATAGGTGAGGAAAACTAAGGCTCTGAGGCTTGTGGTTGACCAGGAATAATACCTCTCCCTAGCCAGTGGGGCAGATAGACCTGCACTACAGCAGGCTGAGATTGCAGGGCTGGTGTACTTCTGATGACAGCTGTATATCAGGGCTAACTCCTCCTTTAACTCCTTCTTCACCAACGTTTCCATCTTTGACTTGCTGGCTGTTTCTTTCTGAGAAAATGTAGCTCTGCTTTAATGAAAATGGAAGCAAATGGGAAAACAGATTTTTTCCTTTAACAAACTTTGTTGGGACGCATCAATCCCACTATAATGTAGCTCCTTTAAAGCTCTAATTGTTTATTTTTTGTCTCTCCATTTTCAGTTCCAGGCATCTTGCCTTACATATATTTGCAGCTTAGTAAAGCTAAGTTGTTGAGTTGAATTTCATAAAGCAAAGAAAACCTCCATCCTGGTAGTTAGAGATAAATGCTTGAAAAGCTTGGGCTAAAGTGACTGGCCTGGGGCTATAGTTCAGTAAAAATGTGGTATATTGGAAGTGGCCTGCATCTGGAGTCAGAAGATCTGGGTTCCAGTTTTGGCTTTGCTATCTACCCTCTCTGGGCTCCAAATATATTTGGAAAATGAAAAGATTGGACATACATGACCACACAAGGCCATATAATGATATCTAAGGTCTCTTCTAGCTCTAGAACTTGGTGATGATATTATAAGGTTTTGGTTGTCACCATCTCTATAGCAGTCACCCCCTCGGCCCCCAAAACAGTGTTTGTAAGTGTTTGATCCTGTGTTTATAAGAGGAAAGTGTCCAAGCCAGAGGGTAAATGACAAAGGATGGGAAATTGAATGTGAATGCCCCTCCTTAAAAAGTAGTAAGGGCTTACTTAACTTATGGACTTTAATTACAGCCTGCCTTCCTCCTGCATTAAAGTTATTCTGTGTCCAGTAATATTTGATGAGCAGTTTCAGAGTAGCCTTGCCTCATAAACTATCATCTAAGACGAGGGAATACAGATTGGTTGTGTTCTGATTGCTTGCTACTTTGGAGCTCCAAGTTCAAGTGAGCCTTTAATTTCAGTCATCTGCTTTTAGGCAGCAGGATAGTTTCAGATTGATTTGTTACACTTGAAATGAGAATTGTAGGGGTGAAATGGATTACAGCTGGGCTTTCTCTCCCTCACTTTTCCCAGAGCTGTGCTGATCATTCTCACTGGATCATTCTCATTGGAAAACTGGTCTCAAAATCTGTTTTTATTAAAGAGATTTGGACCTCAGTTCTCTTAAAAGGGAGAGAGAGGCTTTAATTGCTTTGAAGAATTGATATCCAAGAAATACATAGTTGGCAAATGATGCCACCGGCTTGTGTTTTGTAATTATTTTCCATTTATGTAAATAAAAATCAAAGCATACTGTTAAGTGAATGAACTAATCGTGTAAAGGAAAAAAGCAGGTTTATTAATTTACATTGTATAAAGTAGAGCAAGAGGAGCTAGTAGGTGGCATAGTGGATAATATGCCATGCTTGGAGTCAGGAAGGCTCATCTTCCTGAGTTCAAATCCAACCTCAGACAAACTTACTAGCTATGTAATTCTGGGCAAATCACTTAACCCTGTTTGCCTCAGTTTCCTCATCTGTCAAATGAAGTGGAGAAGGAAATGACAAACCCCTCTAGTATCTTTGCCAAGAAAATCCCAAATGGAGAAGAGTTGGAAATGACTGGGAAGTGACTGAACAACAACAAAAAAATAGAGAGGAAGTGTAGTTTGAACCCATGTCTAGTATCCAAGAGCATAAGCTCTAGCCTGCTTAATTGTGCTAATTTTGCCTTGCATTTGTGTGTATGTGTATATATATAATATATATATATCTATATCACTTTGTAATTTTCAAAGTACTTTTACACACTTTTTAGTGTTTACCCTCACATAAATGGTGGAGAGGTTGGTGAGATAATTATCATAGTTTTGATACATCGTGCTAGTAACAGTGACTGATCACTTTAAAACTTTCCACGGCTCCCCAGTACTTATGGAATAAAGTTTATACTATTTCTGCTTGTATTCATAGAATGATAGATATAGAGCTGGAACAAAAATTAGAGGCCATCTAATCCAGAGGTGTCAAACACTGAGCCCAAACCAGATTCAAATGGAATTTGGAACTTTAACAAAATCAATAAAAATACAATAAAACACAGATTGTCTTAACATGTGGTTTTCTGTCAGTCTGTGACCTACAGGGATCCTTATGTACCATTTAGTGCTCCCCATTCCTATTCATCTAATCCAACCTTCTCCAGCCCCTGACATCTTACAAATGAGGAAACTGAGGCCTAGACAGCCACTCCACCTCCCCTGCTCCACCTGAGTAAAACAGAATAAAATGCCCAAAATAAGACCGCAAAAGCAGCATTTATGATTAAGACAGACAAGGTCCTTTCAGGTCAAAGGTATTAATTTGCCATGTACATATATGATGGGGAAAAAGTTATTGACCTTCAGTATGTTGAATTGAATTCATCTGGACTTGAATAGAATACCCAGCAATTATTTTGATATCCTGTTTGTTTCAGATGTTCTTGAACTTAAGCGATGCTTCTGAAACAATAGAAGAGGCAGAATGATCTTGATTATAATTAAAGTCTTATACTGAAATCCCATGGAAACTCTGGATTCTCATTTCATTTCCCCATTATCTCCTACCAAGTCCTGTTGAAATGTTACATAACACTCACATGCCTCAAGTTCATATAATGTCCATGTAATGGTACCACTGGACCTATGAAGTGGCCAAGATACAAATATGCCACTATCTGCCTTTCCAAATGGAGTCTGCATTGGTTCCAAGGCTTCTAAATTGCACCCCCCTTCCCCCACCCCAGAGGTTAAGTGACTTGCTCAGGGCCACATAGCTAGTAAGATATGAGGCTAGATTTGAACTCGGGTCTTCCTGACTCCAGACCCAGTGATCTATTCACTGAGCCATCTAACTGCCCTATCAGTATTTATTGATTGTTGATCCAAGACAATTCCAAGAGACTTACGATGGAAAATGCTGTCCACATCCAGAGAAAGAACTGATGGAGTCTGAATGCAGATTGAAGCAGACAATGTTTTCACTCTATTTTTTTATATGGCATGCTTTTTTTCTTTTCTGTTTCTTTGTTCACAGCATGACTAATATGGATGTGTGTTTGACATTATTGCACATGTATAACTTATATAGAATTGCTTCCTGTCTTAGGGAGGAGGGAGGGGAAAGGAGAGAGAAAATTTGGAACTCAAAATTTTATTTTAAAAAAAGAATGTTAAAATTGTCTTTATGTGTCTAATTGGAAAAAAAATAAAGTACTGTTTAAAAGAAAAAAATACTTTTGATTGCTTCTATGACCTATTCTTTTTAAATATTTTGATTTGTTTTTATTTTTTTAAATATTTCCCAGTTACATGTAGAGAAAATATTTCATTTGAAATAAGATGTCATACGAAAAGATTTTCAGAAGCCAATTACATGTAAAAAAGTTTAACATTTTAAAAAAAAATTTTGAGTTCTAAATTCTCACCTTCCTTCCCTACCCCTTTCTTGAGAAAGCAAACAGTTTGATGTATATTATATATGTGAAGTCTATAACCCAGTCTTGCTGTTAGCTCCTAAACCTGTCTTCTTCCTCTCTCAACTATTTTCAGTTCATTTAATAAGTACTTACTATTTTCCAGGCACTGTGAGGCAGTCCCTTCCATAAAGGAGTTCATATTCTAATGGAAGGCAACTTGTAAATAATTAGGGACATAGAGTATATAGAGAGTTGATAGAAGGTAATCTCAGAGGGTAAAGGTCTCCTGTCAGAGGTGGGATTTGAGCTCAGTCTTGAGGGAGAGCTTGACAAGTATGACACTGCCTACTGTGGAGGGTAACTATCAGAACAGGTTATTTTGTCCATCATGCTCATTTTATAGATGAGATTGAGGCCTAGGGACAAAGAGGAACTTAAGGTTCAAGGTCATGTTGGTACTAAGACCCACGAATCTAAACCTGATGCCATAAACAGACAGAACAGCTTGTACTAACAGTTCTTGTGGGTTGGTATAAGAACGAAGTAAGATCATGTATACAAAGCAGCCTGTAACCATAATATGGTATAGAAATGTCACTTTATTGTTGTGCCCATTTTACAGAAAATAAAACAAGCCCAGAGAGTAATTGTGACATTCAACAATACAGAGTATTAAGTAGCCTACCATGCTTTGTTCCCTACTGGGCTCCTACCTCATGGAATAAATGTGCAATTTACATGATAACTTTATTATATATTTAAAAGAAATAGCAAGTTGTACATAGTAAGAGTTGTAGTTTCATATGCAGTCACCTTTTTTTATTCCATGCATTTAAAGAAAATCTTCTTAAATGTGAAATGCACACTTTATCCCTTTCATGGAATCCTTGAGTGATGTTCCGTTAGGATTTCTCTCTCTCTCCCTCTCCCTCTCCTTTTCTCTCTTTCTCTCTCTCTCTCTTTCTCCCCTTCTCATTTTGATTTTTGTGTCTACAGTGCATAGTAGGCACTTTAAATAAATCTTTGTTGAAATAGCAAGGTTACCATATTGGTAAAGTTCTTCGAACTCTTTAGAAGCAAGATGTCTCTGGGAATATAAATTATCACTCTCAGTGAATGTGATATAGAAAACTTTAGCTATTTTCCAAACCTGTTCATTGATTTAAGATTGGGGGATGAAAGTTAATGGTTATCGAACAGCTTTAAATGACTGTGAAAATAGACAATTGATGGACCAAAAAAAAAAATTAAATCAAACCCCGTCATTCAAATGATATTTTTAGGCCTATAATCTGCTTCTGAGCATATGGTCTAGTCAGCTGAGATAATGTAACAGAGACAAAAAGTATTTTGGATTGGGGGGATGATTAAATACAGAAACAGCCTATTTGTGTCCTTTTATTCTGCCAGCAATATTTTGGCATCATTATGGAATATTAATGACTGTAATTCTATAGACAGTAATACTGATGACACATAGAGGTGTAGGGCAAAATCCTGAAGACAAATGAACATCTACATACTTCAGACAAAAGTAATGATAAGCCACTCTTAGTGGCCCTGGGAAGAGTTCTGTAAGCTGGACAGACCCCGACACTGTTTGCAGGCCTCGTAGATTCCTTGTCAATCAAAAGGGTTGTTGTGGTAGTTGTTTTTTGTTGGCTTCAACATCTATCCTGTCTCGAGTTGCTTTATATAAGGCTTATTCATCTTCTGCTGGTGAAGGAAGAAGGGCAAGAATAAGCCTGTTTGTAGTGCCTGCCATGTTTCAGGCACTGTTCCCTAAGGGTTCCACAAATATTTTCTCATTTGATCCTCACAACAACTCGGTGCTGTTAATATCCCCATTTTACAGTTGAGGAAACTGAGGTAAATAGTTTCCTTACTCAGGGTCACACAGCTGGTAAGTTTGGAGGTCAGATTTGAATTCAGGCCTTCCTGATTCCAGGTCCAACTCTACATCCATCTTAATTACCTACCTTCCTTGGAATGGGAAGTGAATGATGGACAGTAAATAGGGGTAGAGGAGAGGGAGAGGAAGAGAATTTATTAAATGTGAACTGTTTGCCTGGTGCTGTCCTCTTGTCCTCAGATTCTTCTGTAAAATTAAGCAGTTAGAATCAATGTGTAGTCCCCAGAAGGTTCATTTTGTTCTGCCGGTAGAACTAAAACTCTTAAGCCCTCTTCCCTGAATCAGCAACACCTCTCCCTTACTGATTATCTTCTGACATCATTCTAAGGCTTTGGATATAACTAAAGATTAATAACTACTCATCCAGAAAAGACTGAGGACCCCTTGATTTTGTGAGCTCTAAGGTTCTTTTCCAGCTCTGAAATTCTCCATTTTCAAGTATCTTCTTATGCCACAGTGTTTGAGACTGCTTCTGAGCAACCTGGAAACATTTTTCACATTCTTGCTTCCTCCTCTCCCTTCACTCCCACTGCATAAATATTACAAGGACAGCAAAAGCCCAGCACTCCTGTTTATTAAATGCCTACTGTATGTAGAACATTGTGCTAGGTCCTGGAGCTTACAGTCTGTAGATAAAATCTGTAATGAGTCTTTCAAAGATCAGCTTTAATTTGTTCTTTATTTTGGAGCAATGTGTTAGGAGATTTAGATGCCATGGACTGGGAAAGAGTCAGGGGTCGACCAGCACTGCAGATTGCTAATACATGGCAAAGTAGATCATGGAGACTGAGACCAGCCTTTATGTGGCAATATTGGTGAGTCTTGGCATATATGCATGAGTAATTATGCCTAGCTCTTTCTAATCCTACCCCTAATTCAGTGAATAATTCCACTCTTGCCCCTAACTCAATGAGTAATCCTTTTACCTGGGTTTGAGAAGATGAAGAGAGTCCAAGAGGGATTATTGAGGGATTTTGTTTTGCATCTTCTCCCAGCATCGTCATTCTTGCAGGGGTTGAAGGAGTGTCCATTCCTGTCGGGGTTCTTGACTTGATTATACAGAGTATATAAGTTCTGGACAAGAGACAGTGACACCTGTACAGTCTGATCCAGCCAGAACTATATCAGCTGAACTTATCTGGGTTCCCATCCTTGAGAATTATGTTGCTGGGGAGTTGTAGAAAGTAGGGGAAAAGGGGTTGCTACCTCTGGTAAGATATTTACCATCCTTGCCCTTCAGTTTCCCCATTTGTACAATCAGTGATTTGAACTCAATCTCTAAAGATCTATTCAAACCCTCAATCCTGTTTCCTATTCTTTTTAGAGCTGAGCTTTGTATTGCAGCTGGTGGACATTTACACAATATTATTTTTCATAAGTAGCCTATAAAGCAAATCTGTTGGTATTGCCTATTCTGAAAACATGCCAATTTGCTGGAATGCCAGTGGCATTTTAGATAGAAATAAAATTAACATAAGACTTTTGTTATACCACATGGATATGGTCTGGACCTCAGCTCTGAAATCTCAGGAACTCCATTTTATTAGCCCACCCAGATGTAGGAACTGATTCATTTGAACCCAACTGACACGATTGATTCATAAACTAGAATATCAGTTTCTTAATTATCAGTTCTTCCCTGTATAAAAGGCTACTTATAAAACCAGATTAGTAGTAGAAGAAAGTTTAATGAAAATAATGAGAAAAAAGAGGTTCATTCTTGAAAGGAATATCATTTTGGATCTCTACTGTGTGTAGGCACCTTCCTGCTTATAGGCGAATACCTGCTCTAATGTTGATGTTACCTGGTTAGGACACAGTTTCTTCTGCATAACAAAGTATAGGAGAGGCAATGATTAAATGCTGACAGCTAGGTGGTGTAGTGGATAGAGGAAGAGTCACCTGGCCTGGAGTCAGGAAGATCAGAGTTCAAAATTGGCCTTAGACGTGTATCAGATGTGTGACCCTGGGCAAGTCATTTAACCCTGTTTGCCTCAGTTTCCTCATCCATAAAATGAGCTAGAGAAGGAAATACATATCACTCTGGCATCTTTGCCAAGAGACCCCCAAATGGGTTCATGAAGAGTCAGATATGGTTAAAATGACTGAATGGAAACAAAGATAAATGCATACTGTGGGGCTCTCTCATTTTCCAGATTCCATGAAGGCTTCTACCTTTCTGCTATAACAATATTACTGTCAATGTGTTACAATGCAGTCTAGCAGCTCCGTTGTATATTGGTTACATTTTTGATTGGTATCTCCCTGAGGGAACTTAGAACAAAGCCTTTGTCTCATCAGCAGCTCGTTCACTGGGTTACTTCCAGCTGAGTGTATCCGTAGTATCCTAGGATTTAAAACAAGGGACCTTAGAGATCATTTATTCCAATTCCTCTCATTTTACAGATGAGAAAACTGAGACCCATGATCATACTTCATTATTGGCAGGGCCAGGATTTTAACCTAGGTTTTTGGATTAATTTTGTATTGATTTTTTAAAAACTTACCCATCCTTAAATCCTTAGATTGTACCCTGTTGGGGACTTGAAGCATTCTGTGTATTGACTGCAATTACCTCATGCCAGTTTCAAGAGAAGGGAGGGGTTAGGGAAGAGACCCATCATTTGCTAAGTATTTTACAAATCTCTGTTGATTCTCACAGCAGCCCTATGAAGGAGGTGCTGTTATCAACCCCATTTTACAGTTGAGGAAATAGAAGCAGGCCGAAGATAAGTGATTGCCCAGCGTTGCAGAGCTCCTAAGTTTCTGAGGGCAGATTTGAACTTAAGTTCTTCAATTCCCAGTCCAGCACTCTATCTATTGCACCACTAGCCCACACTCCTTATTTTACACATGAGGATACAGACCTGAAGAGGTTAGGTGACTTGCCCAAAGGTCCAAATTCAATCTAGCAAACATTTATAAGGTCTCACTATATATAAGACAGGGGTTGGGAAGCTGCACCCTCAAGGCCACATTCAGCTTTCTAGGTCCCCAAGTGCAGCCCTTTGACTGAATCCGAACTTCACAGAACAAGTCCTTATATCATTGTACCAGCTACTGATTATACATAGATGAAAGAAAAAAAAAACAGCTCCTGCTCTCAAGGCATGTATTTAAATAAATGTTTAAGAAAATGATTAAGTACATAGAAAACAGTAGCCTGAACAATTCAAGAAGAGAGAGGTCAATTTTAGCTAACAGGAGAGAAGATCAGGGAAAATGTCATGTTTAAAAGGCCAACGTTTTTCTTTTGGCAAAGTGGTGTAGAATCAGCTTTCCCTACTAGGAAAGTTTCTTGACTTGGTCAACTATGTATTTTAAAAGCATCACCTGCTTGCATTTTTCTCATTGTGTATTCAGCATCAACACCTCTCCACCCTCAAACCTGACACTGTTCTGAATCATTGAGAGTAAAAGCATTCTCATTGGTTTATGGAGTTAAAATTCTTTGCCATTTTTGACCCGGCTGTTCCTCTTTAAACTAAATGGTATATACTTGTCACTAAAAGAAAGGAAGACCCTGGCCTACACTGTCAGTTTTCTTCTAACAAGGCAAACATAATCTGATATATTGGGACGGACTGTGACCTGAAGATACTTGCACTTGGATAATAGGGAAAGCTTTTTTCCTATGTATTGACATCTCCATTTATGAACTGATACCACCCATTTCCTTTGCATTGATATCCTCCTTTAACCACCCATTTCCTTGTCAACATATGTAAATATATGGGAAAGAGGATGAAGAGGTCTTGTGAGAGAGTCAGCCTGAAACTATAAAGCAGTTCAGAAAAACCAGACATCTAGAGAAGTCGAATACACATTTATTTCTTTCTAACAAATATTTATGTAGCACTTCACACTGTACCTGGCTGGTACTTTCTTTGTCCTATGGGGGAATACAAGAAAAATATATGACCTCATCCCTAACTTCCCCCCCGCCCCCAGTCAACAAGTATTTTTTTAAATGAGTATTTAGAAAGAAAGGAAAGAAATATTCATTGAATAATATGGTTAAGCACTTCTTCCAATAACAGAGAAATGCTCTACAAATAAAACCACTAGAACAGGGTGTTTCACCTACTACTGTTGTGGTGAGCCAGACTCCACCCCTTTTGCTACCTAGAAGACAGTAAAGGAAGTACCTGCCCAAAGTATCTTTCTGGAGGTTTTCAGTGATCCAGACCTCTGCATGAAGTAGTTTAAAACCATTTGTGGGAAACGACTTACATAGAGGAAGCAAGTGGTATAGGACAATAATATAATAAAATGCACTTATGCATAAATCCTAGCTCTGGTTATCTATTACCTTGGGGCAAGACATTTGAACTGCTAGAGGCCTCAGTTTCCTCACCTGAAATTAAAGGTATTAGACTAGATGAACTTTGAGATCTTGTCTAGTTTTCAATCTGTGATCCTAATTGAATTAGCCAAGCATCAAAACAGTAACGGTGTGGGCAACCATTACAGATGATAGAATGGTGTTGGAAATTGAATAGTGGTAAGTGACAGAATAGAATTTTCAAAACTGGAAGGGACTTGAGAAATCTTCTGGTTCAACTCCCTTTTTTAACAGTCAAGGAAACTGAGGTCTGCAGAGTTTAAGCCAACAATAGTTCCCAGATTCATTGATTGCCAGCTGTAGTGCTCTTCAGGGAAGGTTCATAGGAAAGGATGGACTTAAGATAGGCCTTGAACAGTAAGGATTGGATAGGTAGTGAACTAGATTGTACTATCTCCATAGGCATTGACTTGCTGTTTGATTGACATGTCAGTGGACATCAGTTACTTCAGTTGGATGTGACCATTTACTTTTCTGGAACATCTGAAATTTGTTGCTTCATTGTTATTTTAGTTATTCAGGTGATAGTTAATTTCATATTCATTTCTTAACTCTGAACCCAAGTAATCAGTTCAGCTTTTTGAAACACAGTGAAGTTTTTACTTGAGATCCCATCACTCTGACACGGATTTCTCAGCACTCTACTTCCTTTTTTGGTATGGGATTTTATTTTTTGGCATATATGAGTCTCACAACTTTCCTTTAGTGAATTCTTTGCTATAGTAATAATAGAGTATATTACCATAATCGTTATTAATTATGAAATAAATTCCTAATAATATTTAATATTATCACTACTACTACTAATATTTATAGAATACTTTAAGGTTCACAAATCACTTTACACATATGTCATTTTGTCTTTGCAGCCACCCAGTGAGGAAGGTACCATTATTAACCCTGTTTTACAGATGAGAAAACTGAAGCAGACAGAGATTAAATGAGTTGCCCCAGGTCACACAGCTATTAAGTCTCTTTGGTCACATTTGAACTCAGGTCTTCCTGACTCCAAGTCTGGGCTACTAGCCATGGTATCCAGTTGCCACTGTCATTGGTTCTGGAGATCATTGTAGTCATTTTATGCACAATTGGACAGGCATCCTTACACATGAATGATGAAGAAGACTTGTCAGGTGGTGTCACTTCAAGGCAACCCAGGAGAGCCCTTATTGGGCTTACTGAGCAAGCTAATGCTTTAAATTTGACAACTAGAGGTTTTTTTTGATAGCCTGGGGCTGGAGGGTTCTACGTCATGTATGTTTGGAAGAAGTTGACAAAGAATCTAAATAAAAGACACATAAAAGAAAGCCTTAGGCATATTTAAAGCAATTTTCTCAGTTTTGCTTAGGCCTGTTGTGATTTCCTCTTGCCTCCTATCTCAAATCTTGCTTTTTGAGGGATGTGGGTGTGTCATGTTTAACTTTGTACTGTGGTAGATCTTGTTTCTAAGGAAAAGGTAAGTTCTCCCTCCTGAGTCAAGTGGTAGATGATTTGAAGATACAGTCTGATGAAACTTCATTGAAGATGATAATGTTATTCTTAAATTTTAAAAATGTGGTTGGTGACTTGTGACACTCCTATGGCAAGATGGACTTCAGGCTGTTTTTCTGCAACCAGACAGATCTGGAATGATGTACTGGCTCCACTTTGTGGGAATCCTTTTAATTATTCAGCTCTACTTAACTCACTGGGCATCATACTCAACTCAGTGGGGGGTAGTCTCCCATCATCTTGATCTATATCTTGCCACTGGACCCAGACACTCCAGAGGAGAAAGTAAGGCTGATGATTTTGCATAGTCCTCCTTCTCTTAAATCCAGTTTTCTTGCAAATCATGGCATCATCTTCCTGATGCCATGGTCCTCTGAGAACAAAGAAGAAGCAACAACAACTTAACTCAGTATAAGAAGGGCCTGTTATGTGCCAGACATTGTGCTAGGCATTGAGGATACCATCCCATGGAAATGTACAACTCCTGTGCAAAGATACCAAGATCGGAGATAGAATATACAGAGAATAGCAACCCTGGCATAAGCCTGGAAGTAGGTGGTGAAGAGTAAAATACTGGACTAGACCTTAACATCAGAGATGTAGAGCTGGATGGAATCTCTTAGCCATCTCATTCAACCCTTTCATTTTGCAGATAAGAACATTGAGACTTGGGAAGGTTAAGGGATGCCTAAGGTCACACAGGGAAGAGGTGTCTGAAGTGGGATTTAAATTCCTGTTTTCACAGATTATGAAGGACTTTAAATACCAAAGAGATGAATTTGTATTTTATTTTGAAAGCAATAGAGAGTCACTGAAGCTTCTTGAGGAAGGGAATGACATGGTTAAAATTGTGTTCCCATAATCTATGAAAAGAACAGAGGTTGCCCACTTGCCACCTCTTGTTTGAAAGGTTGCTGACACAGGATTGATTTTAAAACAAAAAGATCCAGGTTAATTAGTTACAATTTTTAAAGGCTGGTTCCCTCCTGAACCTTGGACTTTTTCTGCTTAGTTTTTCAGTGAATTCATGATTCTGTAAGTGACACAGTAGCCTGTTATTTCCATGGCAACAGTGATTTGGTAACTTTAGCTTGATAGCTTCATTGCAGGATTAAAAACTAAAGGAAAGCTGAGCTCAGAGGCTTAGGTACTACCCTCTTAGTAAATACCCATATCACTTTTGAATGGAAATGTGGCTCTGGTTTGGCAGAGGAATTTGCATTTGTTTAAAAAAAAAAAAAAGAGTTCATTGCTTGATTGCTAAATTATTTCACCAGTTGAAAAGCCCACTGTGTACATTGTAATTTAAAGAGCTAAAATGTTTTCAGTAAGAAAGTTTTCCAAACCTCATAGCCCATAATGTTTTAAATATTCAGATCGGTCTGAATGAGTTTGTGCTGTGTGTTGGTTTGTTCTCTCTGTCTCTCTGAAGGTTGACTTGTTAGCACTGATCAGATATATAGCAACTATTGATTTCCTTTTTTAAAAATGGCTAGATGACAATGCTTCATGTACAGTAGACAAAATTACTAGTCATGGGGGTACTTCTCATTTGGGCTGTATAAGAAAGAAATGTGAATAAATCCCATTATAATTTGGTTTTGAGAACCATGTTGAAGGTATATGGAAAATACATTCAGCTCTGTGATTGATTAGCGGTATTATTATTTAGTCTGATTTTGCATTGATGAAGTTTTCTAGAAGTAAATTCACTGAACAGAAAAAGTGTCAAGGCACCTTGATCCTCCATTCATAGTTTCATTCCACTAGCTGAGAAGTAGCTCTAGAGGGGCCTTAGTGAATGAGCCTAATGAAAAAACAAAGCAATTGGTTTTTCTCCTTTTGTTATTTGTAGAATACTGGAGCTAGAATGAATTTAAAGAACATGTAGCATTCAGCCAAACTCAAAGAAATAAAAGGTATTAATAAAAACAAACCAACACAGGGCTGGGTTAGATCAAAATAATAGCTGTCATTTTATGGAGTGTTTTAAGGTTGCAAAGCTTTTAACATCATATCTCATCCTATGAGAAAAATCTTATTATCTTCATTTCTCAAATGAGAAAACTGATGCTTAAAGAGATTTAAATGACTTACCAGGAATTCACTGGTTGGTGTCCATGACTTCAAGTCTAGGAGAGAATCGATATACCATAGTGCCTCTTTTCAGTGTCTAACACTCAAACACTTACTAGGCGTGTGGTCCTGGGCAAGTCACTTAACCCTATTTGCCTCAATATGTATCTTCCTGATGCATTCTTGCTGATTTGTAAAATGAGCTAGAAAAGCAAAATGGCAAACCACTCCAGTATCTTTACCAAGGGAACCTCAAATGGGTCATAAAGAGTAAGACATGACTGAAATGACGGAGCAACAAGAGTGTCTAGCACCTACTAAGCATTTAACAAATGCTTATTCTTTATATCAACTTTAGTAACTATATTTAGTTAAAGGAACCATGATATTGTCAGTGTAGATACACTGACAATGTGTATAAACTGAAATTCCTTAGGCTGTCTTTACTGTTGTAGGTTATTGTCATTCCCTGTGACTTATGGTGATGAGAGTCTCTGAACTTTGCTGCACTGATCCTTGCAGTACAGCAACAGCCTGCCATTATTTCCACTTTGGAAGCCTATCCTACTGGGCATTCCAGTGATGGCCTTTGGGAAGCAGAGACTCCATCCTGTGATGAGACATCAGAGAAGGAATTGAATAGATAAGAATCTGACAGGTGTAATTTTGAAAAATTATAGTATACTATGGACTTAACAATTTCTTCTTCCTGGCTTTCCTCACGGCCACCTCCACCCTGCCCAAATAGTGATATCTTTGAGTTCTTGAAGTTATTTCTACTCAAAATCTGATGTTAAAGGAAAATATGAACCAACAAAAAGAAAAATCACTGGAAAAAAATAATTTCTACACTTTTCTTCCCTTGTAATCTCAACACTTTGATAAGGCCTGGTAGGGTTGAAGGTGAATGGGATATATGTTTAAAGAGAAAAACATACAAACCATTTGGTATCTTTTTTCTTTTCCTCTAGGAGGACTGGAACGAGATTGACCCAATTAAAAAGAAAGACCTGCACGGTAACAATGGGGACGACAAAGCACAAAATGTGGAGACTCTCCCTCCAGGTATTATGATATTCTTACTTGTTCAGTTTCAGCCTTTGGAGCTAATGGTGATAATTCCAAAATAGCGATGGCAGAGTCTTGTTGTTTTGTTTACAGAGTTCTAATCTGTGGCACTTTGCAGCAGACTGTGCAAGTAACCCATGTGGGGGTAGGTGTATGTGTGTTTGTCGTTCATTGCTGAAGAAGACCATGCCATCAGAGAAATAATGACATGACTTGCACTTGACTTTGTTTTTATGTGAGGGAGGGCTGTGCACATCACCACCCTCCTTCTCCTCCAGAGCCATCTGGATCCAGTGACCAGATATTCTTCAGGATGTCTGGAGATAACCCAGGATGAGGCATTTGGGGTTAAATGACTTGCCCAAGGTCACACAGCTAGTGAGTGTTAAGTGTCTGGCATGAGATTTGAGCTCAGGTCCTCCTGATTCCTGCGCTGGTGCTCTATCCACTGCATCACCTAACTGCCCTTAGAGGTCCTAAAATGATTTGAAGATTAGATATATCTTTCCACCCTCCCCTCCCCTCTTCAGTTGTTCTGTCCATTTGAGAGACATGGCTTTGTCTCTTTTAGTAAGTGTATTTTCTTGGGGTCCATTGGTTTTTAAGTGACCTTTAGGTCTATAGTCTCTATTCTTTCTTGCTGGGATCGTAGGTTCTTAGACAGCTCCACGTAATAGAAAGTAAATTTCATTTAGAAAACAGGGACTACCTTCACGGTGATTGGTAACCTGTATATAATAGTTGTTGACTAAGTGTTTCTTTATAAGAGCAATAATATAGACCTGGGATCCATTTTTTATTTTGTGGATCAATTAATTTGCCCCAGGATGTCATTTTTTTAAACCTGTTTAGATATTTACTGTGCTTAACTGGTGTTATTTTAAACTTTGAGGATTTTTTCCATAATATTAAGAACAATCTTGAAGGCATATGCTATCCCCAGTCATTAAATTCTAGTTCTCTTTTTATTGGATTGTAAAATAAAATGGGCCTTTTCTATATTAGCAAATATGATCAATTATGTGGAGTATCCACTGGCCAGTAGCTATCATCCTTCCTTATCTATTGTGCATTTAATTATCTTAAAAAGACAGGATTTAATGATTTCTCAATCTCTGAAATATTGTTAATAGCTTTTGACTACTATTTTTGCTCTAGGTACTTTTAGGTTGCCAAGAACCTTCGTGCCTTTTTCTTGTGGTCTTTTTCTTGTACCAGCTATAATAAATTCTCTTCACCTCTCTGTCTGTCTCTCTCTTCTCCCACTCCCTCCCCCACCGTCTCCTCCCATCTTCTCTCTCTCTTTCTCTCTCTCTGTCTCTCTCTCTCTCTTTCTCTCTCTCTCTCTCTCCCCCTCTCATCCTCTTCCCAGTTGGTATTGGGCATAGCTAGAGAGTTGTGGGTCTAAGTACTTCCTACTGGTTCAGTGTCAGTTTGAAAGGATACTTCTAGTATAGCACACCAGGGATGTGTGCTTGGCTCTGTATATTTAACATTTTTGTTAATTACTGGGATGGATAGCATTATTGTCAAATTTGTAGATGATAGCTTAATATCCTGGATAGCACAGTCATCATTAGCATTATTAGGTCATAGATTTAAAAGTAGAAGAAGTCTTTAAAGGTCATTCCCTTAATTTTACAGATGAGAAAACTAAAACCCAGAGAGGTTAAATGACTTGTCCAAAGTGACAGAAAAGACAGAGGTGAGGTGGGAATGCATTCCAGGCATGGGAGAAAATACATACAAAAATACACACACAAAAAAATAAATACAAAGCTGTTAAATGCAACATAGTCAGGGACTGGAGGCACTGGCAAGTGATGACATGAGGAATGACTTAAATACTTGAGCTGAGTCTTAAACAAAGTAAGGGGATTTGGCTGGGGGGCAGAAGTGAGGAGCCATTGCTTTCAGTCAAAGAGTACAACTAATGCAAAAACACAGGTAGGAGACGAAATGTCATATTGGGGAAACAAAGAAAGGCCAGTCTGACTGGCTGTCCTCTATATTCGGAAAAGAGAGCAGTGGGCAATGAGACTCACAATGGGACTGACTTAAAAAGCCAAATGACGTGAGTTTACATTTAATACTAAAGAAAATAGTGAGGTAACTAGAGTTGATTGAATAAAGAAGAGACGATTAACTCTCCAAGACGATCAGCTCCTTAGCTGTGTGGAGGGAGAATGGATGGGAGTGGAGAAGGACTCAGTTAATAAATGAGCATTTTTAAGCACTTAGCATGTTCAGAAGCAGATTAGGCAAAAATAACTGAAGAGACAAAGCACTGTCTTTGCAGAAGAAAATGAACCTGCCCCTCCTTCCAAAAGAGAAAAATAAACAATGTTAGAGACAAAAAGAAACCTAACTTGCATAACTTTAAATGGAAATATATTAAATAATACAGAACAATCAAAAAGAGTGACAGATTGGATAAGAAAACAAAATGCCACAGTCAACTTCTTACAAGAAACATACCTCAAAAGCAAAAGACATACATAGAATAAAAATGAGGAGCTGGTACAAAATTTACTATGCATCAGGCAAATTAAAAAAAAAAAGCTGCAGTTGCAATCATGTTATCAGACAAAGCAAAAACAAAAATTCACTGTTTAAAAAGAGATAAACATGGGAACTACACTAAGTCAAATTGAAACTATAGACAATGGATTAATGTTAACATTAACTTAACTGTTCCAAAAGAATTTGGATCAGGTAAAAAAAAAAATTTAGATGCCTTAGCATCCAAATTCATAAAGGAGAATTAATTGAATTGCAAGAAGAAATAGATAGGAATATAATAAGAGCAGGAGATTTTTATGTCCCTGTGTCAGTTTTGGACAAATCTAACAGAAAAATAAAAGGCAAAATATAAAACTGAGCAAATTGATGGAGAAATCAGAACTAAAAAACTTGCAGTTTCTAAATGGCACCGCTAAAGAATATACGTATTTCTTAGCAACGTATGGAACATTGACCATCTGTTGACCAAAACTGACCATCTGTTAGGGCATAAAATATTGCTGAAATAGCAAACATATCCTGTGTACACCAAATTTTGATAAACTTAATAATCATTTCAGGGAGCAAAAACTAAAAACACAGACTCAAATAGAGACTTACAAAGATATCCTAAATAATGAGTAGGTCAAAGAATAAATCATAGAAGTAATTAATAATCATATGGAAGAAAATGATAATGAAGAAACAACATACCAGATTTTCTAGAATGAAGCTAAAGCATTCCTCAAGGGAAAAATTTATGTCCTTAAAAACATGTATTAACAAAGTAGAAAAAGAGAGGATTAATGAACTGAATACAAATTTAGTAATTAGAAAGTCAACAAATCTAAAATAATAAGTGGGGTGGTAATAAAACTTAAAGAAGAAATAGACAAACTGGAAACCAGATTTTAAAATGAAACAGGCTCTATTCTACAGGTGTTTACATTGTATCTGTGGAGACAATGTGTACATATATAAATATATGGAATAACTATATCCAGAATAATTTTTTTAAAAAAGGGCACTTACCTTTGGGGAAGATCAAAAGGGGCTTTGTATAGAAGGTAGTACTTAAACGGGGTCTTAAAGAAAGATAGAAATCTATGAGGTGGAAATAATACTGGATTAAGCAGGGAGAAAGATAGGAATCCAAGTGTTGTATTTGAAAAACAAGGAGAGTTTGACTGGACCATAGAGGGAGCAAAGAGGGATCATATATAATGAATGACCTTAGACATATGGATTGGTAACAGGATGGGGAGGACTTTAAAAGCCAATCTGGGAAACATATCTTACCAAGGACCCTGGGGAGCCCCTGGAATTTATTAAGTAGGGGAATACTACAGTATGATCTGCACTTAAGGAAAATCACATTATGTGGAGAAAAAATTGGAATGGAAGAGACTTGAAGCAGCCAGACCAGTAGTCTAGTTGAGAAGTAATGGAAACCAAAACAAAAGTGGTTATTGTGTAACTGAGTCAGTGTGAAACATGTTATAGAGGTAGAAATAGCAAGATATGGCAACTAATTGAACATGCAATATAAGGAGAGTAGGAGTCTATGATAAGGCTGAGGTCATGAATCTGGGAGGCTAGATCCAGAGAGATCTTGACTCAACAAGCATTAAGCATGTCCCATGATCTAGGTACTGTTTTAGACCCTGAGGATATAAAGGCAGAAACAAAACAATCCTGCCTTTAAGGTACTTATATTCTCTTGGTAGGGGGAAAAAGGAACTTTTTGTCAGGCTAGAGCATTGAGTTTGAATCTTATTAGATTCAGTCTTATTAGATGGAATTTAATAGGGATAAATGTAGTCTTAAACTTGGTTTTTAAAAAAAAAACAGCTTCACAAATACAAGATTAGAAAAGAAGCATGGTTAGATACTAGTTTGTCAGAAGAAGACCAGAGGGTCTTAATGGAAAGCAAACTTGATAGAAGTCAGTAGTGTGATGTGGCAGCCCCACAAGATAATAAAGCCTTGGACTGCATTGAGGGAAGCATAATTCTTAGGAATAAGGAGGTGGTGAGAGGGCTGTATTACACTCTGAGTGAATTAAAGTGCCAGAGTCAGGGTTATGAAGAACTAAGGTCAACTCCTTTCCTGATGCAGACTGACTTTGTGACCTTGGACAAGTCATTTAACTGAGTCTCAGTTAACCCATGCAACCCTTTAAGACTACAAGTTGCCAAACAGTTGCTGATATGCATTGGTAGAAGGAGTTTTCACCTTGGTAATCTCTTAAAACAACGAAGTCACATATCTGGATAAAGAAAGAGGATAGTGATAATCCTCTCCCCTGTTCAGAATACAACTGGACCATTCTGTTCAGTTCTAGACACTACATTTTAGGAAGGGCATTGATCAATCAGTCAGTAATCAGTAATCACGTATTAAACACCTATATGTGCCAGGCAACTGTGCTAAGTATTGGGGATACAAAGAAATTTTAAAAAAACCCCAAAACACAGTCGCTACTCTCAAGTAGCTCACTGTTGAATGGTTATACTATCCAAAGGCAACAAAAGCGACCTCAAATCCTGGTCTTACGCAATTTGGATGAAGGAACCTGGGATGTTCAGCCTGGAGAAGAGAAGACTGGGGGTAGGGGAGAGAGTAATGTTCAAGTATTTGAAGGGCTGTCATGTAGAAGGATTAGATGGTACATGTACAGTATGTTGAAGTGTCTCCATATTAAGAAAAGCTTCTTAACAATTGGGGAGGGAGGGAGGGAGGGAAGAAAGAGAGAAGGAAGGCATTTTTAAGCACCTCCCATGTGCCACGCACTGTACTAAGTACTTCATGACTATTATCTCATAGGTCTTTACAGTAACCCTGGGAGGCAGGTACTTTTATTATCCCCATTTTACAGTAGAGGAAACTGAGGCAGACAAGTGAAGTGACTTGCCCAGGGTCACACAGAATTGGATGTAAATGCAGATCTTGCTGGTTCCAGGCCCAACGCTCAATCCACTCTACCACCTAGCTGCCGCTGAATTGTCCAAAGTGGAATGGCCGGCCTGAAGAAGGCATGTGTTCCCCCTCATTGGAGGTTGAACGATGAATTGTTGAGGATGTTGTGGTGAAGATTTCTGTTTATACTAGATCATTGTTAAAGTCTCATCCTACTCTCAAACGCTGGTTCTTTATTTTGTGATCACATTGGCTACAACAAACTTCACCCTAATGAATGGATTGTTTAGAAATTCAGCAAAATATTTTCACATATTAAAGACCCTTCACAGTCTGGCTCCAACGACTTGGCCAGCTTTAACCAGCCCTTCAGCCAAACTGTATTATTGCTCATCCTTGGTCTTGTTTTGCTGCCTCTCATCTTTGTTGTCTAGGATATCTTCCATTAATGGGGAGGATAGGCTCCCTCCTATCTCCCCCACTGTCTCTGTCCATGCTAATCTTTCCCTTATTTCAAGGCCCAACTGAGGGATACCATCTTGGCCACTAAATCTTCCCTGACCTCCTCTCAAAATTTCTCATAGTGCTTTTTTTGGACTTCTCCTTTGGCGTTATTTCAGTCTTCCTTCCTTGTGCCATAATTATCTTGTGTATTCCTCCCCATCTTGCACAGCTAGATCATATACTCCTTAAGAGCACAGATTATTTTCAGTTCCCATTACTGAGAACTTAGTTTAATATGTAGTGTATGCCAAATTGAATTCTCATTCATATTCATAGATTTCTAGTACTAGTATACAGATAATTCAGGACATAAAGTAATATAAAGTGACTTTGAGCAGAGTTCCTGAATCGGATCCTAAGCCAGGGTATTAATATTGCCCTTTTGGTCACATGGGAGTCCATAAGGTCAGATCATGCCATGTTCCCTTATTCAAACTCCCCCACCCCTGGATCATTCAATCAGAGATCATATATTTTAAACTAAAAAGGAACTTGGAGTTCATCAGGTTGAGCCTACTCATTTTACAGATGAGGTAAATGGAGCCCAGTGAGATTAGGGGTACATATTTGGGTGGTATTTGAGTCCAGATCTTCCTAATTCCTGTCCATCATTTTTTCCCCTGTATTGAATTGCTTTTCACTACCCTAAACTACATCTACTGCTACATGAATGTAATTAACAATAACAATACTAACATTTACATAGCACTTTAAAGTTGGCAGAGTGCTTTATATGTATTAACTCATTTGATCGTGACAGCCACTCTTAGAGATTGATACTATTATTAGCCTTGTTGTACAGCTCAGGAAATTGGGTTCAGAGGAGCTGAGTGACTTGCCTAGGATTTCAGTGCTAGTAAGTAAGTATCTGAGGAAAAATTCAAACTCAGGTGTTCCTGATTTCAGATGTAGGACTTAATCCACAATTAAACAATGAAATTAAGCAATGACCGCTCAGTCTTCTACTTTCTAGCTCTCTTGCCCCAGATGGGAACCTAAGGAGAATAAGATCCTTGGACATTATTTTTTTTTTAAGTTTTTATTGATGCCTTTTTTAAATAAAAAAAAAAGGGAAAACTCAGCACAACTGATCAGTTCATTGAAAAAGTCAGAAAACACATAATGTGTGACACCTATGGATCTTCCACCTCCAGGAAGAGTTTTAGTTGGAGGTATCTGTTTATAACTCTTCTTTTGAGTCAAACTTCATCTTTATAATTTTGCTACATTCACTTTTATTGTCAATTTCCATTGACATTGTTATAATTACTGGTGTATTGTTTTCTTAGCCCTGTTTACTTTATTCTGCATCAGTTCAAATATATCTTTCCATACTTCTCTATATTTGCATTCATTATTTCTTACAACCACAGAAATATTCCATTAAATTTACATACTACAACATATTTAGCCGTTCTTCAATAGATAAGCATCTTCTTTATTTCCAATTATCACAAAAAGTGGTATACTATAAATATCTTGGTATACATGGGGACTTTCTTCTTATCAGTAGGTCTAGACAAAGGAGTATCAACACTTTGCACAGAAGGTGCAGGCTCTCTAAAGCCCTTAATATCTGAATTCCCCATTTAGATCCATTCCGTGTCAGTAGAAACCAGGAAACAGCTGTCCTCCCTTTGTTGACTATTGTGAAATTGCTTTACTGTGAAATGGCCTCTGTTCACAATGCCAGTCACATGTTTCTGTAACAAAGCTTATCAGTATAATTGTAATTGGATGTCCATTGGTAAGTAGCTGGGGATGGATTTTGCAGAGCCTCCTTTCTTAGAGGAAATGGCTTCCTGGAGATCAGAGTTGCAGTGCCTGCAGACCAGGGGCTCTACTCCTAATCTGTGCTGATCTGAATTCAGGTTATTTCTTGGCTAGGAGCCCAAGGACTAGATAGAACCAGGACTTTTGCTGCCTTTGGATGTAACTGCTGAGGGTGAATTTCCCAGACCTGTTAAGGAACTGATTTTGGTGGTTTCCTTCCCTGGAAATATAATGCCTTGGAATCTCCAATCTCAGGGGCTATACCTGCTCTGCCAAGGCTGTTGTGTTCCATTTCCACAAAGTACCAAGTCAAATACTACCTTCTCACTGGACTCTCCATTTGGAGAGTGGGCTTCCTGGGCTCACAGGTACATTGAGTTTCTTGGGCTGGACTGCCTCCCTTGCTTGGAGGCTATACCTATTCTACCTAGTGTCAATATAGCAGCTCTGCAGCCCTCCCATTTACCACCACATATACAGGCAGGTGAGGGCCTTTCATTAACACTAAGGCTCAAGTTCCACCATCTACATTATCGGTTCTGGAAGATTGGGGCTCATCAATCAGACAACTAATGAATTATAAACATTTATTAATCACTTACCATGTAGCAGATACTGTGCTAGGCACTAGAACGACAAAGACAAAAGTGAAACATAATTTGCTTTCAAGGACCTTACAACCTAGATAGACATGTATGTGGAGCCTAAGAAGTATGATACAGACCCCTATGCTAACTTTTTGACTTGGTTCACTGGCCCAACTTATACTCACACTGCCAGGTTTGGGGTTCCTAGAGTATTAATACTACTACTCAACCTGTTTTCTCAGGATCCTGGGAGTAACCCTGGTATGTGGGCAGATGAATACATTCTACCTACTTACTGCTTTATCTCCTGAGCCCCTACTGGTGTTCTTCACATTTGCACAATTGGTGCAAATTGGTGACTCTTAAACATAAAAAAAAAAAATTGCTAAATGGTAAGGCACAGGCAATAACTATAACATTTATTCAGTAGAAAGCAAAATCAGGAGTAATCAAAATATCTCAGACCACCCATAAACCTGTCATACTCTCCAATCAATGCATGAAATGTCCTGGCAAAGCCAGTCATTCCTGAGAGGTCTGTCCTCTCAATTTGTAAATGGCACTGGAGAGCGATAAGCTAAACACTTCCTGTTACCTCTACATGTTGGTGTCCTCCCCAGTTACCTTGTATATATGTATTTAAGAATATATTGTCTCCTTCCATTGAACGTAATCTCCTTGATTGTTCATTTTTGTCTTTATATCCCCAGGTATTTACATTATACCTGGTACATAATAGGTGTTTAATAAATGCCTATTGATTGGTTGATTACTTTCTTGTCCTCAGAGGATGGAACTAGGAGTTATTAGGTAGAGGTATTAAAGGGTCTGATTTAGGTTGGATGTAAGAAAAAAACTGGTCAACTGTCAGAGCCATCCAAAAGAAGAATGGGCTACCTGGGAAGGTAATGGGTTACTCATTGGAGATTTTCATCGAGAGGTTGGAAGGCAATATGTTAGAGATATTGTAGATGGGATTATAGTTCATGTACAGTTTGACTTCTGGACATCCCTTATAAAACCCCAAGATTCTGCAATAATATTTGTCATCTTTTCCTACAATATTTATTTACATCTAATATCTTTTGTTCAATTCAGTGTAGTTACCCAAAGTAACTAGTTATCAATAATTCTTGCTTCTTTAAGTTTGTTTTCTTACTCTCTTACAGACATATTTTTTTCAGTGTATTTATTAGCTGACCTTTCATTAAAAGAAAAAAGCCTCTTGGCTGGGTTTGGTTTCTTCACCTTTTTCTTATCACCCAAGATCAATGTCTCAGGATAGAAAATAAAAGTATGACTTTTCCATTGAAAAATATCATTATATTTCTTCCAGTAGCTGTTTTGTTCCTCCCTGCACCTCAGCTCTAAACCTGACCAATGAGATCAATATAGCAGGAAGGAATGTGACCCAAATAAATCTGATAGAAAAGCAAAGGTTGGAGGAGGGTATAAAAGGTCAGTAATATCTCCTTGACAGCATTTACAGCTTACTTGGTGTAGTAGCAGTATTTGTTGGGTGGCCGTTCTTGACTGATAAATTATTTCCTCAATTTAGATACTTTCTTTTTTGTCTTTATGAAATCTTTCTTGTTTTTAACCATTTGTGTGAAAGGCAGCCAAAAACTCATTTACTTTAATGAGTAGTCTTTTCTCCCAAAGATTTACCTTTTTTTTTTTTTTTTACAGCTTTTTGTTGTGTTACTGTAAATAATCTTGCCTAGTGGAAAGAGCTGGTAGAGTATAGGGTGAGTGGGTGCAGGATGGGAAATATATTATTGAAACATACCAAAGTAAAAAGTTTTGTACCATCTATGAATTATCCCTCTCCTTTTTAAAAAATGTCCTTTCAACTTGACCCTGGGCTTCTACATTACCTAAGCAATTCATTTCCCAAAATAGCATTAGTCTTAGATTTTTACAAAACTGCTTAAAAAGGGAAAGGGGAAATATTTAATGGGATTTGAATCCAAAGTGAGAATTATCATTTTTCTATAACTGAAGTTGAGATAGGGCTTTTTTTCCCATTTTTTTCCCTCTCCCTTCCCCTTACTAAAACAAAGAGCAAGCTGCCTGTGTATTTGTCCAGCATTGCTGCATAGACTGGGAGAAATTTTTTCCTTAACCTTTCTTCTTTGAAGAGATTAAATTGGATTTGGCATTGTGAGTTTTAAAAGGCTGATTATAGAAACCAGAGATGATAGAGTACCTTTAAAACTCCACAGTTACTTCTCAAATTACTTTTTTACGATGAAGGGAGCAGCATTCATGTTCCTTGTCTTTGAGACTAAAGCAGTTTTGAGAAGCCTAATAAAGTGTGTCTGGGAGAGAATAACAACAAAATTAGACACCTAGTAAGTGTATTACAACAATAACAATACTCCTCACAAGGTGTATCTGTCTAGGGCAATAATAAAGGGCTGGAGGGACAGCGCATGTTGGTACTGGGACCTTTGGGCATTCGATGATGATGATTTGTCATCATCATCCTTAATTTCTCCAGACTTTGAGGGTGACAGAACACCTTCAGGCCAATGGAGTCAGTGGTAGATAGAATAATCCCACATAGTATAAAGTATTCACCAGGCATTCCCTGCCAAGTTTTGGTAGGCCTCATGCACTGATTAAAACTTTAAAGTACTCTCTGTGGACATGTTTGTGAACCCTTTTTAACTGCCCTCAGATGGCATCTTCGTGGGTTCAGTCTAAATCAGATATTATTGGAACTGGAAAGACTGAATTAAAGCAGATTAATGTGGCTCCTAGGGCAGGAGTTCCTAATCTAGGGTCTGTGAAAGATTTCAAGTGTTCTTTGAGCTTGGATGTGGGGAAAAAATGACATCTTTATTTTCACTATCCTGTAACTGAAATTTAGCATTTCCTTCCATTCTGAATATAGGCAACAAACCATTGTTCTTGAATGACTCAACTGCCTAAGCTTTACCACCAGTCAGCTATAGGCTTGTCATTAAAGTTTTTTCCTCATAGCATTGTCCTCCTATGGGGGAGTGAAAAGGACCCTTTGGCTTTAGTTAACTCAACATTAACCAGAAGCACAGCTGTGATCACAGGACCTGCAAGATGGCAAAAGAGAGGCTTTTCGTAAATCTCCACTGCAAAGTTAAAAAGAAAGGAATTAGGCCTTTCCTCCTCCTTCCCTCCTCTCTTCCAGTGATTGTAGGCTACATTAATAAGAGTATAGTGACCTAGTCAGGGAAGGTGATGGTTTCATGGTGGTCTCTGCTGATTGTATCATATTTTGGAGTCCTGTGTTCAGTTCCATCTCTCTCTCTCTCTCTGTTACACACACACACACACACACACACACACACACACACACACACACACGGAAATGCCCTTCATATAATAAGAATGAGAGACAATAAATACTTGGACATCCTGAGTGCTACACTGAATACCCCAAAACATCCAACAGAAAGTCTTTAGTATTCTGGATGGATTCATTTGTTCCACAAGCAATCACTATGATCAAGGTGCTGTGTGAATGAAAACAGTTTCTGTAAAGAGAAAAGATATCTATAAAACATACTGCTAAGAAAAAGAAAAAAGTGAAATAAACCCCTTCCCCAATAGCTCACTGTCAGAGCCTCGTTGGAAGATTTATGCAGTGATGCGGGCAACAGTCACACAGGTTGGGGAACTATAGGAGGAGCATCTACACCAATGAATTTAAAGATCAATCAGAAATAAATTCTCAGGGCAGACTCTTGAGCTGTCCAGTAATGAAATGGGTGGCCTTGTGAAATACCCAACTTCACAAATATAAGATGGGGAAAGCAGACAACGTTTTGTTCAAAAAAGATACAGATATTTTAGTGAATTGCAAGCTCTCTATGAGTCAGCATTGTGATGTGGAAGTGAAGAAAGCTTTTTTGAGCAGAGGCTGCATCAGGACAGGCATAGTGTCTGGAAGAAGGGAGAGGATAAATCCCATTGTATTTTGTCCTGGTCAGTTCACAACTAGAATATTGTGTTTGGTTCTGGGTGCCACATTTTTAAAAGGACATCACTAAACTTGAGAGCATTCAGAAGAGGGAAACCAGAATAGTGAAAGGACTTGCAGTGGTTCAGTAAATCTTTGTTGAAGAGATTGGGGACAGTTAGCTTGGAGAAGAGAAGATTTAGGACAGGATTCAAGGAAGGATGGTATAGCCATTTTCAGGCATTTGGAGGACTGTCCAGGGGCAGAACTAGGAGCACTGGATAGATGTTGCAAAGTGGTAAATTTAAGATTAATGTTAGGAAATTCTTCCTAACAAAGTTATTAAAAAATGGAATAGACTATATCAAGAGGAAATCACTTTCTCATTGCTGAAGCAAGCCATAGGGCTAAATTACCACTTGTCAGTTTTAAAGGGAATTCTTATTCAACTATAGCTTGGACTTGAATTCAAAGATGGGGAACTGGTGGCCTTACGGCCTCATGTGGCCTTCTAGGTCCTCAGGTGCGGCCCTTTGACTGAATCCAAACTTCACAGAACAAATATCCTTAATAAAAGGATTTGTTCTGTAAAACTTGGACTCAGGCAAAAGGCTGCACCCGAGCACCTAGAAGGCCACAGCTTTCCTACCTCTAAATGGTCTTGAGAATTCCCTTCCAAATCTGAGACTCTCTGATTGAGTTATTCTCTAATGAATACCCTATTCCTGGAATCAAGCTTAGATTAGGTGACCACATAGTTCTGCATGGTCTCAGAGCTGGACTGGATAATTCCTAACATCTTTTTTAGCTCTAAGAAGTATAAGTGGGTGGTATCAAAATTCTGACAAAAAAAATTTACTAAGGTAATGGAAACTCCATGAAACTGATTGCCGCAGGCAGGAAGGCTGGTGAGTTTGTGTTGTTTGAAGAATATTTGCATTTGAAAAATGTTGGAGTATTATTTGGGGATGCTTTTTGCTTGATGAAGGTAAAAATAAGATTGGGGCAAGACTGGAACTAGGCCTGTGGCATAGGAAACTACCAGGCTAGGTCAGCCCCTTGTGTGCAGCTTAGGGTCTTAGACACTTGCCTAGAACCTGCACTGAGAGTCTGTGATTTGTCCAGGTACTTAGCAGAGGGGTCAGACATGAGGTATTATTAGGTTTTCTTCATTTGAATTTTACTATTTTTTTGGAGGGGGGTAGATCTGTGATTTCCCTACGGTTAAGAGTTCTAAGTCTTGAACCTCCCTCCATATATGTGGATCATCAATTTCTGTGTAACTTACTGTCTGAAAGAATTCCCCATGACCGTGAGGGGTTGCACAAATTGACCATTGCCACGCAGAATGTGTTGAAGATAGTACTTGAATCTAAGTTCTTCTGACTCCAAAACCAACTCTTTAGCCACAAAACCATAGCTCCTGTCCCCTTTTCCCCCCATCTTTTTCTTTACACAGAATAGTTTTGTGCAATTTTTGAGTAGTGTGTTTGGAAAGCTAGATTAAATGTCTGCTGAGGTCTCTTTGAACTCATGTATTCTACCATATTGTGATTTTTTTTTTATTTAAAATTTGAACAAATTTAGAAAAAGGAAAATCATAGATTGTTGTCAGAACAAGTACTAACTCCATACTTGTAAATGAGTTTGTAATAAGACATTCTAGTTTGCAAAACTTTGCTAGGTCTTCATTCACTTTAAAAAATGAATAGACAAATAGCAGTAAACATTTTAAAATTAAAAAAAATAGTGAAAAAATAAAATGAATTGAAAAGTTCTTAAGAAATAGTTGAGAGATTAGAACTTCTGGTAACAGAAGATCCAGACTAGCCCATTATGGTTTACCTAGTATGACTTACTATGCCACATGCCCAGAGACAGTTTTAGTTTAATTTAAATTAATTTTTTAAAATTAAATTAAATGTCTTTTTAAAAATTAAATTTATTCAAATTTCCATGTTGCTTATATGTCTTGGAAATTGAGGTCTCTGTGTGTTAACAGTTTCTCATTTGTGTATCAGTCCCCTTCCTTTTAACAACAAATGCATCATGTGATCTTTCATATGAAGAAACTTAGTCCTTTTTAACCATAAAAATCCAATCAAGCTGAGACGAACAGAGAAGTTAAGGTGAATCTAAGAACCTTTTGTTTTGATTTAAAATACATTTTGTGTCCCTTCCTTGGCTGCTTTCCCAGAGCAGGTTACTCTCTTTTACACCAGGGTAACTTTAAATTTGCTTAAGCCATCCTTCCCTGGGAAGATTTAAATGAGAAACTGCAAAATGGCCATTGCTTTTGATGTAGATTCTCACAGTCTCCTGCTGCCCCTCTTTCATCAAGGTTCCTGATTCACTGGCCTGGCGTAGCCTAGCCTCAAAGGAAGGCACTTACCTTTCCTTTTTTACATTTAGAAGTGATAGATGGATGCAATTTATCCTCGAGAGCATATGTCAACGGTGTCCTGATCTGATGTATGATCAGTAGCAGCAGAGAGTTATCTAATTAAAGGGCCACCCTGACATTTTTATGGTAAGCATTCTTTAGCAGTTCAGTTTAATATAGATGGTACCATCTTCACTTCTCTCTTTTTCTCTTTTAATGTATATTTGCTGGAGGTTGTTTTATATTTTTTTAGAGGAGATAGACTACTTGAGACACTTGTTTTATATTTATATATATTTGTGTATGTGTATATATATGTACATATATACATATGTATAAAATATAGTTATACATATATACTTTTATGTTCATATATGCTTCCAAATATACGCATTTAGAAACTTTGCATATGACTTCTTTTAGATTTGAGATGTTTTAATTGGTAGAAATGTAAGACTATGTAGTCATAACACATAGCTTGACTCCATTTATGGAGCCTTTCTCTGGCCTTGGGCCCTTCATTAGTAACCGCCCTGCTTGAGATTCTTCATTTTCCCTATGACCAAGATAATTTGAATTTAATGTTAGCCTTGATTTAAGAGATGAAACTGAGATGGCATACTAATTAAGGATGTGGGTGGTTGGAGGGTAGAATTGGAGAAATGATTAGAGACAATCAGGTTTTTAAGTACCAAGTGCACAGCATTATAGTTTGAAGGGAGAAACAGCCTACATGTGTCTAAATTCCATAGTTGGATTGTTAGAGGCAACCTGGCCTGATGGAAAAAACACTGGAGTTAGACTCCAGTCCTGATTCTTCCATTTGCTAGTTCTGTAATTGTAGATGCATCACTTGACCTCTAGGCCTCAGTTCCTTAATTTGTCAAATGAAAGTGATGTGCCAAGATGATTTCCAAAACCCCTTCCAGCTAGCTCTAATAGTGTCTTAAAACATGACAGGAAAACGTTTTAGAATCGTGATGAGCCTTAATATGTACTAGGTGTGCGATCCTGGGCAAGTCATAACCTCCCTGAGCCTCATTTCCTGTGTAAAATGAGGGAAATGAACTAGGGGACTTAACAGGTCTCTTCCACTGTTAAATCTGTGACCAAGAGTAAGCCATGTAGGATAGTTTTAAAGAGTTAGTACTTTGTATTCTTGGTGCTTAACCCATAACTAGTGTTTAATAAGTGTTTGTTGAATGAACTTAGTAAATGTCTAAGTGACACATATGTCTTAAACACTGTGCTAAGTGTTAGAAGAGAGACAAAGGTAAAATAAGTCATTTTGTTATGGGAGTATTGTATTGTTGTATTAAAGGAGAAGAGAAGGAGAAAGGAAAAGAGATGCAACCTCTCTAGGAAAGATGTCATTGCTGTGAGATGTATCCTTATGATTCCAGAGCCTCATAGGCTGTACTCTGACAGACGCTGGGTGGAAGGCAGTTGTCCCTTGGCTAGGGTTGCTGGCTTTTTGACATTGTTAACAATTTTCCTTGAAGGATTCGAATTTCTTTAATGATACCCATTGCAAGGCACCACAGCTTCTGACATGTGAGGGGAGAGAGGGGAGGGAAATATTTAATAAGCATGTGTGATGTGACACCACTGTGCTAAATACATGAGAGGTGCAAAGAAATACAGGTGCCCTGCCTTCAAGGAACTTTCAAACTCTAATTGGAGAGATGGAAGCCCCAGAAGGCAACATTACAGGAAGGTCACAGGGCAGTAGATCATAAGTGCCATCTGGGCTTATGCAGTGCTATAAGATTTCAGGACACAGGGAGAGATCTCTGTGGGCTCATACCTTGTCCTAGGAGGGATTTCCATATTCAGTATAATGGACAGCTTGGAACCTGAGAGATCACAGAGACAGTTACTTTACTAAAAACTTATTCAGGACTCTCAGGTAAAAGCATCTAACACTGAGGGTTCCATGGAGATCTCAGAAATTTCTCATTCAAGGCATAGAGCAGTCCTTATATACTGTTGCCCAAATGCCCTATAGTCGAATTTTTGGGTCAGTCCACCTAGGGGAGAGGGGGACGAAGTCGAAACAGGTTTCTCAAGTCTTCCACAGCACCCTGGCTCACAATGGGTATGTATGGTTGAGGGTAGAAGAAAAAGAAGGCAGTGGTTACTGGCCCACAACAAATATCATAGAGTTGGAAGAGACTGTGAAGGGATTTAGCCTAAACCATCCATTTTATAGATGTGGAAATTGAGGCCCCAAAAGTTAAATTGACATGCCCAAAGTTGTACCCTAGCAGAGCTACAATTTGAATGTAAGTCCTTTGACTCTAATTAAAGTGTTCTTTCCAATGAAGCATTTTGGCTTTTCTAAGTAAATCTTTGTGAAAGTCATTGTGTGGAGACTATCAGCATGGGCAGGAATTGGAGAGGTGTAGAAAAAAGGTAAATAGTGAAAGGTTACTTAACTTTGAGTTACTAGTATAGTTTACTATTATATTTAGACCTGTGGTATGGTCTGGTATTGTTTTATCCATCCTGGTTTCTGGAACTTTCCCACATTTCCTGGCTATGGGTTTTAATCCCAGTTTTGAGTGACTGTTCAAATAGATTCATCTAAGGCTTTCCTTTTCAAAGAATATCATGGAAGGTACATAACCCCTAGAGGTCAATACAGACCATCACTGGCCTCTGGGAAAGATGATGCCAAAGGCATTGAGAAGCTATCTCATTTTTACCACCATCCTCAGGAAGGTATTCATGTATTAGCCAGAACAAAATTTTCTCTTTCATTTATCTGTCTCTCTATTTCTAACCCAATGTGCCTTCTTATTCATTTTTAGCCCATTTCCCATTGTTCTACCTTTAGTGGAAATGGAGCTTATTTCTACCCTCTGAATGTTTTGTGTTTTTGAAATATTAAGTCACCCATAATCCTTTTCAAAACTAAGCAGTCCCAATTTCCCTATTTTTCCTCATATTTTATTTCTTAAAATACCCAATTCCCTGTGTTTTCTTTAAGTTGTGAGATTTTGAAAGATGACAGAAGTACAAATTGATTTATGAAAATCATTTGAAAAAATCTCAATAAATTCAGCTGTTCTGTCTATTGTTTTAACTTTCCCTCCCCTCTCTCCACATTATTCCTGTCAGATTGTGAATTAGTTATAAATCCTCCTGCCACATCTTTCACTCAGGACTTAGATTGGATCCCTCTAAGCATTTTGGGGGGCAGGGTTCTACCTTCTCCTCCTTGTTTTTTGCCGGGGCTCTGGTGTCTTTGTGTTTTCAAAATTTAATATAATATCTCTGGAGTCTAAATTAATTATTACTTTAGAAGAAGAAACATTGTGATAGCCTTTGAAGATTAAAGTACTTTTGGCTTTAGGAAAATAAATGGGGCAACGTCATGGAGTGAGAGGTGATAGTGAGGATGTTTATGTGACAAAGGAGTGGCAGAATAGTATAGTATATCTGTGTTTCATAAAAACTTTGGTTGTCACAGGACATCTATAAAGTCAATTTAATGAGTTCAAGTAAAGCATTTATTAAGCACCTGCTAAAGAAGAGATCTTACTTTTAAAGGCAGTTGTTCACTAAAAACACCCCAAAGGATGTGGACCCTGGATAAAATCTTTGTATCAGAGAACAGTGGATGACTCTTCTGCCCTTCAGATAATGAAGTCTGATGGAGTTATCTCATGGTGTCTGTCCTCACATTACTTGACAGCAGAGAGACTCTATTCATAGGGTTAAGATTGGAAGTATTCTGAGAGGTTGCACCATGTTACTGCAGCACAAGGAACTGGAGTACCCTGCACTTTAGCTGAATCACTTGTCCCTTCTAATACCACTCCCCAGCCCCTGTAATGTATCCCTTTTCCTCTCCCTAGTCCCATATACATATACACTAAAATTACATAGTGCCCTCCTTTCCTTGCCTCTATGCTCAAGAGGAAAAATTGGGGCAGTGATATATGAGGCAGAGAGTTATAAATCCTGGCACGTGTTCTGTGCTTTGGGTGAAATAAAGACTCCACCGGTGGAAATCATTATGAGGTAGAGGAAGGAACATTGACCGGGAGTCAGAAGGTTGAGGTTCAAGTTTCAGCTCTGCCATTTACAAAGCAAGTGACCTCGGGCAAGTCACCGTACCCGCCTGAGTCTCAGGAAAATAAGTAGGAGACCTCTAAGATGTTTTTCTAATTCTACAATCCTACGATCTTCTAAGCCCCATCTTTACTATTCATGTACCTGTCATATGAGGTAAATTATAATGTTAATGCAGTGGTAATTAGCTCATGTTCAGGCCAAGTCCCTAAAATTAATTTTAAGCAGAAAGACAAGTCAGGTATAGCTATAGTCCAGATTTACTGAAACCTGCTCATTTGAACTCTGTAGTAGAAGTTATTCATATAGATTTTTGGCTGAAGCACTAGGTAAATGCCCCATTTTAAATTATACTGTGGCAAGATAATGTAAGTACAATGAAGACTTGAAGGTTGTACATTGACTGATACAGATGTGTGGTTTTTTTAAATGTCCTTTTCTTATGGTAGTTAGATAGAAGGGATGGGATTTTAAATGGGTAATTTGCATCCGACAACCTACTGATGCTCCTCTAATGCGAATTACCTTGAGAGAAAAAAATGTCAACACCTTTGTTGCTGAACCAACTAGATATTTGTCTGAAAAATGAAGTCTTTCTATATCCAGAGAATTCATTGGTTTTTAGAGCCTATTTCCCATCTGAAAGGAGAGCCCTGTGTGACCCCAGCTTCATTGCCACAGCAACCAATTGTAACATGACAGGGGTCACAGCCTCAGAAAGTGATAGCAGCAGAAGTGGGTGAGCTTTAAATAAAAATAATATATTATTTACTCCATGACCTTAAATCTTTCTTTTTCAATACACCATATCTTTTTCTTTCTCTGTGAATTGTGGGAAAATACCTGGAAATCTGAGAAATCATCATTGGCTTTGTGTGTTTGTGTTTGTGTAGGTCATCGTGTGTGCCTACATTTGTGTGTAACCTTGACAAGTTACTTTTCTGAACCTTAGTTTATTTATCTGTAAAATAAAGGTATTAGATTAGATCAGTGTTTCTCAAACTTTTTGGTCTCTTGACTCCTATAAACTCTTAAATTATGGAGAACTGCAAAGAGATTTTTTAAAATGTAGATCCTATCGATATTTACCGTACTAGAAATTAAAATGATAAATTTAAAATATGTGTTAATTCATTTAAAAAACAAATCCATTACATATTAAAATAAATAGCTCTATTTAAAGGAAAAATAACTATATTTTCCAGAATAAAAAAAATTAGTGAGAAAGAAAAATTGTACTATTTTGCTTATTTTTGTAAATCTCTAATGTCTGGCTTAATGGAAGACAGCTAGATTCTCATATCTATTTCCACATTCAGTCTGTTACAATGTGTTGCTTTGGTTGGAGTATATGAAGAGCATATGAATAATATATGAATAAGTATATAGCTTCACACAGATATGTTGTTGGAAAAGGAAAGTATTTTAATAGGCAAATAAAATATTAGCATTATTATAAAAATAGTTTTGATCTCACCTGCTCCTTGAAAAGGTTTCAGAGACCCTCCAGAAGTTCACAGACCATACTTTGAGAACCACTGTATTAGATGATCCAAAGCTCTGAAATACTGACGCTACATTCACACACGCATACCTTTGTTATTGTTGAGTCATTTTGAGTTTTCTATGATCCCCATTTGGGGTTTTCCTGGCAAAGATACTGCAACATAGCTCATTTGACAGATGAGGAAACTGAGGCAAACAGTGTTAAATGACTTACCCAGGGTCACACAGCTAGTAAGTGTCTGAGGTTGGATTTGAACTCAGATCCTCCTGAGTCCAGACCTAGAACTATGTCCACTGTGCCACCTAACTGCCCACCTTTTTCATAAGTGACTTTTATCTGGAATGTTTCAGAAGAATGGAAGCAGCATGGAAGATTTGTTTTCATAAATTAAATCTGCCCAGTTTGCATTAGTACCTTTTTAACAGTTGAACCAAGACCCTTTTTCTGTTTACTAACAAATTGTAAAGACTAAATACTAAAGGGTGCTTTTCCAGCATGACCAGTCACCAGTGTTTAATGAGTGTTTAGTATATAGGAACTTATGATGTGTTAATGGGCTGTCATAACTAGGAGAAAATACAGTGTTTAATATAAACATATACATAAGTTTCCCTTAAAATCGAAATTCTGGCTAATGTCAGCAGTAGTCAGCTGTTATTACAATTTAGCTCTAGAGAGATGACCTTAGAACAATCCAGAATTCATAGCACCATTCTCAATAAGTTGGCATTGTTAAATAGAAGTAAATGATATTTAATTGCATCTTGTTTATGAATCTTACCTCTTTATTCTTTGAAAATATCCATATAAAACAGATAATGTTAAATTTAGTTAGCTAGTGCTAGCATCAGCCAGAATATTGGCTTTATTATTAATGACTTCAGTGCAACATAAATGCATCATATAAATATGGTGTAGAGCCTAAAACATTGTGCTTACAGGAGTAACTACAATTATGTTTTGGCAATAGTGAAATAGATAGGATGATAAATTAGAGGGATACTACTGAAAATAATATATTTTAGTGCAACTCGTACCAAATTGGGAAAAGCTTAGTGGTAGAAGGTTTTTGTTTTGTTTTGTTTTTAAGATTTAAGGCAATAAGAGAAGGGCCATACCCTGGAAATGTGAGATAGCTTATAACAAGCCCTTGAGATGAGAGTGCATGCTTTGGATGTAAAATAACTTTTCCCAGTGGAAACAAAGAATACAGTGTGGGCCTGCCCTTAGTTAAATTGCTATTTTTTTTCTTCAGCAAACATTTATTTAGTTCTTTGTATTTCTACTGTGCTAGATACTGGGACATATAAGGATCTTAGAAAGATAAATGAGATATAGTCCCTGTGCTAAGGAGTTTACAGTCCAGTCTTCAATGCTTATATTTCCTCTTCCCTTCCACCTTTCTTCCCCCACCTCCATCCTTTTCCTACCTCATTCTCTTCTTTCCTAATCCCAGTATCTCCTGACTTTATGACTTCCTCAGTATCCCTCCCAATCCTGTCTTCTGGTGTTCCTTCTCCACACATCCCCTTCCCTTTTCTCCTTCTCTGCTCGGGCTCTGGATATGTGACAGGTAACTAATCGTATTAAGACTGGAGTATTAGTATGAGAGGGCCCAGCCTATCCCTGACTTTCTCCTTTCTCCCAAAGTAACATTTTGACCCATGACCTGCTGTGGGCTTCAATAACTTCTTTATACACAATCAGTATCATTTAGTTTTTCAAGTTCAGTTTTTGTAAAAATCAAAAAGTGAGAGAGGAAATTACATGAACTTATTAACACTCCACTACAACACTGGGGCAGTGCTTATAAACTGATGTAGAAACTTCTATAGTGGAGTAGAAGAAGAGAATGTAGAGTAGATAGCTTTTTATGATGTTTCTCAAATTAGAGAGGCAGGTTACTCCAGAATGATATGAGTGACCCCAGGATGTCACGAGGAGGTGAAACCCTGAGTGCATCCAGTCAATCTCTTTACTTCTATGCCTTATGCAGTCAACTCCAGTGGGATTCATTGAGACTCCTCATTGGGCAGCTAGATTGCATAGTGGGTGGAGAGTTTCCTTGAGTCTCAGAGCAACAGAAACCAATAGATTATTGACTACAGTCACTAAGTCCTGTCCAATCTTCCTTTGATGTGTTTTGAATACCTATAACCTCTTCTCTATAATATTAAAATCCTGTTACTACCTACCTCCTTCCTTCCTGACCCGTCAACCCTCCAGAGATGTCCCTGACCCCCTCTCACATCTAGAGAAGGTAACCAGTTCACTTAAATCTGGGATACCACCTAGGGAATAAGCTATTCTGACTGGTTGGTAAGCCAGTAAAATTCACTTCAGCCCACTATATCCAAGTGATCCAGATCATGCTTCACATCCTGTTGAATCATCAACAAGGAAAACAAGACTTCTGCAGGCATCTTCCCATCTTCTTTATCTCTGCTGTCTCCTTTTCTGAATCTTCCTCCTGATCCCGTCATTTAACTTCGATGTCCCTCAGGGTTCTGTCCTGGATCATCTTCTCTTTTCCTTCTTTACTACTTCACTTAGTGATCTCATCAGTTCTTATGGATTTCATGATCATCTCTATTCTGAAGAGTCTTAAATTTACCTAACCTGCTCCAATCTCTCTGTTGAATTCCAGTTTCACAATTCCAGTTGCTTTTCAGATACCTCAAATTGGATGTCTAGTAAACATCTTAAACTCAATATATTTAAAACAGGACTCTTGATTTTCCCTCTAAACCTTCCCTCTCCTTACTCTCATCTTCCCTATTAATTTCCTATTACAACCCCCCAGTTCCTCAGGCTCACACCTAGGAGTCCTTCTAGACTCTTCACTATCTCTCACCCTCCATATCCAAGCTTTTGTCAATACCTGTCATTTTCACCTTTTCAACAGCGTCTCTCACATATGTCCCCTTTTCTCCTCTGCCACCATCATGGTTCAGGCTCTTATCATTTGACATCTGAACTATTACATAGCCTACTGGTGGGTCTGCCTGCTTCAAGTCTCTCCCCAAATCAATCCATTTTCTGTTCAGTCACTGAAGTGATTTTCTAAAATGCAGGTCTGATGCGGATCACCATCACCACCACCACCACCATCATCACTACCTCAATAAATTCCAGCGGCTTCCTGATGCCTCCAGGAGCAAATATAAAATATTTGTCATACATATATATATTTTATCACTTAGCCTCTCCCTACCTTTCCAGTCTTTTTATACCGTCTTCCTCAACACATACGCCTTGATTCATTGACCCTGGCCTAATCACCTTTCCTGAACAAGACACTCCAACTCTCAGCCCTGGGCATTGTCTCTGGCTATACCTCATTCCGAGAATGCCCTCATTCCTCCATTCCAAATACTGACCTCCCTGGTTTTAAGTCCCAACTGCAGTCCTACCTTCTACAGGAACCTTCCTTAACCCTGTTCATCCCAGTTCTTCCCTCCTTTAATTATATCTTAATATCCTGTATATAACTTGCTTTGTATATATTTGTTTGCATGTTATCTCTCCATTAGACTGTGAGCTCCTTGGAACTTACTAGCTTTGTAATGCCCCACTGAATTCATAGACCACCATTTGTTTAGCCATTCCTCAATTGATAGTCATCTACTTTGTTTCCAGTTCTTTGCATATCACAAAAAATGCTGCTATGAATATTTTGGTATATGTGGGAACTTTCTTCTTATCAGTGACTTTCTTTTTAAAAAAATTCCATTAAATATTTCCCAATTAAATACCTTTTTAAAAATTTAATATTCATTTTTAAAATTTCCACTTCTGAATTTTTATGCTCCCTCCCGCCTATCTTGAGAAGATGAGCAATAGAATATTGATTACATATGTGAAGTCATGCAAAACATTTCCATAATAGCCATGTTGTGAAAGAAGTGCACACATACACAAAATGAGAAAAATAAAGAAAGTGGAAAAAGTATGTTTCTATCTGAACTCGATGTTCATCACTCAGGAGGTGAATAGCGTTTCTCTTCATCGGTCCTTTGGAATTGTGTTGGATCAGGTTGTGCAGGCCTGGTGTAGAGTATAAGACTGGAAAGGTGGGGTTGTGGGGAGCAGGTTATGAAGAATTTTGGATGCCAAACACGATTTTATATTTGGTCTTGGAGATGATAGGGAGCCTGGAGTTTATTATTTAGAGGGCTGACATGGTAGACCTTTACTTTAAGATCACTTTGAGGGCTGAGTGGAGAATGGACTGCAGCAGGGAGAGAAGGCCAATCAGCAGACTGTTACAATAGTAGGGAATAAGGGCCTGCATCAGGACCGGACCTATAATTTCATTGGTATAGAGAACTACCTCTATCAATGCAGATTGTCATCTTCCTGAAAATTATAGTCTTGAGAACTGCTCAGAGCAATGCTCTTAAATGGAGAGCATTGAGAGGTTAAGCAACTTGCCTGGGGTTACCTAGACAGACTTGAAAGCAGGTCTTCCAGTTCTTTAGCTGGCTCTTTATCCACTACAGCAGGCTGTCCATGCCCCTAAACTGTCCTTTTTAAGGGGCAGAAGTAGTGCGAAATCATGTAGACTTTTAGGTCTGGTAATATAGTTTTAATTTAGAAATTGCTTCTCTTCATTTTTTCTCAAGATAACGTGTGCAGTTTTATACTGATGGATACATATTTCTGCTGAGACGTTTTCTGTTTTGTTTTATAGACAGAGGGATGGATAGATACATAGATAGATGGATGATGGATATAGATATAGATATATATTCTTATATTCTACTCTGAATGAAAGTATGGTGTTAATAAGAAGTCCTGATCATGATTCCTTAGGCTAAAACATTGCTTCAGTAAGCTCTGTTTTGAAAAGCTTTATCTAACCTTGCTGTCTTGTAGGGAAGGTTCGGTGGCAAGACTTCAATCAGGAAGCTTACGTTGGAGTCACTATGGTACGATCTGGTCAAGATCCATATGCCCGTAACAAATTCAACCAAGTGGAAAGTGACAAGTTGCGAATGGACAGAAACATACCTGACACCAGGCATGATCAGTAAGTATTGAGATGAATGTCAGCATGGAGTAAGACTTGCTTATTTCCAAAGGATGTACATGCCCATTGCTTTCTTGTGCAGTTCTCAATACAAAGGTTCTTGGGTATTTTTGCAAACACTCACCTACCTGGGGAAAATTGTTGTTGTTCGCCATGGGAAGTAGGTGAACATTTGCTCCATATTTACGTAGAGCTGGGAAGGATTCTCAGACATGCATGTCGAACCCTTCTTTTGCATGAGTGTAGTTGAGATTTGGTTTTGGCCTTTTAAAATTTGTGTGTGGCATACATGCATGGGTGGCCAAGTTGAAACTTGGTTTTTCTAAAAAACCCATTTCTAAAAATGGAAATTCATAGTCTGTTAATCTGTAGTTTTGCACAAATTGTTAAACACATTCTCAAGCAAATAAGACTCCCCCTCTGCAAGCATACTCATATTGGGAAGAAACTAAATTTTTATTTCTTAAGGTACAGAGGCACTGTCACGTAAGGGCAAGAGTATGGGAACTAGGAGGCAAACGAGTTCAAATTCTGCCTGTGATACTTGCTAGTTGTGTGGCTATGGGCAAATCACTTAACTTAGCCTCAATTACCTGATCTATAAAATGGGGATGATACCTTCTAGTACTTAAATCCCAAGGTCATTATAACAGTCAAATGGAATCATATTTGTAAAGATCTTTGTGAACTTTACTGCTGTAAATGTTGGTTACTATCATCATCATTATAAGGCTGCTGTCGGAATTAGAAGTGGACTGTCTTTATAATACTGTAAATGATTCTTTCCTCTTGTTTCTTTCTTGTTCTATGAAGACTTTTGGTCTAAGGGTGTAGGGTTTGCAGCTTCTACGATTATGAAACTAGACTTGGGTCCTTGGGTATGTTGAAGTACATTTCACCATTATTGAGTCGGTAAAGAATCTGAATCCTTGGTTGCTTTAGCCATTCACTCCCTCCTATCCCGTTAAGCTTTTTGCCTGAAGAAGTCCTTGATTTAACATTGTATGAAAGGGGTGTCCTTGGTGACTAATTCTGATTTCAGATTGAGGAATGAGGACTGTTGCTTTTTTAAAGGGTTGAATGGTTCTTTCTGCTTTAGAAACTGATGGTGTAGCCTTCTCTATGAACTAGGAAATACTTGGTTCCAAGGTGACTAGACTAGCTCCTGGTTTCCTGAGGCATTTTGATTTGGGGAATGTAATTTACTTCTCCCCGTAATTTCGACTGATGGCAGGTAAGAAAATCAAGATGAATCAACCTATAGTTAAATGTCACCAGTGAATGTATCCCTGAGTTGTCTTCATTTTATAAGCAGTCTTTATTGAGGAGATAATCATCCGCCATACTGTTAGTATCCTCTTATTGTGAGAATAAGTAAGATATTATTTGAAAAGTGCTTTGCAGACATTAAAACACTATTTAAATGCTACTACTATTATTATTGTATGCATTTTAATAGCAGGGTTATAGGCATGTGGAAAATGTCTAAGATATCATGTAGTTCAATCTCTTCTTTTTATAGATGAGGAAAAGAAGGCCCAGACAGATTGGTTAGTTGACTTGCCTATATTCTTTCCCAAAAAGTGCTGAAATATCCTGTAGGCACAATTAGCATGGATCTATGAGGACCCCAGAAGTAAAGTTTGCCTGGTCCTTTGTAGGGTTGCCCAGGGACTAGAGAAGTGGTGTGAGGGGAGGAATTGAAGGCAGTGGGTTAGTCCCTTAGTGCCCCAAAGACATTTGTCCACTAATGTTTACTAACACAATATAGATTCTGGTTCACTATGAGCAGTGATGCAGTGGATAGAAGGCTGGACCTATAGTCAAGAAGACTCGTCTTCCTGAGTTCAAAAATCTGGCGTCAGATTCTTAATAACTGTGTGACCCTGGGCAACTTAGACTCATTTACCTCAGTTTCCTCATCCATGAAATGAGCTGGAGAAGGAAATGGCAAACCACTCCAGTATCTTTTTAAAGAAAACCCCAAATGGAATCACGAAGAGTTGGACATGACTGAGAAACTTGTAAGATGTCTTCTTTGGGGTTCCATTTCTTTCTCTTCTTCCCCCTCTATACTTCACAGAGTGAAGAAAGAACCCTAGGTGTGGAGTGAAAGGGACCTGGGGCCGAGTCCTGATTCTGCTGTATACAAGTCTAACTAGTCTGAGTCTTCTTTTCCTCGTCTATAAAATGAAGGGGCTGAACTAGATATATTAAATATTTTCTATATGCCTATAATCTTGTTATTCAAATGCGTAGAATAATAACAATAACTAGCATTTGTTTTCATTTTTCAGAGCACTTTAGAAGTATTATTTATCCTCAGAACAACTGTGGAATTATATTATTATAGTTTAATAATAATATATATTATGCCTATTTTATAGACAAGGAAACTGAGGCAGAGTTTAAGCAGTTTGCTCAAGGTCACTAAGCTAAGAAGTAGTACCTGAGTCTTCCTGATTCCATGTCTAGCTCTCTACCTGCTGTACCATCTAGATGCTTCTTATGTAATATTATGGAAGCACTGCTTTCCAATCTTGCCTGGGCACACCCTGTCTGTATAAGCAGGGAGAAGTCATTTAGCCTCCCAGGGAACTCTCATGACTAGAATTTGCTGAACGGTAGCTTTATTGGTAGAAGGGAGCAAAACCTCAATATTTGTTTCAGTATATAGGTCTATGGTTTATTTGCTTCATGATGAATGGCATACGTGCCTATGCACATTTAGAACCTATAGGGAGAGACATTTGATATGACTCTTTTATCCAGACTGGTGGATTGTCTCAGTTTAATATTCAGAATCATGAATTATTATTTTTGTGATGGACTCACTCATTGACTAAACCAGTTTCTGTGGTTGCAGGCAAACCACTGGGGTACCCCTAAAGTTATTCAATGGAACCTTTATGTTCTGAAGGAATGCATTCCTAAAAGTGCCCAACATATAGGCAGAAGAGTAGTAGCTGAGGAGCGCAGAGGCTCTGGCTCTAAACATACTAATGACGTTGCTCAGCGATTGATAATTAATATGGGCTTAAACCCTATCAGTATACTTAAATGAGTATTCCCCTTTTGGTGACTGAGACTAATATTCCTCCCAGGCTTTTGACCATGCTTTCTTGTAGCTTTCATTTAGAAAGCAAGAAGAATGGACCATTCCAATTCAGCTTAATTCACTAATTAATAATAATAGTTAGTATTTATATAGCACTTGCTATGTGCCGGACACTATGCTAAGCACTTTACAAATGTCATCTCATTTGAGCCTTACAACAATGCCAGGAGGTAGGTTCTGTTATCATTCCCATTTTACAATTAAGGAAACTGAGGTAGGTGGAGGTTAAGTGACTTGGCCAGGGTGAAACAACTAGTAAATGTATGAGACCAGATCTGAATTCAGGTCTTCCTTACTTCAGACCCAGTGCCCTATCCACAGCACCACCTTGGTAGTTAAATATATTATTGACAGAATACAGTTGGGGACTCTGTGCTTTTAAGTTCCTAGATTCTTGTTCAAATTTTTGAGTACCTCAGGTTGGTTGTTTTTTAATTCCTTTTCATCCTCAATGTTTTTTTAAATACTTAGCTCTTTGCCTTCAACAGAGTTTGAGTATTACAGTCACCATCACATCAGAGTGAATTTTAAAAGGTTTTGAATTTTCCTTCCAGATATTGTGGCATGCTCATTTGCAAGTGTTGAGGGAGAAACTTGGCTGTCACCCATGTTTATTTGATTATGTAGGTTTTTTTTCCACCATAAAGCAAAATGAAGTGATCTTAATTAAACCCAATTAACAAGCCGCAGACAGTGAATTTAAGACAAATGACGTGAAAGGAAAGTTTCTCTCTTAGTGAAGGGCCAACTTACCTGTTTGAATTTTCTTCTACAAATCCCAGGAGTAAGTCTGCCTCAGCTGGTGCTGTTAAAATCTTTGACCTGCCTTTAGAAAAATCGTTTCTGTACTTTACCCTGCTCTTACTCTTGGCCCAATCATGACTTTGTAGGTTTAAATGATTGTCCGGGGAGATTCAAATCTCCACTTGTAGTAAGACAAGAAGTGTTATGAGTTACTCAGAGGGAGATAAGAAAGAGGAAGGGATTAGTGTTGTGATTGTATTAGAGGTGTGATTGTGATGTCCTGTATGTAGAAAGCAGATACTCCTGTGGGTTGAACTGTCACTTTTATTCTTTGATTTAAAAGTGGAAAAATAAGATCTACAGGGAAAGACTCAAGGAACTGAGGATATTTAGTTTGGAAGTGAGAACAGCTTACTTGAAGACTTTATGTATAGGAAGGGATCCTGTGCTGCCATTTTGTTTCCACCAAGGACAAGTTAAAAGGAAATAAATTAAAAATGGAATTAAAAGAGAGCTGGGCTAGACATTAGGAAGAATTTCTAACACCAAATCTCATGAGACACTGGAACATGATATTTAGAAGCATTTTGGAATGCCTTTCAGATTTTTAAGTCTTGTCTGGAAACAGGGGAATGGACTGCCAGACCATAGGGATTATATTTTATCTTAGAAACTTTAGGGAACCACTGACATTTTTTTTTTTAAACAGAAGAGTGACATGCTCAAACCTACATTATAGGATCACTAATTTGGCAGCTTTATGTTTGAATGAAAAGAATTCAGTTATTCCTAGGAACCAGTCCTCGTGATGGTTTTTTTTATGCCATCAATACTGTTTTTCTGATCCTTCTGCTAGCATTCCTAACCCCAATGTCTAATTATACAGGTGTTTTCTAGCTTGCATTATCCATCTGTTGCTTTCTTCAGTCTCAGGACTCAAGAAAATGGGTCCTGAGTTAGCATTTTGGTTTCATCCAAAAAAGTATTTCATTTTCAGCAGGTATAGAGTTATCCATTTTAGTTTCTTTTTGATGGTTGTGCGATACTAATGGAGCATGGTTATGGTTGGTGAATATTCTGCATGATAAAAATGGAAGCCATCCAAGGCTGGCAGATACATTGGAGAGAGAGACTAGAATTGAGGATATGGTTTGGTATATGTATTGACCTTTGGTGGGGAGTGCCTTGGTTTATTTGGCTACTGTTAGCAGCAGCAATAATAATACTTCATTATTAATTGCATAACTTTGCAAAAGTTATGAAAGTGCTTTCATCCCAAGTAGGCAGGGCAGGTATTAGAAGCTCTATTTTTATAGACTTGGAAACTGAGATTAGGAGAAGTTAGATGATTCTCCCAATGTCACATAAGTGGAGTGTCCAACTAAGTAAGTGGAGGATTTGCTTAGTTTTAGGGCAGTGGTCCAGATCTACTCTGTTACCCTGGCTCAGAAGCTAGTGTTCTTTCCTTGCCTATTAAGTAATGGTCAGAGTAATAGCTCTTAGTGCCATTTCTTTAGTTGTAAGGTTTAGCCTGGTCTGCCATGATTTTTATATAAATGTGGTGCGCCATGAGTATTTTGGTCATATAATAGACACACAGTGGCAAATTGTTGGTTGGTCTGATTTACCTTATGGAAGTCCTGGAATGTTTCTTAATGGTTCATCTTAGGATCAAAGATTTTGAGCTGGAAGGGATCTTAGAAGTCACCTGGTCCATCTCCCTCTTATTGTAGTTGAGCCAACTGAGGCCCAGAGGAGTTAAGTGACTTGCCCAAGGTCAACTAAGTAAGAATTGGAAGAGCCAGCATTTATACTGCTGTTCCTTGAGTCAAAATTCAGTATTCTTGGGGCGGAGCCAAGATGGTGGAGTAGAAAGACTCACATATGCTAGCTCCGAACCCACAGCCCATGGATTTCCTGTAAAAAGAACTCCCAACAAATTCTGGAACAGTGGAAGCTGCACAGCAACACAGTGAAGGAGATTTCCGTTCCAGAGAGCCCTGAAAAACGGATCCCAAAGGTCCATTGCACACCGGACGGGAGCAGAGCCTTGCCCTGCCCTGGCCAAGTGGCATTGAGAGGAGCGAGCAGATCCGAGCAGGCTTCAGGGATGGAATCGACGCACAGGTCAGTGAGAGAGACGTCTGGACGGGCTGAGAGGGGAGCGGGGTGTCTCATAACTCGGGCCCCCTCGGGAGGCAGCAGGAGGCCAGAGGATCCCAGAGCAGGCAGGAGCTCAGGAGGAGCTCCATTACAGAAGGTCTCTGCATAAACCCCCTGAGGGAGCTGAGCCTAGGAGGCAGCCCTGCCCCCACCTAAGAACCTGATTTAGTCTTACCCTGAATAGCAGCTGGGCCCTCTGCTGAAAGCCCTGAGGCTAGGGAGCAGCATTTGAATCTCAGACCCCAAGCACTAGCTGGGCAGGCCTAGGCGGGGGTGGAGAGGACTCTCAGAAGTCAAGTAACTGACTGGGCAAATGCCCAGAAAAGGGGGGGGGGGGGGAATAAGACCACAGAAGGTTATTTTCTTGGTGAACAAATGATTCCAACCTTCCTCCCTGACGAGGAAGAAAACTGCTTTTCAGGTAAAGACATAAGAGTTAAGGCCTCTGTATCCCAAACATCTGAAATAGATATCCAATGGGCTCAGGCCTTGGAAGAGCTCAAAAAGGATTTTGAAAATCAAGTTAGACAGGTGGAGGAAAAACTGGGAAAAGAAAAGCATGAAAAATGGGTCAATACCTTAATAAAGGAGACCCAAAAAAATGCTGAAGAAAATAACACCTTGAAAAATAGGCTAACTCAATTGGCAAAAGAGGTTCAAAAAGCCAATGAGGAGAAGAATGCTTTCAAAAGCAGAATTAGCCAAGTGGAAAAAAGAGGTGCAAAAGCTCACTGAAGAAAATAGTTCTCTCAAAA
>CM053770.1:557838099-557893477 GCA_028658325.1 Potorous gilbertii
TATACAACACGACTATTATGGAAGTCACTTGCAAAACTACACAGATATGGCCTATATTGAATTGCCTGCCTTCCTAAAGGGAATGGGTGGGGAGGGAGGGATGGGGAGAAGTTGGAACTCAAAGTTTTAGGAACAACTGTTGAGTATTGTTTTTGCTACTAGGAAATAAGAAATACAGGTAATGGGGAATAGAAAGTTATCTGGCCCTACAGGACAAAAAAGAAGATGGGGACAAGAGAAGGGAGGGATGATAGAAGAGAGGGCAGATTGGTGAAAGGGGAAATTATAATGTTCAGTGTACTGGAGTGGGGGAGGGGACAAATGGGGAGAAAATTTTGGAACCCAAAATCTTGTGAAAATGAATGTAAAAAGTTAAATAAATAAATTTATATTAAAAATAAAATAAAATTTAAAAAATCCAGTGTTCTTTCCAATTTAATTAAATCATTTAGAAAAGTAACTGGGGAGTAAATGCATTTATTCTCAAAAAATAAAAATAGTGGTGAAGTTTGAGGGTTTTTTTTTTCATTCTTCATCTTTCTAAATTAATTAAATTACACAGGTTTTTTGTTTATTTTTGAGTTTGTTTTTTTTTTACATAGAAGAGGCCCTGTATTTGTACCTATTTGGACTATGGATGCTTGAAATTACTAGAATGCAGTATTATTGCTACTAAGGTTATATGTTTCATTTCCGAGTAGGCCAGTTAGCTTTGCTTTGTTTCATTGCTGTAGGTAGAACCTATGACTCTGGCTGACATGTCTTACTCTTAAGAGAAACCAAGAGAAATTGGTTTCCCTCCCCACTGATGGAAAAAAAAAACAATTCAAAAACATTTACCCTATTCATAGTGTATGTGGTCCATATAACTATGAAAATAGTGATTAATGATTCCTCATCTTTTCTGCTGAATACTATGGAACCTCTTTAGTTAGTTCAGAAACAGAACTAACACCTGCCTAATTGGTCAGGTGTATTACTTTATATTCCCAGTGTGTATTATATTTTACGGGCCATCAAGTCATACAGTCTTAGAATTTCAGGACAAGGGACATTACTGATCAAGTACTTTGACAAATGTTTGCTGAATGCCTATGTGCATGTCTATGCTAGAGAGAAGACGTGTAGAAAAAGACTATAACACAAGGTAGGTAGTGATAAGTGCTCAGAGAGAGGTTTAGACAAAGTAACATTATGTATTCAGAGGATTTTGAGCTGGGTAAAGGATCAGGGAAGTTTTCATAGGAGTGGTAGCATTTAAAGGATTGGTTCATAATTCTGGTAAATAGAAATTAAGGAATGAGGATTTGGGGAGAAGAACACTGTAAGAAAAGGTAAGACATTAGGACACTTAGGGGGACTTGGAGAATGGTTCAAGTTGACTAGAGTATTGTGATTATGAAAGGAACCCAGCCAACTTGGCATCTGTTCAGGCAAGTTGGATCAAAGTATCTTAACGCTCTGGGAACAGATCATACCCACGGAAACCCCTTGAAGAATTGCTGAGGTGAGATGAGTAAAAGAGCTAGCACTATATTGTTGGGCCTTGGGGGGAACTAAACTTGTATGGCTTAAGTGGCTAAGCATTTTCTTCTGAGTCTCTCCATTTTCTGGAATCTTGGTTCACTGAGTGTTTTTATTGGAAACACTTTCAAGAAGAAAGCAAAGTGTGGAGGAAATAAAGGCAGCTTGGAGGATTGATGGACTGTCACTCTGTCTGCTGAGAGGAGCCTGAGATTATTTACCTGGAGATGTTATTTATGTAAATAAAATGAAAGAAACCTGGGGGTGCAAACTTACCTTATTAACTACCTTTCCTCTTTCTTCATTCAGCAAAACTTGTTCATTCATATTATTTAGTCCTTTAGAAAAATAACTGGAAAGGGAATGTGTTTCTTCTCAAAAAAAAAAAATGATGGAGGTTGTAGGGTTTTTTTTCCCATTCTTCATCTTGTTTAAATGGATTGCTCTGTTGGATACATTTTTTTAAAATGTTTGAAACTGAAATATTGTTCTCCAGACAATAATGTTGCTTTAAAATTATCCCCTGTTAAAGAGATACATCTTAGAACAAACAATCTCTGTCCATGTCAGTTAATGGGCGTCGACTGCAGGGATGACTTTTAAATCAAGAATAGAAATTTTGCCTTTGTACAGTGTTGTAATTTTGTTTTGCTTTGTTCTTAAAAGAAGAATGTACTTTGACCAACCTTTGAATGTGTCTTTTTAACATAATCCAAACTGATCCAATTTTCCTAAAAGGCAGGCAGGTACTCATTCATCTGCAGTGGCTTCCTATGACCTCCAGGATCATAAAAGTCCCCTCTTCAGCATCTAAACCCCATTGCAGCCTGTCTACTCCATACATTTCTTATCTTCTTATACTTTTCTCCCTCTCTGCATTCTCAGGTAAAACTGAGAATGATCTGCTTGCCCTTCTGATCCTGTGCCTTTGCATTGTGTGTCTTTATTTACATGATGGGCACCATAGTGCACATAGTGCTGGGCCTGGAGTTAGGAAGATTCATCTCCTGAGTTCACATCTGACCGCAGACACTTACTAGGTGCTGTGTGACCCTGGGCTTGTTTAGCTCAGTTTTCTCATCTGTAAAATGACCTGGAGACGGAAATGGCAAAAGCACTCAGTGTCTTTGCCAAGAAAACCTCAAATACAGTTGCCAAGTGTCAGACACAACTAAAGCAACTTAACAGCTTTTATCCAATCCATTTATCCCCTTTAGGAGAGGAGCTCCTTGAGGGCAGGGATTGCATTTGCCTTTCCTTTTCTCTACTGTGCTTAGCACAGTGGCTAGCGTAGATCTAGCACTTAATAACTGATTGGATGTGAGGATTTGGAGAGCCAAGTCAGGATGGGGAGGGTGGAGACCAGGAAAAGAAAGACACAGACAAAGGGTTGTTGGTGTTGTTGAGTTTTTTTTTAAGGCTCCTGGAGGCCTTTTTTTTTTTTTAAAGACATTTAAATACTGGGTTATTGTTGTTTACTTTAGATCCAATGTCAGCATTGATGTAAATTGTTTAAAAAGAATGACTGATCAGGATTAAGAGCCTTGTTGGGGTTGAAATTCTAACCCATGAAGAGTAAATATCTTTGAAGCCAAGAAAAAATTCTCAGTATAACCTCAGCCAGACTTAAGTAATGGTTTGGCTATAGGTAAATGCAACAGGATTTAAGTTTTATTTCTACGATAATGAAAGGCCCAGAGAAAATTTAACAACAAATATCAAGCTTTTTTACCTCCTGATTTGTGAAAATCTAAAGGTAGAATTAGAATACCCATTGGTTTCAGTTTATTGTACAACTTTCTTTGAGGAAATACATTATCCTTTATAACTATTTGTTGACTTTCTATCTGTTGGCTGATATGGGCAAAGAGAAAATGGAGCAGTAAGCTGAGAATGGAGTTGAAATGACTTGCCTTAGTTAATTTCATTGCTGCATGGTGGTCGACTTAGCCAGAGAACCATGAACCTTTCAGATTCTTAGTCTTAGGTTGAGTTTATTAGACCTGTCTGATAAATTGAGTTTTGCTCTTCCATTTCTTGTCCGTGCCAAATCATGCCTACCAAAAGTGGTGAGAACAGGGTGTGATGGAGGTGGCTCCTAATTGTGGGATCCCCAGGTAAAACTAGAGTACCTGCTGCTCTTCTCTCTGTCATAAGCAAACGTTGTTGAGTTTAGGGACTCTGGCTTTTTTATCTTTCTCCCCCAGTACTAGTACAGTAATACATTGTATGTTGTGGTTGAATTGTTTCAGTCATGTCTGACTCTATGATCATACGTTGGAGGCTTTTAAAATCTGAATGAATGACATAAGAGTGAATATCTGTCTTTTTCTGCTATTTAGTCAATGATGTTGAACAGGGCTGGGCTACATTAGGTGGCATTTATGACCGAGGGACTACCATACATCCCAAGGAGACTTTGAATATACCTGTAACTGTTAAGACTTTTGCTCCTATCACCTTAATGAAATTTTGTAAGTCATGAGTAATCCTCAGAAAAACTTTCTTAAAAATCCCTCCTTCGTGAGGTACAACCCCAGATGCCCAATGGCATGTCAGCAAGGGAATTTGATCTCTTCACTAAATGGAGATAGCTTATAGAGGGGGGGGGTCTATTTTTAGGTTGGTGTAGCTTATATAATCAACAGACCGTCCTAATCAGTATCACCAGCAAACCTTTTATTTACATTCTTCTTTAGCCTTGACTTCGCAGCTTTTCCAAGGCTTCTTAATGTAACACTTGTCCCTGTTTTCCCATAAATTCTCATAGAGACCCTACCAAATAGACAAGAGGCCTTTTACTTTACTTTTCCCAGCTTGAGAGTACCAACATACCTCTGGGCCAGGCCTTTTGTTGTCTTAGGGATGGTTAAGCAATGACAGAGCCTGGAAAAGGCATTTTGCATTGTAGGCAAAAATTTGATCACTGCAATCCCTTGTGTCCACCAGAGGCTGTGAGCCTTCATTGTAACCCATTCAGCTTGACATTGTGAAATTCAGTCCTACCTGCTGTGGAAAACGAAATTTAGGGGCATTTGAAATGTGCATAAAATGTTTGTATTAATGCCATATACACTTCTTACATATATGTATGTATATCTATGTCTATTTGCATATAATATGGGTGTATACACACATGCATATATTTACAGAAATCCTAAAAAATACCTCTCATTATGCCTTCTACTTGAGTCATCTTTTCCCCTGGAAGTTTTTCACTTTTTTATTTGTTGAGCTTGAGTCGTTGGCACATAGCTTGGTTATACCTGGAAAGCTAGGAGAGTTGAGTATTTGTTATATTTGTTGATAGCTGAACTCATGAGGAATGCAAGTTGTATTCCCAGCCAGCCATACAACCACTGAATACTGAGAAATTGAAAAGAGATGAGGTTTTGCTGTTAGACATTTGTTTTAGGCTCACGACACACACATACACACACACATACCACATCTCATATACACACCCCAGTGTGCAAGAAGGAAGTTTATTCTTGTCCTCTTAGAGCATTGTTCATTAAATTCTGGAAGATAGTTTTCGCTGTTACTGTGATCTTTTCAGTTAGTTTTCCCACTAATACAACTTTCTTCCATCTGCTATGAATGGTGATAGTAAGTTTGTGGAGATACATTTGATGTAGAGGACTCACAGTAGACTGGCTATTTTAAAAACATTTGTTTGCAGTGATGGATTCCCTTGTTGACACATTCTGTGAATAGATTCTTATTCTATCTATAAGAATGATAAAGAAAACAAAGAGTTCCTTCTCTCTCTCTCTCTCTCTCTCTCTCTCTGTGTGTGTGTGTGTGTGTGTGTGTGTGTGTGTGTGTGTGTGTGTAGAGAGAGAGAGAGAGAGAGAGAGAGAGAGAGAGAGAGAGAGAGAGAGAGGTGGTCTTTGAGGAGGAAGGAGTTAGTCTTATTCTACTGAGCTTTGCTGGGGACTGGGAACACCAGGCATGATCTGTGGCTTGGTAGGCAGAGGTTCATGTTCTAGTATAGGTATGCTTGACTTAAGCTGCAGAGATGGATAGTTTTTCTCCCTATAGTGCCCCACTACAGATTGAGTCAGGATGAGGGAACAATTAAGAAGTATGCCATTTTCTTTATTCCAAGAAGAAGTTAAAACAGGACAAACAGGGCCATCAGAACATTATACAGTCAGTCCTTAACATTCACAGGGGTAATGTTCCTAGAAAACACTGCAGAAATAAAACAAGTGTTGATACATTGAACCTATGGGAAATAGGAGATTAGGTTCCCACAATCATTCAGAATTGTAATCTTCACTAGAGATTGCTGACAATATACTTTTATGCATATAATTCTTTATGACAAAACATTAATTCTGGTAATATGTACTTTTCCCAATACAGTAACCATAAAATAATCCATAAAATGCAGTACACAAAATAAAACTGGTAACATGCAAAACATTTTTCTTGCTAGTTATTCCCTAGAACTCTCTGACTTTTTGTGCTAGTTATTCCCTAGAATTCTGTGACCTTTTGTACTAACATCTTAATAAAAAATACTGACTTCAAGCAATATTCACCTTTCATAACACATGAAATCTACAGTACCGTAAATACTGTACACTAAATAAAATTCTTAAAATCAAAACCTTTTTAACCTGAATCTTACCTTCCACTGTGTCAGATAGCAGTATGAGGGCGTTGTGCTGTATGCTATACTGCTGTAAACTTGACTACCTTGGCCACCTTCTGAAAACCAAAGGAGAGGTTGCTGCGATTTTAATCCTTACTATTGGAAGATGCCAAGACTGGCATGGTCCCTGACATTCTGCCCTTCACAGCTAGTGGTGTTGGAGATGATGAAGGACTCAGCAACTTGAAATAATCCATCAGTGACATTATACCCTTTGAGGGTGTGGGAGTAGGGGAGCATCGCAGAAGTGAGTGATGTTTAACCTTGAGGCTGTAATCAATGATACTATTGGCAGCCTCAATATCTCTAGCCAGCTGGTCAATTAGACTAACAGCAGGCTGCAGACATTCCAGCAGGAAGTTTACCTAACACCTTTATTTTCTCCCTAAGACACATCACTGACTTTGTACCTTTGGGCTTGGAGCCCAAAGGACTTGCACTTTAATTTGGGGGTATAATTCCAGCACAGAACTTGAGTTTTACAGGCAAACAATGAAAATATGCAATAAATGTATGGAGTGCTCTTTACTGTACCATGGTACAATGGACAAGACCAGTAAAGTGCCCAGCAGGATTTCAGTCACTCCTCAGACTTTCACACATTGCACCCTCTCATTTTTTTCACTACTGTGCGTAACTGTGAATGTAGCTGGTTGCCCAACACAAAAGTGAAAATGAGGTTACCAATAAAATCACATGAATGATTGAATCATGAAAGCTGACTGCTCCATATTTGGGACCGGAAGACTGAGGGAGAAAAGTGCACTGTGCTCCCCATTGTATCTTGTTAAATTTAAATGGATTCGTTTATTTGTATCTGTTGAATGATCTTATTACTTATACAATCAATCCTCAATATTCCCAAGTCTAGCTTTCATGAATTCGATTATTCATGTGACTTTATTGGTAACCTCATTTCAGCTCTTCCAATCTTTGCATGTGTCTCACTCTTACCTTATTTCAAAGATTATTTCTAAGAAATAGTCAGTTGATGGTATACATTTCCTTATATGAAAGAATCTGTCTGCCCACTGGCATAATTGATCGTTCAGTAGCACATCTCCTGCCTTTTGCTGCAGCTTTAGCGATGAGCCTTCTTCCCTACTCACCCCCATCCCACCCTCACCCCTAATCCTGTTTCAACCAACAAAATAAAATTATTCATTTTAAAAATACCACCAGCCTTAAAGATATTGTTATGTCAATTTTTGGAATATTCTTCAATATACTGTAATGAGGGGAAAAAGTAAAATCTGAGGTGCTATAGAAACTCAGGTGTATCTTGTAAGAAGGAAATATCCCATGGTTTCTAGCTTCTTGAAGTAGCTCTCAAAGCAGTAGGAAACTTCCTCCAGAAGCTTAAAATAAATCTTTAATAGCCATTTCTTTTCAAATTATTTTCTCCATGGAATGACAAATGTTAGGTGAAATAGGTTCAGAAATTCCATATTCATCATCCATTTCTGAACATTTATTTTTCAATCTGCAGATTCCCCAGTCACCAAGGTAGATGTGTACTGTATCAAGTTTGGGGTTTCCTTTTTTTTTTTAGTCATAGTTTTACAGAATTTCCTATGACCTCTTTCCTGTACATCTTTTAACCCATTGATGGTTCTTGACAGATAGTTGTCAAATTACCCCTAATTACATGCAAGGAAATTGAAGTATGTTTTGTTGACTGATTTATCTCTACTCAAATAGAAAGTTATTGAATTTGGTGTCTTGTATTACCCTTTGCTGAATTAAAAATATTATCATATCTGTTTGTGGGTGTCCTATCTCTAGAATAATACAAGAGACTCATGGCTTGTTTCATCTTCCTTTGAAAAGTGTTTCGCATTCATGACTTTGTTTCCATTTCCCATTTTTTTAACCAGGCTTCATTATCTCATGAGTAGGTTAAGGCAATAGTTGACTGACCTTTGCCTTCCAGATTCTCCTCGGTATCACAGAATTTCAGAGGAGTTAGGAGGGATCTCAGCCTAACCTATGCCTGAAAAACAATACCCACTACCACTGAACCTGACAAATTCACCTTCAGCTTTTGCTTGAGTACCTATATGGAGGGGGATAGATCTACTTGTCAGGAATTTTTTTTCTTACATTAAGCCTAAATCTGCCACTTTGCAATCAGTTGTGCTTTCCAGGATCAAAAAGAAAAAGCTGAGTCCCTCTTACATATGTCAGTCCTTCAGATACTGAAAGGCCACTATCATATACGCCCCTTAAGTCTTCCCTTTGCCGGTTAAACATCCTTCAAATAGTCCTAAAATGTCAGGAATTCAAGACCCTTGACCATCTTGGTTGTCTTCCTGTGAATATTCTCAAAGTTTATTTTATCAGAATCCTTCCTATAATGCAGCATCCCAGACTGAAAACAATATTCCAGATATGGATCATTCTTCTTTGTTCTCAGTGCAGTTAAAGATGGCATTTGCTTTCTCAGCTGCCATATCGCACTCTTGACTTATATTGAGCCTTTTGGCCCTTAGATCTTTTTCAAATTGATATCTAAGCAGACCTCTCCTGTCCTGATTTTTTTTTTAACCCATTTGGATTCAAACTCTACATTTATTCCTACTGAATTTCATTTTCTTCAATTTAACTCAGTACAACAATCTGTCAGGAATTTTGGGGGTTGTGTCTTTGTTACCCAGGGTATTAGCTGTCCCTCCTAGTTTTTTTATCCTCTGCAAATCTGATAAGTATGCCATCTCTCTCTTCATCCAAGTCATTGATAAAATGATATGGCTAATCAGACAGTTCCAAATCCATCTAATTGTACTATCCATTTAACCCATATATCTCTGTCTTTTCTGAACTAGTAGCTAGGGGAAGGCTTAGCAAAAGTCTAGGTAAACAGTATCTACATTATTCCTCAATCTTCCAGTTTAACAGCTCAAATGAGGTAATGCAAATGAAATACTTTGCAGACTTTAATTGCTACATAATTACTTGATGATGATGATGAATATTAATTATGTTAGAAAAGAAAATAGCCTTGCATGACCTGTTCATAATGAAGCTATAGTGGCTCTTTATGATCATTGCTTCCTTTTCTACACAGTTACCAACCATCCCTTTAGTAACACATTCTAGAATTTTACCAGAAATTTCAATCAAGTTGACCAGCCTGTCATTCTCTTCCCTTTTTGAGAACTGGAACATTCACCCCTCAGTACCTACCTCATAGGGTTGTCTTGAGGTTCAAATGGGATATTTGTCAAGCACTTAGCACCGTGCCTGGCATATAGTCACGACTATATAAGTGCATATCCCCTTTCTGCTTTTTCCGGTATCCAGATAATTCCATGTTAGTGTATTGTGTCTAAACTATATCATGATGTGCTCCCATTTGGAATTCACAGATTCAGAATAATAGTACCACAAATTTTATAGGCAAAGTCAGTCCAGGAAGGATGGAAATATCTCAAGAATGAAATCCTAAATACACACTGAGAAAAAATTCCGTTGAGAAGAAGGGACTAGTCCAGTGTGGGTACATGGAGACTTGGACCAGCCTGATGCATCTTGCCTCTCTCCCCATTTTTCTACTTATGTGTCTTCAACCCTATCTCAGGCTCTTGTCACACCCCAATGAAGTCTGTTACCCTTGTTTCTTTATAAAATCCCCGTAAATTCTCTTTCCTTTCTTCCTCTTCTGGCCTCCCATTTCTCTTCTTCTAATACTTAACCATCATAGATTCAGAACCAGGAGGGAGCTTACGACTCCTCTGTTTCAAATTCTTTATGTTACAGATGAAGACAGTGAATCTCAGGGAGGTCAGTGAGGGTCACACTGCCTTATCTGTTATTGGTCTGTTAGAGGACCCCCAATTTGTGGGGTTTTTTTTCCCTACCAATTAAGGATTGGGGAGAAACAAAAGTTTTCCTTCAGCAGCTGTTGTGCCTGCTTCCTAGAAGCACAGAATTTTGCTATAGCCTGCTTTGGGTTGGCTTCACAGGTTTGTGACCAGGAAAATGTTCACAGCCTTGGTGAGCCTACTTGTTTTTCATGCTTAGTCTAATTAATGCCTGATTTCACTGTTCTTTGCCCTCGTTAATCCTTTTTCCCCCTTTGTGTAACAACTAATTCTTTTCTCCCTCTTCCTCCCTGTTTTTACTTACTTCCCACTCACTGTCATTGTTTCAGTACTCCTGAAATGACTGTTACTTAAATCGCCTTCATAAAGAGCCCTGAGGATTGGGTGCTATATAAACAAAATAGACCCATAAAAACAATGAAAAGGAGACCAATTATTCCATAAAACGGAAAGCACTGATATTACTTGATGAGTAGAACCCATCCCTCTACTTCATTTTTCCACTAATGCCTCGTTGCAGGGGAGTTAGGATCTTGGGTTATGCCATGCTAGTGACTTACAGACTCTAGGAGCTCCTACAAAACTCAACGGTCTTTGAATGGCGATGGGCTACATGTCTGTTATCCAAGGATCAGCCTAGCTCAGTGTGCAGACTCTCATCAACAGGCTACCTGGAGAGTGATGATCTTTGGGCATCAGCAACACATGGAGGTCATGTACCAAATCATGAAGAGGTGGCCATGTGTGTTAGTGGAGAGTAGCCCCACCAGCCAAACTATTTATCTTTGAAGTATTGAAGAAGGAATCTTGGAAATCTTAGTTCCAGATTTCTGATACAAAGCACATTCATTCATGTTCTCTAAATTCATTTTGTTTACTAAAGATAGTAATAAAGCTATTTTGGAGACTTGATTTTCACTTTCAGGGGAAGTGATAAAGTAAACATTGTGGAAGTAAGAGTTTCCCTAGCAGGACACGTGCCATTGCCTTTGTTTAGGGCTCAGATGTCATATACGCAGCACCTGAACTTTCTTCTCTTTCACCTTCACCCCATCTCCCACACATCTCCCACCAAAGCAATGGTGATACCTAAGATCTCATCATCTTTCAACATTGATACTTTTATGACCTCAAACTTTGAAATTCCTTCCTAGTAATAATCTTCTATAGTTCTATCCCTCTCTCTTCCTTACTTCTCCTAGACTCTCTCCTCTTCCAAAGCTTTTATCCTGGTTGAAGTTCTTTTCGCCTGTCACCTAGACTGTTGTAATAAGTTCCTAATTTATTTCCTTTCTTCCAGTCTCTTCCCTTCCCAATCCATCCTCCACGCAGCTGTCAAAATGATCTTCCTAAGACACAGGTCAGGCCCCATCATTTCTCTACTTAAAAAACTCCTGCAGTCTCCTATTGTCTCTAAGATAAAATACGGGTGTCTTTCACATTATTTCCCTTCACACACTACACATTCCAGGCAAACTGGACTACTTTTTTTCCTTTATTTTTTTTTTTTACTTTGAACTTAACACCAAAAAAAAGCACCAAGTAATATAGGCATCATCCTGTACATTTTAGAAGAGAGAAAGAGGATCATACATGAAACTAGAAATATTCTGTAGAGCATGTTTTTCTTTTCAAGTATATAATAAATTCAACATGTAACTTTCAGAGCTGTCACCCTAGTCTGTGATTCCTTCTGTTCTCACTGGGGAGAATGAATGACCCCATCCCTACTCTCCTTTCCCTCCTACTTCCACTCAGTTAGAAAAAAAAGAAAAAAGAAAAACAAAACCCTGTAATATAAATGCATAGTTGAGTAAAATAAATTTCTTCCTTTACCATATCTAAAGATATATGCCTTTTTTGTACCCTCTGTCAGGAGATGGTTGATGTACTTCATCATGGGTGCTTAGGTATCATGATTGATTGTTACACTGATCAGAGTTCTTCAGTTTTCCAAAATCATTTTTTGTATATTTGTATTGAAATTTCCCTCCTCCTCTTTGGATTCTGAATGTTTATATAAACTGTTGCCCAGACCGGGCTGTATGCTTTCTTCATCACTTATCATTCTTTTCTTCCTTCAAAGTTTATTAGCTCATGGGTCACCTGTGGCACCTTTCCTATTTCCTCGTAAGCAATAAATCAATGAATTCATGAAAAGTATTTAGTAAGTACTTGCAATGTGCCAAGCACTGGCCTAAGTCCAGCTTGACATACCACAATGGCAGAGATCTTCATGTTCTCATTCTCTTAAAAAAAAATCAAAAACAAAAAAAACCCTCACAAATTTTATTGATATCTTTTATTTTTACATCACCTAAACTTCCCCCTGTATCCTTTCTTTTTCCTCTTGCCAGAGACAGTCCTTAAGGATTTTGATTAAAGAGATGAAGGGGAAAAAAATGAGTCAGAACAACTGATCCATACTTTGTGGGGGGGAAGTCGACAATATGTATATATAATTTTATGCACTTCTGGATTAGGGCATCCACAATCTGTCTATAAAAGGGAGGCATTTCCAGTACGATCAGTTCTTGATAAAGCCATGCTGGTGAAGCTTACATTCTAATGAGGAATGCAGCAAACATAGAGTAGTGGTGGCCAGGAATGGGAATACAAAGATGGTGAATAGAGCTACTTTATTGTCATATTTGACTCTTCCTGACCTCATTTGGGGTTTTCTTAGCAAAGATACTGGCTCATTTTACAAATGAGGAAACTGAGACAAATAGTGACTTGCCCAGAGACGCACAGCTAGTAAGTGTCTAAGGCTGGATTTAAACCAGGAAGATGAGTTTTCCTGATTCCAGGCCTGGTGCTCCATCCATTATGCTGCCTACCTGCCCAAATGGAGCCATAGGGGAGAAGGTTGGCATTCATTTTCCAGCAGCAGTGGTAGTAAGGACTCCAGGAGAAAGAATGATTTGTTATGGTTCCAGAGCAGGAAAGTGAGAGCATGGGGAAGATACATGTGCAGCAATAAGAGAGGCGGGAAGGCAGCAGGGAATTAAAGCCATCCTGATGCGGAGCGCTGCATGTGGCACACTCATCCGCACCTCAGCCAGGGGCTCTGGGTCAGGAGGTCTAGAACTCAAAGGATTAGGTCCCCAGGGTAGGGTCTGTGGTGACAGGAAGTAAAATGAGGCATGGCTGAAGCAGCTAGCTTAATATTAACAATAATAAAGCATTAATATAGTGCTTTAAAATTTGCAAAGCACTTCACATGTTATTTTATTTGCTCATCACAGTAGCCTTGTGAATTAGTAAATGTCTGAAGCAGAATTTGAATTCAAGGTTTCCTGATTTTAAGTCCAGCAGTCTATCTCCTGAACCACCTGACCACCTCATAGGGGGCCCACTGTACCTAAGTTTCTCACCAATCAGGACTTGGAAGGGTAAAGGAGGGCTTGGGGTAGACAGGGCCAATGCAGTGCAAGAGTTCAGGAGATCAAAGGGTTGAGTCCTCCACAGCTTAGCATAAATCATTTCACTAACCAGTTGTTAATGTTTTCTCCTCATCTTTTTTTTTCCTAATTGCCTTTCCCAAGTCTTCTTATCCTTCAATGAAATGAAAGACCCTTGAGGCCAGGGATTGGTTTTGGTGTTTTGACCTTAGATCCCCAGCTGACTTAGTGTCTTGCCCGTCTTATGCACTTAATAAATGTTGGTTGATTTAGAGTAAGGTTAAAGGTTCCGAGGTCTGTGGAATTCACTTTTTGCTGACCAGTTTTAAAAAAGATTCGAATGAACGGTTTCTATATAGCGGATGAATGGCTTTTAGCTAGGAGAGCTAGCCTTATTATATTGACCTTTAAGACCAAAACATCCCTAGGAGAGTAGAATATTAGAGCCAGAAGCTATCTTAAAGACTACTTGTCGAACCACTTCATTACTAAGATGAGCAGATGGAAACTAAGGGACATAAAGTGATTCACCCAAGGACACAGAGTCCCAGAAGCAAAAAGACCTGAGTTCAAATTTAGCCTTAGATATTTATCCCTGTGTGACTTTGAACAAGTCATTTCATCTCTGTCTGCCTCTGTTTCCTCCTCTGTAAAATGGAGATAAATAATATACCTTCCACATATGTTTTGAGGATCCAATGAGATAATATTTGTAAAGCTCTTAGTATACTGCCTGGAACATATATATGGAACATACCATATAAAAGTTATTTTTAATAGTAGTAAGTTTCAAAAGTATGCTTGGCCTAGATCTGTCCACATGACACTTAGGCCTTTTCCTAATTATACCACATTGTGCTTTACTCTCTGCCTCCTATATACAAGTTCACTAGGAAGCTGCCTTTATCTGACTAACCCTGAAGGGATTTCTGTGAACTGTGGAATGTAGTTATACATGAGGAGTTGAAGGAATGGAATTAAAAACAAGAATCTGTGTCTAGAAATGTGTGCACTTCACACAGAAACGAAAAACACCTTGTCTGGGCTGTTGTTACATATTTCCATTTTGCCATTTATTTATTCAGCAATTAGAATAGAATAAACTTCTTGCAGACTTCCAGAGGAAAGAATGTTCTATTCTGTACTGATAAAATTTCCGGCGAACAATTAAATTGTTTTTTGTTGAGTCAGATAAGGGAAGATCCTTCTGACTTACTTAAAGCAGGTTTAAAACACTCATGTCAGCAGAGGTGCTCAGTGTTGCATTGCTTGTGTGAGATTCTGGTAAACTAGGACAGGCGAAGGGTCAAATTTATTCATTGTTCAACTTACAGCTATGTTTCTGAAAAGTATCTTGCCATTGACAGCATATTTGTTTTCCATCTTTAGAGACCTGGCTTAAAAATAAAGTAGATCTTCAGTAAGAGATAGGGTTATATCTGACAGTGTCAGAATATCCTCTGGATTCAGTACAGCTATCTGACCCAGGGTGAGTCACAAGTTGCAGAGAAAATGTGGACCTGCCTTGGAGGAGGAGGTTTTCTCATTAGGAACTTCCATCAACATTGAAATCACAGGTCTCATCCCATCCCATATACCTTTCCTACTTACTGAATGTATTTGTTTTTATCCTTGGAGATCTGGTTAGATATTATTCTGGGTTAGAAGTAAAGTAGATACTTAGTGATCCATTTATGTTTTCAGCATACCTATTGTATCCAGCACAATTCACTATGATGACAAAGGCAAGGATAATGGTGGAATTGAAACATATAAATAATGCAGAAACCTCATCTGTGAGCCAATAGCTTATTCCCTGCTGAACTTTTTATCAAAGCTTCTAGAAAATGGTCAGATAACTCCAGATGTTCTCTCCACATTTTGTGAAGAACATGATTTGTGATTAAAAGGTAGTGGGGAAAGTGGACTGAATAATAGATCATAAGAGACAATTTAGAGTTGAATACATACAGTGGTTGATTTCTACAAGAAGGTCTCATGCCAGAACGGTGAGCAACAAGTAATGTCTGAAATGTGTTGAGGTGGGTTGTGGGATGGCTTTGTCAGTTCTAACAGGGGTTATTATCTTTTCAACTTTCAATAGCTCTTGATTGTCTCTTGAAAAAGTTTCTGGTTAAAATGTAGTCACTGAAAAACTGGCTTTGATGGGCAGATAATGTTCTTAGAATAAGAGAAGATTTTTTTTATTCCAACTAATGATAGATTATTTAAAGTATCAGATGTAACCTTATGTGTTTTTTTCCTCTTTTTCAGGTAATATACATAAATAGGTAGGGGAAAATTTACCACAGTTGTGTAGACTGGCCTATTATCAGCTTTTCTCTGGAAAAGATTTACCATTTCCTTCTTCTGTATCGCATGCCTGAAAAGCACTGCCTCCAAACCCATACTTCTGTTAAGACTCAGTTCAGTTACTGTTTCCCATGGCCTTTCTTGATCCCCTTCCCTTCCAATTATTTTGTTCATGTTTTCCATTGATTTATTTATGTACATGCATTTAATAAAAACATGCTCAATTAAGTTGGTAGATGTTGGAACTACTAGGGTCTTATGGGTGTATTGGGGTGGGGGAGAGGGTTGAGATGAAGGAGGGAAGGAGAGAGGGAGGGAGGAAGGTGGAGAGAGAGATGGAGGGAGAGAGAGAAAGAGAGAAAAGAGAATGTGTGAGAGAAACAGGGAGAAAGGTGGAGAGAGATGGAGGGAAGGGGAGAGATAGAAAGAGAAAGAGGGAGGAGGGAAGGAGAGAGCATATAAATACAAGGACACTTGTGATGTCATTTTGTAAAGGGAGGGAACTAGCTTGGACTGAAGGGACATCCTCCAGAAACCTTGACTTTTTTGATGGATTAGAACACTTCGAAGAGGGTGTGAAGTCAGAGAGCATGGGCCTGCATTTCTTGCAGTATAAGATTGGTCATTTTGTTTTCCAAGCTCACTCTTGTCCAGCATTACAACATAAATTGCATTGTAAGAGGTCCTGCTCTATGAGGATTTTCTAGCTCTGTTAATTTGGAGGAGAGACAAACTTCCCTGATTGATGGGACTTATTCAGATTTCTTACCCACGAGATTTTAAGGAGCTTAATTTCAGAGGGGGCCTGCAGAGATTGGCTTCTCTTCAGATTTAACAGAGGCTATAGGATCAGCGCTTGGGCTGTTAGGATTGATCAGAAATGAGTTGATTAGGTGCAATATAATGCCATTATCACTGTTTGGAGGATTAGGGAGAGTGTGTATCGTTAATTAAAGAAACATTACACAACAGCGACTTAATTTTCCCCCCTTCTAATTCACACTCTGGATCTAATGATAGTATGAAATATGGCTTTGAATGAACCCACGTTGAGAATTCAAAACAACCACTTTGCAAATAGCTTTGTGTATCAGGGTATGAAAAGCTAATCATTTGTTGTCTTTGGTAGGCCTCCTCACTAGCCTAGAGGAGAAAGTGCAAGGAAGGAACTAGGGAGAACACACAGAGATAATCTGAATAGCCCATGGATTCTTCCCCCCGACCTCCCACACTGTACTGTTGGAGGTGATTTTGAGGAAACTGGTATCCTGAAGTGTATAGGGAAGGCTGGCTCAGGTTTCAAGGAGGTTAGAGCATCATTTGGTCCCTTTTCCAGAATTGTCCTAAGGTGGCTGGTTAGGTCCAAATCTCCAGTACTATAGCTTCTTATGGAATACTAGAAACTCTTATGGTCTGGGGTCATTGGCCACTACCTTGTGAGACTTAGGAGGGCAAGAGACTTACCCTAAAGCTTGTCTTGCCTTTTAAAGAGTGTCTTCAAATCATACACAGTTGTTTTCCTGGGATAATCTTTTACTTTTCTTTGTATCTACAATACCTAGCATATAATAGGTTCTTAATCTATGCTTGTTGACTGACTGATGCTCAGCTTGGCATTCAAAGCCCTTCACAACCTAGCCTGAGTCTACCTTTCTAGTCTTCCTGCGCCTTACTCCCAGACATGTAAGTCTTCGATCCCATCACATCAACCTCCTGGCTGTTCCATAAACAAGACACTACTCCCTCTGTCTGCTTCAAGTGTTCTCTCTGCCTTCCCTCATTCTCCCTCTCTCTCTTCTGGTCTGACTACTGACTTCCCTGGCTTCCTTTAAGACCCAATTAAAATTCCATCTTTAACTGGAGACTTTTACCCAGCCCCTCTTAATTCTATCGCCTTCCCTCTGTTAATTACTTCCTATGTATCCTGTAAATAGCTTGCTTTGTGTATATTTGTTGGCATATTATTTCCCCTTGAGGGCAAGGACTTTCCCTAGTACATAGTAGGTGCTTAATAATTATTTACCAATTGATAGGCTGCCTGGCTACATCTCTAGGAATTCATCTCTACAGCTCCACAGCCATGGTACTATGAGTGACTACCCCAGAAGCATCCCAGGTCCCCTTTGGGTTGAATGTGTACCTGGGCGTATGCCAGGCCGTGAAGGGCTTACATCTATAGCTTGCATTTAATATTGTACTGTAGGGAAGCTTAGCAATAGGGCAAGGGCTAGGGACAAGATGGGTGATTTCATTGATATAGAAAGCTCCTCGGATGAGGAAGTTCTGCCTCTACCTGTACAAACTGACCCCTTGTTTGCAACTGCCTCTCACTGCAAGGTTAAGTGACTTGCCCAGGGCGATACTGCCAGCATACCTCAGAGGTAAGGACTTTTGGACCAGAGTCTTCCTACTCCTAGGTTTCTGTGTCCACTATGGCATTGATGTCAAACTAGCAATCCATACGCTGTTGACTCATGTTAACTTAGAAAACCCCATTAACATTCTCTATGTCCTGTTGTATCTCTATTTATTTTGTTAAATATTTCCCAGTTACATTTTAGTCTGGATCAGGTGGCACTGGGCATGTTGCTGGGGCACTTGTGTCTGACATCTCTGCATGGCTGCCTCTGGCCAAGCAACATATTCATTAAAAGTAAACCTGTCCTGTCCCTTCCTTTAAAGTAAAACCTATGGGAAAAAATTTTTTAAGGGAAGTTGTCTTCAAATAAATACAGGATCTTTCATTAGGACAGCTCCATTAAAATGCCAAAATACTCCCAGAAAGGACACAGCATCATGATTTCTGGGTCGTGTTTTCAAAGTGCTTTTTTTTTTCCCCAGTTCACAGCCAATCATCAATACAAACAAGGAAAAATGGAATTAGGGAGATAAATTGTGCCAGCTTAAAGCTCATTATTGTTTTCCTTTCTCCTTTTTAATTTCCTGACCTGATTTATTTGCTGTCTGAGATTGACCCCTGCTAGTTACTTTCAGGTTTTGTTATCTTGATTTGTTCCAGGTAGGCCTATTGGGTACATGGTGACTGGACAACACTTTTAAGTGCCTTATCATTGCTGGAAACCTGAAACTGGCTCTCAGTACAAAAGAGAAGTGAAGCCAAAGTTTGCCCTTGTTAAGCTGCATCGTTGGCAGGCCCCATGACCTGGATGTCACAGCCTACGACACCATGCATTGAGAGATTTCACTGCCCCCTCTGCGTTCTTGACAGACACCTGGTCGTTAATCAGTTGATTAGCTTGTCCTTCCTGTCATCACCAGCCCCGTCCTTAGCCAAACAGTGTGCCCTATTTCACAAAAGTGGACTGAATAGGATTGGATTATGAGTCTAATGATTAGGGACAGGAGGTAATTGTCATAGTACTCATAGTAGTATTAGTAATAAATCATATTCCTGTGTATATCGCTTAGACATTTACTAAATTCTTTTCTCACAGCACCCTTTTGAGGTAAATAGTATAAGCATTCTTATTCCATTTTAGAGATGAGTAAACTGAGACTCAGACAACTTCAGCGGCATATCAGATCCATGGGTTGGCCAGAATTCTAACATAGCGTACACATTTCATGGCATGTTGTCATTATACTTTCTTCACTTTGTTATTTGATTGACCTGTGCAGTTGAATTGTAAGCTCTTTAAGGACAGGACTCTCACTTTCTGTTTCTTCCATATCCTCTCCCAGTAGCAGGTACTATATTTTTCACATTGTTAGTGCTTAATAAATATTGATTTTGTGGGTTTTATATAATGCTCAGTGCACTGGAGATGCTAAGTGACCAGTCATGGTTATTGATGAGGAGGACTGTTTGAGGACCCACAAGAATAACGTTGTGGCATATAGGATTTAAAATCATTAGCAGCAGATCATATTACCTAGACATCCTCCTGCATGGAATGCCATGCTACAGATTACACAGAATAAATTGGATAGACATAGTCTCTAGCTCAATGGGACACTCTCTACAGAGACAATTAAACTGAGAAGCCTAATTCTCATCATACCTGGAGAACATTTTTAAGTGCCTTAGCATTGTCTGGCAACTGGAGATGGGGAGAGAGGAGATAGTAGAAAGGAGAAAACCTTTTCTCTTACACCAAGGATTCTTAACTGAGGGTCCATGAACTGTCCCAAAGGGATCTGTGGATATAGTGGGGCCTTTTAATATTTTGATAATTTTACTTCTCCTTTTAATATTTTGATAATTTTACTTCAACATAATTGATTGCCTTTGTAACCTTCTTTGTATTTTATGCATTTAAAAATATCATTCTCAAATGAGGTCCAGACTGCTCACAGGGTCCAGGACATAAAAAGGTTAGGAATCTTAGACCATCTGTCAGGTTATTCCTTTAAGCTGGTATTTTTGTCTCCTTTCACTGAAGAGTTCTTAAATTTTCCTACTGCCATTGCAGTGATGATACAGAAAAAGTTGAGAGGTGAGTTGCATGATTGGTGGTACCACAGTAACAGTAATGTGGCTGGACAGAGTCACCTCCAGCAAGCCCGGGCCATGCCTACTTTGACTGAAGCTAGTTTGTGTGTCAACCACATTGTTCTTCTGGGCCAATAATGAGCTCTACGTATGCTTATCTACTTACCTCCTCTTTCCTGTGTTCTCCTTCCCAGTCTCCACCCAAAACACTCATGCACATGCATGCATACACACACACACACACACACACACACACACACACTCACTCACTCACACCCCACAACAACAAATCAAGGCTAATTCAGACACAGAGCCATCTCTCAATTATCATTGGTAATTGGGAAGAAGGCAGCGCTTAGGTAATGGAAATCCACAGATCTCATTTTAGTCATTTGCTGTCGGCTTTTACTCCAAACCATTTACCATCACTACTAACAAGCGGTGAAATTGAATAATTAAGAATTTCTCCTTCTTTCATTTCTTTTCTATCCTTAGATGGAAGTACACTGGAGCAGTGAAATGTAAGCAGAGAGCTAAGGAGACCCAAAGGGCTTGAGCCTGGATGAAACAGCTGACTAATCAGTCCCCAAATCAAAAAAGTGACTGTCAGACAAAATGATTGGGGAGGGAGGTGTGGGGAACAGAAGAAGGAAGAAGGGAAAGGTAGCAAAAGAGAGAGAGTAAATTTGATTGGCATTCATCTGTGATGTGTATAAATTTTGAAAGGACAGTTTTAGCATCTTACTTGTTGGGAAAGTTTGTCAAGGGGGCAGGATTTCTAGAGGGTCTTTGAGGATTATGACGAAGGTGCTTAGGAGACCATCGATTAATCTTAGCCTCTACTTCTTTACTACCCAGTCACTCCTGAACCCCTTGAAATCTGTCTCCTGCCTCTACTACTACTGACACAGCTCTCTCTTAAGGTCATTCATAATATCTTTATTGCTGAATTCAATAGCCCCCTTTTTGTCTTCTCCTTGACTTCTTTACTGCGTTTGACACTGTGGACTTTTCAAAGCCATATTTTATGCCATCATTAGATTGAGTGTGATTTATGAGGAGGAAAATGAAGTGGCCATTGTGTGGACCAGCATTATAGACTAGGCCTATGGATCACCTTTTTCATTTGTTTCTATGACACTGCATTCTCCTAGTTCTTTCTCTGACAGACCCTTCTCTGCCTGATCTGTCCATTCCTCTTCCTCTGTTCATTTTCTAAGCATAGGTTGCTCTCGGGTTTCTGTTCTTAGCTCTCTTCTCTTTGCTACCTCCCTTGAATATCTCTTCTATAAATTATTCACTCAATAGGCATTTATTAAGCATTTACTATGTGCCTGGCACCATGCTAGGTGCTGGGAATCCAAAAACCAAAGGGAAATAGTGTCAGCACTCAAGGTACTTCCATTCTAAGTGGGACAGTTTATATCTACAAAAATTAGAATGATAACAGTAACCTTGAGGGAGAAGGCTCTAGTAGAGGGTGAGGATCAAGAAAGGCCTCCTGCAAAGAGTGGTTTGGGGGCTGAGTCTGGTTACCATTTCCATGCAGACATCTCCCAAATCTTTATCTGTCCCTGCCTCTCTCATTCTGATTGGGTATCTTGGCAACATTTCAAGCTGAGCAAACCAGAGTTAGACTTGTTTTCTTTCCCGTCAAAACCTCCTACACCCTAACTCCTATTTCTGTGATATCACTTTCATCACCTCAGTCACCCAGGCTCATGTTATTGATCAGTCACTCTTGATTTCTTTCACCATCACTCCATGTATCGAATCACTTGTCAAATCCTATTGGGTGCAACCCAGTAGCATCTCTTGAAATTCACCCGTTTCCATTTTCATTGCAATTGCCCCAGTATAGACCTTCCTCCCTTTTCACTTAGACCAAAGGTTCTTTGTACCAGACTCCTTTGCCAGTGCTGGGAAGCCTATGGACTTCTTTTCACAGTAGTGGTAGGGTTTTTTAAATGCATAAAATAAAATATATGGAATTACAAAGGAATCCAATTATATTGAAATATCATTATAAAAATATTTTTTAAAACCAAGTGAATGAACCCCAGGTTAAGAAGCCTTAATTATTGTAATATCCTTCTAACTGGTATTCCTTTTTCTTACTCAATCCATCCCTCATGTTGCTATTTGTGTAATGATTTTAACACTATTCTGATCATATTAAATTCAAATAAAAATGCATTAAATGCCTACTATATACCAGGCACTGTGCTGATATAGAATCATGTCATTTATCCTCTCCAAGATCTTAAGTGGTTTGCCATTGGCTATCAAATAAAGGATGTTCTCCTGATCCTGGAATTCAGAATCCTTCACAATCTGGGTCTAGCCTAAATTTCCAGACATCTCACATTACAGCTCTTCACACATTCTACATTCCAGCCTAACTGCCTCCGCTGCTGTGTCCTTGAGACACTGTCTCTGATTTCTGGAACACTCAGCCCAGTCCATCTCCACTTTTTGAAGTGCCACTCTTCTCTCAAGGACTAACTCAAGTGGTCCCTTTTCCATGAAACCTTCCCCACCCTAGGTCCTAATGAAAATCATGGCTCCCTCTTTTAAGTTCTTCTAACACTTTCTTTTATCCTGGTTATTTATGTGGATGTCTCTTCTCTATTCCACCACCTCCACCCCCAACCCCCACCATTTAAAAATTCCTCAATAGCAGACTTTTTATACCTAATTCTTAGCCCAATGTCTTGTCTGTAGTAAGCCCTTCAGGAATATTTATTAAATTGTATTGCATCACTCAAATATAAAGGTACCAAATTTCAAAATTATAAATTCTCTTTTCTTGTAAGTTATTTATGGGAATGAAGTGTTAAAAATAAACATGGCATAATTGATATTGCCTAGTAACTTATAAAATACTATATACATATATATATATATATGTATATATATATATATATGAAACTAGGTTTTATCAGGACTCCGAGCACTCCACTGTTTTGATCAAAACTAGAATGGAGATACTAGGGATTTGCCCCAGAGCTCAAGCTCTAGTGCAGGGGGGTGGGAGGATTTCCTTCTGGTCTACCGGTCCTACACTTCACAAGTGTCCCTGTCCCCACCATCCCAAGAGCTCCTCCACGGGGCCTTGTATCCCATAGCTGATGTCTTTGCATGCCTGCCACTTCTTTCCTCTCTTCTAAGTAGGGTTTTCCCTGGGCACCAGAGTTCCTAGGTACAGCTCTGTTAGATCTCACTCAGATATCATTGACAAGCAGTCCCTAAACACTGAATTAGGCTAGTCATTCTTCTTCCTTTGGCACCAGAGAGCAGAACTGATTATAGGCTTTTGCTCTTTGCTGACTTCTAATAACCAACAGTTACCATTAGAGAAGGCTTAGGTATGAAGGTGGAGATGAGCTAGACTCTGGCTTCTGTCAGATTACCAGGATTCATTGTTGCCCATCCTATTAGCCATTCTTTTCGTAGCTACAGAATGATGAAGACTGGTTGTCAGGGATACCTCTGTTTAACTGATAAATGTGCTCATTCTTCAGCCTCTTTCTATCATCATAAAGAAGTTTTCCACAGCCAATGACATTTTTGGCTGGAAATTAAAGCTTACTGCATGTGTGCATGTGTATGTATGTATGTATGTGTGTGTGTGTGTGTGTGTGTGTGCTCTATTAGCCAAAATGATTTTTAAAAATTAATGTCTACTTAACTTAATTGTTATGACATGAATGGCCTTCTTTCCTCTCCTTTTCTCTCTCCCATTTAAATGAAATGACCATTATAATTTACATCTGACAGCACTAGCAAAACTGGGCTCACAATTGCATACCCAAGTGGCAGATATCCAAGAGGAGACAGATATGTGTGTGCACTTGTATGCATGCATACATGTGGTTTAATACTTTGCAGCAGCATAAAAGTGGAAGGAGTCCTGGATTTGGACACAGAGGGCAGGGGTTCAAGTCCTGTCCCTGCAAACTACTAGGTGACCTGAGCAAATCATTTACTCTCTCTGGACCCTGGTTCTTCTACCGTAAAATAAGGATCAGATGATATGTAAGGTACCTACCTGTGGTTTAGATGCTTTAGATGCATGATTTCATCAAAATAAGTACTCCCTACACTGGGGCAAATAGCTGCTCCTCTTTGTCTCTTGTCCATGGGAAAGTCTTTCCACAAATCCTCCCTAAAGGATCTGTCCAACACACTTAAGAGTCTTTCCGCTGGGTATTGTAATAATTTATGAATAGTCAAAGCAGACTTGGGCTGTCCATCTGTGATGGAGAGAGAGAGAGAGAGAGAGAGAGAGAGAGAACACATGGATGTAAACACACACATACAGAAATAATGCAAACTCCATGTCTATGAACAATGCAGCAAGAGTTAGTGCCTCCTGATTTTCAGTTACTCATTGAAGCTGTGATCCCTGCAGGGAGAGAATGAGAATGAAAGAATATGAGATTGATTGGGTCAACTTTGTATGCTCTTGGCATGAGAAATACTCCTCTCTTTGTTTTAATTCCAATGCAGATGTCCAAGCCCGCATTTTGTAAATCATTCTGTTTCAGGCCCACTCATCTTACCACTTCCCACTGTGCTAAGTGTGGCCTAATAGCTCTGGATATTCCAGCCCCCTCATAATGTGAAGTTCTTATCCTATTAATATCATAGATTGGCTCCTTGGTTTACAGCTGAACCTTGCAGATTTTTGCTTAATCTACTGACTCTCACCAAGAAAGCTAGCCTGTACATTTGCTTTCTAGTAAAGATTTAGTGACCAGAAGCTAGAATGTGGTACAGTATTCAACCCAGATTCTTCTTTTTCCTTTTATTTAACCAAGTGACTGGTGGTACATCATGCTGCCTTCTCAAGATTAGTTAAAACCAAGCTACCCACACAACTACATAAACAGAGGAAGCCCATTCCATGATCCTGGCAGTATTGCTTTTTAATTGTGTTGCTTCTCTTGCTAATTTACAAAATTTGCTCATCTGAAGATCTCCCAGTCATTAGTGCACATTAGCTGGGGTCTGCTATACATTTTCCTTTACAATGCACCCATGCATAGAAATTTGCTGGATATTGTGCAAGCACCTGTTTAGAATGATAGCTTTTATTCTTTACTGATTAAATATTTCTTGGTCCTGTCTGATTTCAAAAGGTAGTTCTTATCCCTTTTACCGTCCTTTTGTCTCCCACCAACTCCCATTTATTTAAATTATAGATATTGTAGTATCTTCAAATTAGGGGCCAGACATTTGGGGTTGGGATGGGAAGGTAGTGAACTGCATATAATTGAAAACAGAGAAGAGGACCCTTTGTAAATTTTCGGTCCTATGGGAGATTTTTTTTTTTCTTCAGTACTTCGAGTTGCTACAAACCCCTTGTAAATGCTGGCAGAAGTACTCACACTGAATGATGGCAAATTATAAGAAAGGTGAATAACTGCTGGCATCCTGCAACAGGCTGTTCCCCCCCCCCCCCCGTGTTCTCATATTAATCAGTGGTTTTCAAATGACTCTGCTGGAAAATTAATTCACTAGAGTAAAAGATTTACCTCTTCTGCTCATGTGGGATTCACCTGTATGCTCTTCTTTCCATGCTGGGAGTGAAGAATGGTAGCATTCCCACCATTGATTCTCTCTAGTGCTCTCCAAATGTAGTCTGCATGTTTATGTCCTGTAAAAGACTTATCATTAAAACCAATTCCCTCCCTCCACTTCTCCATCCTTTTTTCCTTAGTCTGACTGGGACCCTCACTCAGACATTAGTTGATCTTTTCTTTGCACCTAAGAAATCCATTAAGCATCATCTATGGTCTATGAAGCCCACTTAGAACAATTGACTTAGATGATTCTAGGAGATGATACTTGAGGCTGGTGAGACTACTCACTCTTTCCTTACTGTGTGGCATCTTCTGTTGATGAATTTCAAGTACTCCAACAAATCTCTGATTTCATCAGAATAGCTACTCATTTCTGTGATGCAAATCACAAATTCTCCTTAGCTTTGTAGACCATATTTATGGGTTTTTGAGACTGACAGAAATTAATCACCTCATAACTAACTTTCTGGTGATGGACCATTTTTGAATTGAAGTAAGTTGGTACTTGGGCAATAGAAATACAGTCCATTGCCAGCTAGTACTTGTAGCTTAGCTGATTGGGAGGACATGCTTGTGCTGTTCTGGCATAGACTTTTGACAACTCTGGCTCACATCCATGGCACAGTGGGACATCAGGGCATGTCTGCAAAGGGAGGTAAATCTCAGGACTTTTTTAAAACTAAAAACGTACCAACAGTCTATTGTCCCTCCAAGCCATTATACACAAAACCCAAATTCTCTTACTCTGGCATCATCCAGTAGGTGAGAATGTTAATGATAAAACAGGTATTTCTACGTTCGCTGAGACCTGGCTTCTAAGTCACCCGGCCCAGCAGAGTTCTGCACTCTTGCCTGGCGGTCTTGTTCCTTAGGCTAACTTCTGTTTGGAGATTTGTGTTGAAAGTGACTGCATTGCTTCTAGCGATAATGATTACAAGGTCCAATGTCTGTTCCTCATTTGCCTTCACGTTTTCCCCCTAGACTTAGCCCATATGTGTAGGAATCTGGCCTGGGAGTAAAGGGAAATCTACTCCTTCATTGACCAGAAAAGAAATTGTGAGCAGTAGTGTGTCTGGTATCTTCTTTTAGAAGCACACACCACATACGAGTTATTGGAGAAGTTCTTCAAAACAGAAAGAAGGCCTCCTTTACCAACAGACCTTCGTTTTCCTCTTCTAAACTTCGAAAAGTTTTATAAAGATGTTTATAGAGGTGAAATCCAGTAGCAGGCTCTTCTTAGCTGGACGAACGTGTTCCTCCCTTTATGAGATTATTAATATCTTATGATTTACTGATGATCGTTGCCTCTCTTTATTTTCAGGTGTCAGCGAAAGCAGTGGAGGGTAGACTTACCGGCCACCAGTGTAGTAATCACTTTCCACAATGAAGCCAGATCAGCTTTGCTGAGAACTGTCGTCAGGTGAGGCAGTTCAACCCATTGTCCTACATGATGCCTTCAGAAGGAATTGTCTGACTGGTAGTTGTTGGTTGGGATTGGGGATGGAAGGGTCAATTCAGAACCAATAAATTTCGTACCCATGGAAGACCTTGTAATATTTTTTTCCCTCTTCAGTGTGCTTAAGAAAAGCCCCCCCCATCTTGTAAAAGAAATCATATTGGTGGATGACTACAGTAACGATCGTAAGTACTATGACTAATTTTTTTCCCCTTTCTGTTAAAATGAATAGTAAAACAGTCAAAAGGGAGGGCAGTAGGTTGGAGATGTGACTGACTGTATAATGTACAGACTGCTCAACAGCCCTTAGGTAATCACGAGCTGATAATACTTGCAATAAAACACATCTTTATAAAACAAAGTTTCAGAATCTCATGGTTTTTTTTTCGCTTTTCAGCTGAGGATGGTGCTCTCTTGGGGAAGATTGAGAAAGTGCGGGTTCTTAGAAATGATCGGCGAGAAGGTAGATTGTTTATTATTAACTTATTTTTCTAAACAGCCCAATCTCTTTCAAAGTCTCACGGGACTTTGTTTTTCCCACAAAATCTGTATTTTTAGTTATTATTGAACTCAATGTATTTTTGCTTAAGAAAAGAAATGATCCCCTCTTGGCTTCCTACATCTGGTCTGTATCTGTATATGGCACCCAAAACTGGTTTCAAATCAGGTAACTACATGAAAAGCTTAATTGATTGCATATTAAAATCTCACTTTCAATTATGACAACAATCTCTTTGGATTATCCCTTTTCTGTTTTGGAAAATTGTCCCTTTTTCATCATATAGGGTGCCTTGATTAGTCAACAGTTCTTTCGGGTATTAGAATTTAGATGAAAGCCATAAGATTTAGGAATGGCAAGTCTAATGACTTCTTTCTTTAAGCATCTGATTTTTATTTATCAATGGTGCTTGAGTTTGACCACTAGGTGAAAGTGACCCATCTGAAGAAAGGAAAGTGCTTTTCTATTGGTTTACTTTTTCAGTTTTACAAACTCCTGTCTTATGAGCAGCCTGTGCAGTAGTTAAGATCATTGAACATTCTTTATTGACAGTCATAAGCAAGATTTTTCCAAAGGTAGGAGTAAAACGTGGAAACATTCAGAGAAGAAGCTTAAAGCTTAACATCCATTCAGCTGCTAATTTCTCAGAGCTGTTTGGGAGCTTGATGATTGGATGATACCTTGTTCATTCACAGTTTGGAGAAATTTTTTAGCTGTTGAGTTTTCTGTGGAAGACTGTTTTATAAAAGATGGCACAGCTAAAATTTATTTTTCATTCTGTATACACCCTGTCTTCTGTTTCCCCCCTGGGGCAGCAGTGCCCATTTATAAAATAACCAGTTGGGATTAGAGGTCAAAGCTATGGCCAAGGAAGAAATTTTTTCCCCTGGGTTTCACCACATGACTCTTAACTAGTCCAAAGGGGATTGAACCTGTTCTGTGGGCTTCATTAACTCTATATCCTTATCAGTCCTCTTAGTTTGAAAAGTATATGTTATGCTCAATGCCTCAAATCTGGCCCCTCCTCTTTGAAAGAGATCACCTTCCAAAGCTTCAAACAAATCAGAATTATATGACCGGAGGGTCCATTTTCATGTTCAAACAATCTAGACCTAAGATATCTTACTTTACAATTTTGTATTATTTATGAAAGCTGAGAAATATTTTCCTATCTTACTACTTCCCACTGCAGGGGAATAAAGTGATAACAGTTGTTATTTTTAAACACTGATAATTTAATATTAGTAACAAAAGTAATAGCCACTATTTTCAGGGAGTGCTATTGGATTAAAATATTTAGAAATTAAAAGATTGCTTTTAAGTCTGTGATTCTTAACCTTTTAGTGTCCTAGGCCCCTGTGACAGTCTAGTGGAACTTACAGACATCTTCTCAGAATAATGTTTTTAAATGAATAAATTAAACCACGTAGGATTGCAAAGAAAACCAATTATATTGAAATACAGTTGCTGCATTATTTAAAAAAACAAATTCATGGGTGCCAGGTTAAGAACCCCTGTCTTAATGTGTAAATTTGTTCACAGTTTGGTGAATTGGCATAATTCAATCAACACAGAGAGAATCAGATTCTGGTCAAGACCTGTAAAATACATATAAAATACTCTGTATTTGCATGTGTGACCAGGTAATTCAGTGGTTTTGACTTTGGTTTTACTGAGACAAAGCTCATGAACTTGATCCTTAGGTGGAGCCAGTCACCTTCCCTTTGTTTAGTGACTGAAGACTAGCACTTAGGAAGGTGTGCCTCATTCACCAGATGGTTCAACCAAGCATCAGAGAAAATGTATCTTCCCCTCCTGGGGGGTGAGGGGTGGGAAACACTTAAAATATGTCCAGCCCTTCCCGATAGTGAATCAGTAGCACATTTTTATATATCAAGAATGGTTTGTACAATAGGAGTCCATTGTGACTGGGGGGCCAGGGAACAAGTATGGTCATTCTGAAGGAAATGATTGTAAGAGAGAGAAATGCTCTGTAACAGTGATGTCAAACTCAGACAGAAACAGGAGCCATGAATCCATACATAAGGATCCCTGAGGGCTGCATATTGACTTAGTTTTAAAGTGTAATATAGTGTTATCTGTGTTTTATTGTATTTTTATTTATTTTGGTAAATATCTTCCAATTACATTTTAATTCAGTTCCTGCCTTACTCTGCAGCATGGTGGGCTGTATGTCTGACACTGTTGTTCTACATTGCAGTCTGCAATTGCATGATTTGACTCATAACATAATTGATTTTGTGTTATGGCAAAGGAGCCTTATAACTGTACCTTAATTTGTGAACACCACACCTACATACACATATCATAGTATATGCATACATGTCATGTGATACATATGTATAAGCTGATATTGTTCACTCTTAGAACAGAAAAATTTGTGATTTCTATCACTAAATTAGCACTATGAAAGATCAGCAGTTATTGACCCTTCAGATGTGCAGACAAGAAGTCTCCGAGCCCAGTTAATGAGCAAACCCTCTCTGTTCTTTGCAAAAGTTTTTTTTTTAATTATTGTTTCTGTTGATATATCCATCTGCCTTTAATTATATGACAGCCTTTTTCAAAAGACAGTTGTTCTCTCTGTAGGTTGTTTACCTTAAAAAAAAAAAAAAGCTACAAACAGTTTTCTGTCTTAGTGACCACAGGGTGGTATTGATCCTTTCAGCCTGACACAGAATGTGAAACCTCCAGCCCTGCAAGTGGCCTGTAAAGGTTTTGTGGAGGGAAATGTATAGATGGTGCCTGCTAGCATACATTACTTTTGTTGTTTTTCACAGAGAATATAGATTCCTACCCCTGACCAGCTTCTGCATTCTCCCTCACAGGCTTGATGCGCTCTCGGGTCCGAGGGGCGGATGCAGCGCAGGCTAAAGTCCTGACGTTCTTGGACAGTCATTGTGAATGCAATGAGCACTGGCTAGAACCCCTCCTGGAGAGGGTAGCAGAGGTGAGTGACGAAGAGCCTTAAGGTGCCAAGGCTTGGAGGAGCACTCAGTTCCTGGTGTTTATGCTGAGTGAAGTGAGGCAAGACATACTGTTGGTGGCATTTGTTTACTATCGCATTAGACCAAATGAAAAAAAAAATGTAGCTGAGGGAGGGAAGAAGGAGGTCAGAACTCTTCCCTGTTGGGAATGATTGCATGGTCAGACCCTCCATTTCATTTACAGAAATCTTGTTCTGTTGAGAGTCTCTCTTTTATTTACCTGAAGTTTAAGGGTGAACTGTGGAGTAGTCTGTTAGGGATAGAGTCAAGGCCTTTATTTACCCTCAAGGAAAGACTGTGACTAGAAAGAGGTTTTATGAGTATTCCAGGTGAGAAAGAAGTCCTCACAGTAGCTTCCACCATGCAGCTTCTTTCTTCAGTCTACGTGGGCTCCATTTTCTACCATCCCCCATTCTTGACTTCTTGTTCAATCATGTTCAACTCTTCTTGACCTCATGAACCATAGCCAGGCCCTGTACTGTTCCTGGGGTTTTCTTGGCACAGATACTGAAGGGTTTGCCATTTCTGTATCATCCTTTGTCAGAACTCTCCACTGTGACCTGTCTCTCTTGGCTTGGCATAGCTCATGATTTTATTGAGTTATTCAAGCTCAAGGAAAGGCAGTGATCCTTCTTGATTAAAAACACTCAAAGACAGATGCAAAGAGAAAGGAAAGGGGTCTAGTTGGGTCTGCCACCCTTTAATAGGTTACCTGCTGATTTATGTTATGTGTGTTCTATGTCTTATAGCAGTTGTGTCAGACTTAAGTAGAAGCCAGTAATATGTATTGTAAGGATCTCTAAAGTCTGCAAATAAGTTTGGTTTTAAAATCCGTATTTCATTATGTTTTTATTTATTTTGTTAGCTATTTCCTATCTACATTTTCATTTGGTTTGGGCTGCATTCAGGATTGCTGTGGCCCACGTGCAGCAGGGTCTTCAGTGTAACACCTCTGTCTTACAGCAGCTAGTGGTGTTCCTCTTTGACATCTTATTTCTTTCTGTCATGCTTGCCATTTTGCTAATTCCTCATTCTCCACAAATACTTGACAAGAAATTTATCAGAGATTAATAATAAAAAAAGGACACTGTAAAAGTACAAAAAGAGAGCTAGTTTGTCTTTGGGCAACTGTGGAAAGCATAGTGGGGGATCGAAGGGTCACAACATGAGCAGAATGTCAATCGCTATAGCTCTGCAATTGAGATTACAACTAGGGTACTCATGGGCATAAGTGATATGGAATTTTCCTCTCCAAAACTGTAAACAGTCAACAAATGAGCACAGGTGATTAAGATATTCAATGTTAACGAAGTCACGTTTTATCCAAAGTAGTGAGTAATTGAGTTAATTGAGGGGTGGTTTTAGGATTGAAGTGGGTTTTACTATTCTAATAAGGGAGCTACTTACTTGGTCCCACTCCTCTGCCTTAAGACTCTAAACAAAGGCTTGTTGTCCACTCATGGATCGTGTTGTATAGGGGACTAGAACATTGAAGGCCCTTCCAGCTCTGCAAATCTGTGAAGATACCTAGAACAATTCTAATGTTGTAGCAAATAGTTCTTTCCATTCCACTTTTGATGATTAGTTTTCTTCTAACTCCATGGAACTTGCTATGATGCTAATCCTGTGTTGTTCATATTTCTGAAAGAAATGACTGTATTATATTGACACCAGAGTCCAGTTCTAAAGATAGTTCAATAGACAGATGCCTGGACCTAAAACTAGGAAAGCTCAAGTTCATATCTTGCTTTAGACGCTTACTAGTAAGGCCCTGGGCAAGTCACTATCTCTGTCTGCCTTGATTTCCCCATCCATAAAATGGGAGTATTAATAATCTTTCTGTAGCAATTTAATATTTGCAAAGCACTTTAAAAGCATTACCTCATTTTATACTTACAATAACCCTAGAAAGCAGGCACTATTATTATTTCCATTCTGCAGATAAGGAAATTGAGGCTGAGACATTAAGAGATTTGCCCAGGGTGGCACAGCTAGTAAGGATTTTTCCTGACTCCAAATTCAGCAGTCTAACCGCTGCACCATCCAGCTGCCCAATAGGCCTACTTCACAGGGCTGTGGTAAAGACCAAATGGCATAATATTTGTAAAGCACGGCACAAATAGGAGATACTGTCATAATCATCATGAGCTTTACTCTGGAGGAATCTTTTCTTTGTGGTACATGTAGTTTACTAGAAAAGTTAGAGGCTTGGTGCCAAAATAAACAGAAGTCCCTAACAGATCATCAGAGGCTGCAGGAAAACTGTTTTATCTGCTCCAGCCAATATTCTGTGCTCTCCATCTTAGAGAATTTAGATCATGACGGGCCTTAATCGTAATTTTAGAAAGTGCCTGTTGTGTATCTCTGTGTGTTGGACTCTAGATGGCTGCCTGTAATGCCTCCCTCTAGTCCTCTTATGAAGAAGAACGATCAACTAAGTGGCCCAGGTCTCAGAATAGCCCTGCCAAAGCTGGATAGAACATAGGTCAGTCTTTGCAGTCTGCAAAAATTTTACCACCAAAAGTCCTTCTCGAAACCTTTAAACTTCAAAAATTGCCCCCACATTCAGTGTAGTATTTTCAGAATTCCAACTGATGACTTGTGTTTTTTCTGTTTATATTCCATACATACATACATACATAAATAAATGTAAAAATATATGAGTGGTATTCCTATAATACTTCAACTCTTTCTTACTCTTTTCAGCTCATCCTTCCATGATTCTTTTCTTCTCCCTATCTCTCTACCCTCTATGTGATTTAATTTTGTTTCTTAAAAATGTCTACCTTTCAGACGGTTTTGAAGAGTCCTAGCCCTATTTTCCATACTACCAAGTCCTTGCTCAGTATTACTGAGCATTCCTTATTAATTTGTTTGACTAAGTCCTTCATCATCCTTCTGGCTAACAAAATGGTCCCTCAATTAATTGCTCTAGAAGGAAAATTAACTTTTCGTTGTCCTTCCAAGCCAAGCAGACTCATACTGTTTGCAATCAGTGTCAGTTTAACGTCAAAATTTGGAAAGGTCAGCAATTAAAAGTCATTATGAACTCCTATCAAGAAAATGGCATCAGTAGCATGTGAAATGATTAAGAAAACATTTTCATAAAATCATGGGAAGACCGTCTGCCTTGTTCATTTTCTGTCACCACTACTTATCTCTTTTCATATCACAGATGTGCCCATGGAAGTTTATTCTTCGCATGGCTGCATCTCTGTGCTGCCTGTGTATCCATATCAGATCACAAGTCCAAGGAGTAGTGTCCTTGCTTCTGTTTCATATCAGCTAACACGTTGTTGAATTGAATTAATTCAGGTTGAGCCTAAATTCTGTCAAAATGAAATCTACTTTCTGATGATAATTTAGACATTTTGGAAAGCTCCATTAATTTGTGTCACTAGGAAAGGTATCTGGAACGGTCACCTACCAGCCCTCTGCCATTAGGCAGGCAAATATCTGAATCATCCAGGACAATTTTTTTTTAAATTTTCAATGAATTACTATTCCTATGGTATTCAAATTGCAACAAATAACAAATATAAGGGAAACAAAGAATGAACATTTAATGTGTATACACCAAAAAGGCTTGCCAGATAATGGATCCATTGATTTGCCTTATTTCATTGTAACACTAACAAAGCTTTTCTCTATGTTGTACTTTGAGTAACTTATTTACTTGTGATTTTTTTTCCCCAAAATTCAATATTTATTTTAGGACAAGACCCGGGTTGTGTCACCTATCATTGATGTCATTAATATGGATAACTTTCAGTACGTGGGGGCTTCAGCTGATTTAAAAGGCGGTATGTGTCTGTAATGTGAAGTAATGTTCACTGAATCCATTTTGATCTGTGTCAATTTAATTCTATCCCACTGCTGTCGTTCATTCCACAGTCACTTCTTTAGTGTCTACTATGTGCTAGGCGCTGGGAATACAAAGGCAAAAACCAAAACAATCCTTACCCTCAGAAAGGGTACCTTACATTCTATAGGGGGTGAGGGTGTTAGTTCACACTGATAAATCAAAATAAGGTAAATACAAAATAATGGCATTGGTGGAGGTGAGAGAGAACATCAGGAAAGGTCTCAGGAAGAAGGCAGCCCTTGGACATAGCCTAGAAGGGGGTTGTAGTAGGTAGAGGTGAGACATAAGGAACAACTTGTTCAAACTCCCAGAGAAAGCAGATACAATGTCATATATAAGCAACTGCAAGTGGCCCATTTTGACTTGACTGTATAGTGCATGATGGGGAATAATGTGAAATAAACTTGGAGAAAATGGTGGAACCATATGGCAAAGGGCTTTCAGTCCCAACCAGAATAGTTCTTATTTTTTTCAGGGAAGCCCCTGAAATTTCTTGAATGGAGGAGTGACATGATCAGATCAGACAGCTTCATTAGGAATATCAGTTTATTAGTTAGTAGAGGATGGATCTGAGATAAGGGAGTTTTGAGAGAGACCACTTAAGAGGGGATTGCAGTTGTCCAGGTGAGGTGATGAGGTAAAATCAACACTTCCAATAAAACTTGGCCTTTGAGTGGTTATATGAGGAGAAAAGGAAAGAGAAGAATCCAAGGTTGTAAACTTCAGTGTCTAGAAGGATGATGGTAGCCTCAGCAAAAATAGTGAAGTTAGAGGCAGAGGCAGGTTTTAGTGAAAAGATAATAAATTCTCTTTTGAACATGCCTATCTTAATTCAGTTGCCCTAACAGGCTGTCCCATCCCCTTGAAGATGTCTCATGTATTTGGTGATATGGAAATGGATTTCAGAGAGACACTACAGGTAGGAGTCATAGAGACCATAATTGAACCCATGAGAGCTAATGAGATCACCAAGAAAGGGTCATAAGATTATAGATTTAGAGCTTGAAAATGAAAAAGGAAAATGGAAGTCCCAGTGTAGAGCTATATTGGATGCCCACAGTTAGGAGACAAGACATAGGATCATAAAACAAGAGCTGGAAAACCCTCTGAGGCCATTCTGTCCCATAACTAGCCCATCCTCAGTTTTACAGATGAGGAAGCTAAAGTCTAGACTAGTTAAATGACTTGCTAAGGTTATTTCAGGTACTAAATAACTGGCAGCATTTGAACTCACATCTTCCAACTCACAATGCTTATAACACTGGGCTACCTTTCCTCATGGATGAAGATCCAGCAAAGGAGATTGGAGAAGGAGCAACCTGACAGGCAGAAAGAGAGCCAGGAGAGGGTGTCATGAAAACCCAGGGAGGAGGGAAGGGATTTTTTAAAAAATTATTTTAATTTTGAACTTAACACAAAATCAAGTCAACAAGCTTTTATAAAGCATCTATGATATGCCAAATAAGCACTGAGAAATTATAAAAGAAGACAAAAATTGTCCTGGCTTTCAAGGAGCTAATGGGGCAAAAAGCTGTGTGATAGATGGATGGATGGATAGATGTGTGAACACATACACATATACACACATGCATGCATGCATGCATACACACACACACACACACACACACACACACACACACACACACACACTAGAAATAATCAACAGACGGAAGGCTTTACCATTGAGGAGGGTGAGGAAAGGCTTCTTATGGAAAGTGAACTTGAAAGATGCCAGAAGGCTCAAGGGAGAAGGGAAAGAATTACCAGCATGGGGGACAGCATTGCTTTATAGAAAGTAGAACAGAGAAAAAGAAGATTGTATGTGTAAGGACAATTCACTCTCAAGTACAGCTTACTTTTCTTTTTAAAGTAAATAATAACTTCAATCAATCAATAAAAGTATTAAGCACCTACTATGTACCAGGCACCATGCTAGGCACTGGAGACACAAATATAAAGATTGAAACAATTTTTAAAAAAAGTTTGAAACAATTCCTACTTGCAAAAATTGAAACAATTTTTTAAAAAGTCCAAGCAATCTCTATTTGCATTCTAATGGGAACAACAATCACATATAAAAATACAAACATAATAAGCATGTGGAAACATATATAATATACACACAATGTATTTAGATAAAAGGTAGATAGGAAGGGAAAAAGCATTAGCAGTTGGAGTCATGGTGGGTGGAGAAGGGGGTTGGCAGGAAACATGTTGTCTGAATATTTGTTCCTCAGCTGCATATTAAAAGAAGAGAGGGATTCTCTAAGACAGAGAGAAGGAGGTAGAACATCCAGACATGGGGAATATCCAATGCAAAAAGGCACAGAAAGTGGGGAGGGAACTTCATGAATAAGGAACAGAAAGGTCAGCTTGGGTAGATCTCAAAGTACAAGAATGAGGATAATGTCCGTTGAAACTGGCAGGATAGGTTTATGAATTTAAAAGCCAAAGAGAGGAGTGTATTTTTGACCCCTGGGCAATAGGAAGCTGCTGAGGTTGGCTGGGTAAGGGAGGCATGGTCTGATTTGCATCTAAAGAAAATTACTTTGTCAGCAGTGTGTAGGATGGGCTAGAGTGATGAGATACTTGAGACAGAGAGGCCAGTTAGGAAGCTGTTGCAGTAGTCTAGGTGGGAGATGATGAGAGCCTAAACAAATGTGGTGACCAGGTGGGTGGAAAGAAGGCATCAGAGGTGGGACATTTTCTACAGTAGAAATGGCAAGATCAGACAATTGGATGCATGAGGTGAGGAAGAACAAAGAGCTGAGGATAAGGCTGAGATGATAACCCCGAGATGCTGGAAGAATGGTGGTGCTTTCAACAGGAATAAGGAAGTTTGAAAGACAGGAGGGCCTAGACCCTGGGTAGACAGAGAATGAGTTTTGTTTTAGACATGTTCAATTTAAGAGTTCTCTGCGACATAATAAGATGAAATGTCCAGTAAGCAATGGGTGCTGTGGGACTTCAGCTTGTTGAAGATTCTGAAGCTGGTTATAGTTCTGTGAAAGAACTTGAATGGAAATGATGTGTAATCCCACGGGAATCAATGAGGTTGCTGAAACTATAGACAAGGGGACATAGGAGATAGTTGTGGGGTACACCCACAGTTAGGAAGGGTGATGTGGATGATGAGGTGACAGAAGAGAGAGAGGAGTCAGACAGCTTAGAACCAAGAGAGAGAACCAAAATGTCATAAAGAACAAAAGATCTAAGAGGAGAGGGTGGTCATTAGTGCCATATGCACTAAGTTGAGAAGCACCCTGTGAAAGAAACATTGGATTTGGCAGCTAGGGTGCTGGAATAAAGGGTTTTCACTGAGAGATGAGGTCAAATGCCAAATTCCAAAGGGTGAGAAAAGTGGAGGCAGTGAGTGTAAACAACTTTTTCAAGGAGTTTGGCTGAGAAAAGGAAGAGAAATATGGGACTCTCTCGAAGGAATCCTAGGGTCTGGTGAAGGTTTCTGGAGGAGTGGAGAGACTTGGGCATATTTGAAGGGCGAAGGGAAATAGTTAAAGAGCAAATGTTTGATGATAGAATAACTTCCAACAATGCTACTTTCAAAGTTATCTTGCTTGTTTATAGTACTTCTTTCTGATTTTCCTTCTGTTCTTTTCCATGCATTTAAAAATTTTTATTTTATTTTTCACTTATGGAATAAAACAACCATTTCCATAACATAGTATGATAAAGATGTTTATGCAAGAAACTGCAAATCTGTTATATACAATTTGTTATTCCTTTTAAATATGTGATAAAGTTATGTAAATTTCTTTTTTTCCCTTCCTCCCTCAGAGAACCTCTTTTATTTTTCTTTTTTTGGTAAACTTTCACAGCCCTCCTAAGTCCCCCAGACCCCCTTACTTTGTCTCACCCAAATGAAAAACCAAACAAACTCTTGTAACATCATGTCTTTTCACTTGGTTGAGTGAAGGGCAGGGGGGAGTTAGGAGGTAGGGGGTTGTGAAAGCAGAATTAGCTGTGCCCCAAAATACGTCTTCCTTTGCACCTGGGACCCATCCCCTTCTGTCAGGAGGTGGACAGCATGCTTCAGCCATTAGTCAGGGAGCAGGGAGTAGGGTCAAAGGTTACAAATATATTAGTCAATCAATCATCAAGTCTTTATTCAATCAAACAAGTATTTATTATGCATCTCCTACATTCCAGGCGCTGTGCTAGGCACTGGAGATACAAATATAAGAAATGAAAGGAGTGTGTATTCTAACAGGGGAAACAAAAGGCATGTATTCAAGCATAGGCAAAATAAATATAAAGGGAATGTATACAAATAAACACAAAATAATTAAATCTATGGTGGTTTGAGGAGGGCACTGCCAGTTGGAGTGGGAGGAAGGAGGACCAGGGAAGACTTTGGTTAGAAGGAGATATTTATTAAATACCTACTAAGCGCCAGGCACTGTACTAGGGGAAGAGAAGAAGCATTTATTTGGTGCCTCCTCTGTAGCAGACACAGCTCAGAGCACTTTACAAATATCCTCACAAGCAAGAAAAACCTGCAAGGTCTTACATTTTACAGTTGAGAAAACTGAGGCAGACAGGGTTAAGTGACACATCTAGTGAATATCTGAGGCCACATTTGAACTCAGGTCTTCCTGAATCCAAGCACTAGGCTCTATCCATTGCTCCAACTGGCTCCCTCTCTGGTTCTTCCTCTTTTTAGAAAGGTAGTAATTTCCGAGTACTTGGACTGTTGAAGTGCTAAGCACAGTTCCTCAGGGCCAAAAAAGAAGGAAAGAAATGTTTCGTTTTGGAGACGGTTTTTGTTGTTGTTAGCTTTAGAGATACAGTTCTGGAGGAGATGAGAGGTATTTCAATTCTTAAAAATAAACAGATTTCTTTTTAAATTTATTTTATGCCTTCACCTTTCAGATTACCTTAATTGACTCTGAATATATTTTATATGTGCCTGATTACTTACATGTTAGCTCTCCTTAGGCTAGGGGCTTTTTTTTGGTCATTATTTGTATCTCTGCACACAACACAGTGCCTAGGACATGGCAAGCATGGTTGTTTACTACTATTTTATCACATAGGGAGCTTCTTCCCATTACTCCTGTAGTAATTGCCTATGCTGCTACCCAGCCTCACCTTAGGAAGCGAAGGAAGGAGAGAACATCAGGCTTTCCTCATGCTGACCACCTAACCAGTCTGACCCACATTTGCCCTCCCCTCCTCCATCTACCACAGAGGATGCTATGCAGAATCCATGATATTCACCAGACTGTCCCTATAGCCAGATTTGTCCTTCAGCATCCCATACCTCAGTGCCAGTCCCTGATGCCCAGCTGGCCCCTCTTGCAGTACCTCTTTTCTGGTGGCATTCATATAGGAGATCTTTGCTTCCTTTCCATAAGAATCTACCCATCTTGTTCCCTCAGGGTGATGTACTCTACTAAATGATACTGAATTAATTAGATGTAATAATCCATGCTAATATGTTAACTAGTTAACATGCTGTATCAGAGCATGGTACTATAACTCAAAGGCAGCAGGATTCCTTAAACCAATTAAAATATACAAGTTCTTTGTGAAGATAATGACAATTATTTTAGGTGCAGTAGAAGGCAGATAATTTTGATCAAGGGGCCCTTTTTCCATCAAATCATGTCATGTTAGAGCTTTGTTGTGTTTTTTTTTTAATCCATACGTAAGATCAGGCCAGAGGACAAAAGCCTCCGTCTCCTGATGAGAAGCCAATGAGGTGATGTCTGGTTATTTTTCCCTTAAATATCTTCGGTAATTAATTCTTTCCAGAAACTAAAATACAGATACTTTCACATTATAAACATTAATATTAGAAGAGAACCAGCCCCTGGACCTCCTGTGGAATTCTGCAGGAGCCAGCGAGGCCTCCCAGACCACATTTGGAGAATTTGTGTTCTGACATTGGGTACTTCTTTTTCACAGGATGGGTGGGGCTACAGGGTCTCAGACCTGTAGAGCTTATTAAAACAGCCTCCTATGGATCCCAGCATTTTGGTCTGTTCTAAAAGGGCTTGGATATTTTCTCCCCCTATAATTATAAGAGAGATGCTGGGGAAGGTTTTTTTATTATTATTAATTTTTTTAGGGAAAGAGTTCTATGCTCTTTGTTCCAAGTATTTGAATCCTTTCTAAAATAGCCATTATTTTGTGGTCCAGAGGACCTTCTTTCATAACATTGGTTTTCAGGTACAGGACTAGCACACTAATCATAGTATGTCTAGACTATGCTGCATATAGTTATGTCCCAAGATCACGACAGAAGCTATGAGTCAGTGTCTATAATGAGCAGTGCTGTAATAGGGTTCCACCTTGGAGTACTAATGTCTCACCTTTGAGGAATTTGTTATCTAAGAACCTAGGCCACCCAAAACACAGCAGAGTCTAGGAAGAAGATGTTTCAGAATAACCAAAACAGGTTTCACTGAATATGTATGTGAGAGGTTATATATTTCACTCAGAATGAATTGCAATAACCTTCTAATTGACCTTCCTGCCTCAAGTCTGTCCTCCATATCCCAAGTCACACTACACACAGCTGCTAAAGTGATTTTCCTAAAGGTCAAATCTGACCACATTCACTCCCTGACTCAATGGATTCCCCATTACCTATAGGAACAAACAGGAACTTCTCTGGTTATCATTTAGAGCCCTTCTCAATCTCACCCCAACCTAACTTTCCAGTCTTATTATACATTACCTATCTTCTCTCTACAATCCAAACAAACTATCATTCCTGACAAGTGACTTTCCATCTTGGGTCTCCATACCTTTACATTGACTCTTCTCCCATGCCTGAAATATGCTCATCCCTCACCTTTCTCGCTTAGAATTCATAGTTTCCTTCAAGCTTCTGCTCAAAGATCACATCTTCATCAGGGTATCTTAATCTTTTTTGTGTAATCCACCCTTATGACAGTCTGATGAAGCCTATGACCTTCTTTTTTGGTAAACTTTCGCAGGCTTCCTAAGTCCCCCAGACCCCCCTACTCTCTCTCACCCAAATGAAAAACCAAACAAACTCTTGTGACATCATGTCTTTTCACTTGGTTGAGTGAAGGGCAGGGGGCAGTTAGGAAGTAGGGGGTTGTGAAAGCAGAATTAGCTGTGCCCCAAAATATGTCTTCCCCTGCACCTGGGGCCCATCCCCTTCTCTGTCAGGAGGTGGACAGCATGCTTCATCTATTAGTCAGGGAGCAGAAAATGGTCAGTAGTGTCAAAGGTTACAAATACATCAGTCATCAAGTCTATTCAATCAAACAACAAGTATTTATTAAGCATCTCCTACATTCCAGACACTGTGCTAGGCACTGAGGGTACAAATATAAGAAATGATGAAGCCTATGACCTCTTCTGAGAAAATATATACATATATACACACATATATACACACATACACATGCATATGTATGTATACACATATATACAGGCCAGACTGTGAGCTGCTTGAGTGCACGAACTTTTACATTTTCATCATTGTTTCTCCAGTACCTAGCATAATGCCTGTCATATAATACATGAGTGTTGACTCTTGGTCCATGGCAGCCTCTCAGGCCAGTAATAAGAGCCTACTTACACAAGATCCTGACAAGCTTACATACTTGGCTCTTGCAACCCACAGTGGATTAGAAGAGAAGAGAGGACCTGGCCAGGCATACTGACAGCCGTGAGAAGTACTTGCTGATATTCTGACAGAAGGAAAGACATCTTAAAACTATGCACCTCTGACGGGACAGTTCAGAAAGGCCCTCAGGCTGGATCGTAAGGGCCAAGAGACTGGCACACTGTAGACAAGATGGGTCTCACTGTATTTGGAGTATGATAGTTGATTTCCTTAATTAATAATAACCCTGAGTCATGGAGAGGAGATTAAATGTGTTCAGAATGTAGTGAATAAAGACAAGAAAATGAGAGATTTTCTCAAAGACAGGAAGACCTGATTGAAGTCTGTCTGTGTGACCCTGAGCAACTTAACCTCTAGGCAACTAAGATTAGAAATTGCCAGGAAGATGCTGTTCCAAGTTGGTAGAGGGGGTTTCCTTACCTAAGAGTTCCCCAGACCAATGAAATCACAATACAGTCCCTATGACTGCAGCAGCAACAATAGCTCTAATAATATAATAAACATTTATGCCAGGTTTACAAAGCACTTTATAAGCATTCTCATTGGACTCTCACAACAACCTATGATGTATTCTGTGAGGATACAGAGGCCAAGAAGTTAGATGACTTGCCCAGGGTCATACAGCCACTAAGTATCTGAGTTAGGATTCGAACTCAGATTTTCTTGTCTCTACTTGACTTTATCTGTGAAGTCACCCACACATCTGTTTTAATAAATCAGCGGAGGGTGGGGGGAAGGATATAGTGTTTCTTTATGATTTCCATTCAAAATTATTAATAGAAGAGATATTTTTGATGTCTAAAGTGGTAAGCCTTCTGCTATCCTGAACATCTAAGTTTTCCATATAATTGAGGTTTTTCTGTACTCTATATATTCCAAAAATGGTTTTCTGGTTAACAGCATACATCACTACAGTAAAGATTCTCCTTGTTGAAACCAACAATTGGAGCTGTTTTAATTTGTTTGTCTTATCAGGACAGAGAAGGCTAAATTGACACAGGATTTTGAAGGAATCACTTTAAGGGTAAAAATCAAAGAAAGTAGATTCAGAGCAAATCCAGTCCTTACAGTCCCATCCTTGGCACCGGATATAGAAAAGGGGAAGTTGGTATACAAGTTCGGTTGGCCAGTTGAGTTTTCTCTGAATAAGTCACAGTTTCCAGGCTAATTTTCTGGTTTCCATTAATTTTGCACATAGGGAATGTCTTGTATATGACATGGCAGGTTTTGCGCCCTAGGCGTGTAACAAACAGGTCTGGATCAGATGAGCCGGAACCTGCCAACATGCTGGGATTCTTGGTGCAGTAGCTGGAGTTTCCGTGGCAGCGAGTGCTTATTTTTTTAAACCTTCCTGTGTGCATCATCCCATTTCTGCCACCTATCTACCTGCCAGCCAAGTACTTTCTCTGTACTCAGGCAGGGACCACTGTGAATTTGCAGCATGATTAGCTCACTAGAAAGACCCTATGGTGGGCTGGCCCCAGGACACCCTGGGAGCCCAGTGGGCCAAACTTCCAGGCTTCTTTTTGTTCTCACTCTTTCCAAATCAATGTGCTGCAGCAAACAGTATAGACAAAGCCCTGAATACAAAGTACACAGGAGTGAGAAACTGCACATAACCATAGCTAAAACACCATGACCAAAAAGAGAGAGGTGGGAATAACTTAGTATGGCTGCCACATTCATGGAAGCTAGAGCACAGGAGTTTCCGAGTTGTGGTGTTAGCCAAGAGATCGATTGATATGTCTGGAGAGAATTGAGAGCATGAACCTTATGTGTTTCTAAGGAGCAAATGTTTGCTAGAGATTATCCTGTGAATTAAAAGATAAAATCTCCACAGATATGTAGATAGAGGGAAAGAGAAGGCAGCAAGCATTTTTTAAGCACCTACTTTGTATGAGTCGATGTACTAAACACTTTATAGATAGTCTTTCATTTGATCCTTTATTCCAATTTTGAGGAAACTGAGGCAAATAGAGGTTAAGTAACTTTCTGAGGGTCCCACAGTTAGGACATACCTGAGGCTGGATTTCAGCTCAGGTCTTCTGACTCTGGGTCCAGTGCTCTAGCCACTATACTGCATAGCACAGAAATATATGTTTATTTCTGGAGACTCTTAATTCTCTTGAAAACATAAACCTCCCTGACTTTAGAGTGTTAAAGAAGTAGTACTCAGCAAGTTCCAATGAAGTTTCTTAGTCCCTTTTTTGTGCCTTTTTCAATCTTATTCTCTCCTACCTCCATATTCTAATCCCGGGTGTCTTTATTTTTATTCCATCTACTCTAATTAATATGGGTGGTTTCTCTTGGGGAGGGAAGAAAAGAGGGTATTGTAGCAGCAGTAGCATTTGAATCTGGCCTCAGACACTCAGTAGCTGTGTGACCCTGGGCAAGTCACTGGAGTTCTCTGTGTCTCAGTTTCCTCATCTGTAAAAGGAAGGGGATGGTCTTGTAAGAGCACACAGAGCTGGGTGTTCAGAGTGATAGGGGGAGAGACAAGGAAAAGTGTTTAAGATGTGTCCTTGATGGTTGAGCTTTCCTTCAGACACATCCACATTTCACTAGTTAAAGGTTTGGACTGTGAGAGAAAAAAGAATGTGGGATGAGAAGACACATCCCCACATTCCACTTTCTGACTTCTCATTTATCTTGTGTTGGTTTTTCTCTCACATACAGGTTTTGATTGGAATTTAGTATTCAAATGGGATTACATGACCCCAGAGCAGAGGAGAGCACGCCAAGGAAATCCAGTTGCTCCCATAAAGTAAGTTCTTTCACATCCTTTAAAGGAGTTGTTAAAAAAAATTAAACCCAGTTCTAACCTCATCTCCAACCATTAAGTTACCATATGACCCAATATTTTGACTTCCTATGCCTCATCTTCTCACACAGGGTGTAGACGTCTCTGCCATTAGGTGATAAAGTGTTTTGAAATTTTGAAAAGATACCCAATTTGTCTCTATCTACCAGTTTAGTTTGCCAGATAGTTTTTTCCTTATGTACTCTAAAAATATATTAACCACCACAAGGGTCATAAAGTAGTACCATGTTAAAGTCAGTGCTGTTCTTGGTTGTCTCTAGGCCTGGCTTCCCTGTGTCAACAAGTTATGTTTTGGACATTTAATAGTGATGGGGGCTTGCCTTTTAAATGTTTGACAACTTCTGTTTTGTGAAATCCTCCCCATATATCCTAGGAAATCAGTGAGTAGACATTAGGGTGCCTTCTCTGACTAGCCTTTAAAGATTGGATTGATGTTCCAGCACATAGCATAGCTTACTGCTGGTAACAACTTAGGTGAGGAGGTAGTGTTAGATACTGTGATCCCCATTTTACAGATGAGGAGTCTGATCCAGAGAGAAACGACTTGCCCTGAGTAAGTCAGCAAACCTTCCTCCTTGGTTTTTAGCATCGCTAGTGAGCTGTCTGGTGCCAGGGCAGTGAACTGTTGACCTGCTATGCCCACCGTGGCCAAAGACAAAACCTGAAATTGCTAGAATCCTGAGTGTGGAATAATGGCTGGAGTTTATTTTGAAAGTCAGTTTGTAGTTCAGATAATGTGAACAACTCTGAGAGAACATTTCTGACTGACCTCCAATCTCTTCCTTCTTTAGAACCCCCATGATCGCTGGTGGGTTATTTGTGATGGATAAATTCTACTTTGAAGAACTGGGAAAATACGATATGATGATGGACGTGTGGGGAGGAGAAAACCTGGGTATGTGTCTGGTTTCTTCAGAATACCTAGTGTCTTAATAGAAAGCAATTTCTAATTTATGTGAGCAGGGGTTGCTTGGCTTCCTAGCCCTGGAGAAATCTAATAGGAATGGACTCACAAACAACAGATTCTCACCTAACAGGTGTTGAAAAAAGAATGAGAATGGTAGTCTGGATTGTGTGAAATGAAGATGTGACCGAAGAAATAGCATGCCCTTGTTAATGTTGGCCTTGTTGCAAGTAAGGAGCCGGAAACATGGTAGAGACAAATTACGGAAGTGGAGATGTATATATTTATAGTGAAATTGGAGTTCAGGGGAGAAAGAGGTTTTCTACAAGTTTTCTGGGAAGAAAACGCCTAGCAAAACCTGGAAAAAATGGCCAGTTCTCCATCTCTCAAACAAGATAGTGATTCTTGAAATGTGATAGAGTCTCAGTCATCAAATGAGCTACAGTTGAAGTCCATGAGAGTGATCCCTTCCTGAATACTTGTGCAAAGGCTCCTAGTTTTATTTGATTAAAAAACATTAGACCTTGTAAATCGTTATGACCTGGATGCAGTTTAATTTCACAGACCTATATCTGTGATTCAGAAGCCGCATCCCAGTTAGGACTGAAAAGATTTTTTTTGCTTGAAGCCATTAATTTCAAGTGCTTACTTCTTCTGAGCTAATTATCCTTGGCCACTGAGTTTTCTTTTATTCTCTTTTGCCTCTGGGTGAATCCTTGTGCTGGTGCATTTGGGAAAGGAAGAAAAATCTGATGATACTATTACTTTGAATAGTTTTTTTTAAGTTGTAATACAGAACCAAAGATGGAATTTTTCCCTTCATTTAAGAAACTGGTGTGATGTTTGTTTTTTAATCATTTTGATGACTTGAAACTTTTGCTGACATCGTGCATAATTTTTGGAGCATTTCAGCTGCTGAAGGAACTTATTCATGAAAACTTAGTGCCTGGATTAAAAAATGTCTAAAAATTTTTTACATAAGGTTGATCTTCTGAGCTTATTCAGATTAAAGATATTTCGGCTCAGTATTAGAAATATAGCTGGTTTTTCTAGAACTGTATACAACTGTTTAAGATTTTAGAAAAAATTCCAGGTTATTCAATTTTTATGGAAAGGCCACTTCAAAACACATTTCAGCATATGATGGTGACTATATGCCCGGTCAAAAATGCCATGTCTTAGAAAACAACCCTTGAAAGTAGCTTTGTCTGTCAACAATAGTATAGACTGGGTGTGTAGCACTGTGCTGTTTGTTGAGTAGTTCTTCCCGAGTGAATCTGATTCTTGCCAATTAGGATCTTGTGACATGATGCAGAGACAGCATTTACCCCAAAATGAAAGGAGCCCTTTCACTCAAATGCCAGAGTGAAAGACGGAGATTTGTTTACAGCTGCATATCTTACTCTTGTTTTGGTTTCTGTGTTTCTGTACTTGTGCCGTTGAAGTTATGATGCTAGGATGATAGGTCACAGAGGCCCAGTACTGATCTTACAAATTGTGTGGCAGTGGGCAAGTACCCTCATCTCCCTCAGGTTCCTTCATCTATAAAACGGGAACAGTAGTACTTTAGCTAGATCACAAAGCTGTGAGAACAAGTATTTTGCAAAATTAAATACTGCGTAAATGTGAGTTACATCACAGCATTTTGAAAGTGGAATAAGGTGTATGTAAAAAGACAACTATTAGGAAAGGGTCAGTAGACTAGGAAGAATGCTAAATCCAGTGGCTTAGCATTTCATCAGACATCTTTGTTCTCTCAGTGGTGGAGCTAATAAGGTATCTCTCTAGGAGTTTTATGCTCCAGATTTTCTGATGGAATTAGGCCCTGCATAACCTATAGACCACCTCCCCAGACTTCACTGTTGCTATGAATTTTGGTTGGAAATCACACATAGCAGAGGTAGCCAGTCATTGGATTGTTAACCATGAGCTATCTGTGAAAACTGCGCAGCAATATATGCTCAAATCTAATTAAAATGGAAAATTTTCAAACTTTGCCTACACTAAGCAGTCTTCCCATTACATTTTTTTTTAAATATTGAGCCATTGTACCTTTGGGTAATTTGAAAAAATAAATTCCTCTTCAGTGCCCCTACATTGCAGAATCTGGATTTCTTGGGACAAGGGAATAAATGGGGAGTTAGATGGTGCAATGGACAGAGTGCTGGGTTTGGAGTCCTCCTGAGTTCAAATCCAGCCTTAGACACTTACGAGCTATGGGACCTTAGGCAAGCCACTTAACCCTTTGCCTCAGTTTCCTCATCTATAAAATGGACTGGGGAAGGAAATGGCAAACCACACCAGTATCTTTGCCCAGAAAACCCTAAATGGGGTCACAGTCAGACACAGTTGAAAAATGACTGAATGTGTGTTTTTCCCATGCAGACTAGACTGCATAATTAATCCTTAATGTGGGAACTTTCCTGCTAATCTTGAGGTTTATTTAAAGTAGGTATGATGTGTAGTTTTATGGAGCCTTAGAAATCATTAATGGTATTTTCTAGTAAAATGGAAACACCATTGAATCTGGAATTACAGGTTTTGGGTTCAAATTTTGACTATGCCACTGGATACTTGCATATCATAGAGAAGTCACTTGACCTATTTGGGGTTTTTTTATTTGTTTGTTTGTTTCCCTTATTTGTTTAAAAAATGGAAAGAAGGGTGACCAAAATGGTCTCTAAGTCCCCTTCTCTCTTTAAATCTATGGTACCAACAATCCTTTAACCATTTAACTTTTATGATGACTTCAGTACCCAATACAACCTTATTGATTCAGACCCAGCTAATTCACAATGGGTTGTAATTTGAGCAAGTGTTGAGCCAAAATCTGCTTTTGCAATTATCAAGAAAGGATTCACTAATCAACAAATGCTTTTTGAGCACCTACTAATATATTTCTACTTGTACACCTATGTGTATGCTTTTTATACAAGCCTATTTGGTGCCTGGGGATACATTATTTTATTATTGAGTTGGATTATTTTCATGTTGATAGGAGACAAGCCAACTTTTACATGGGGTGAAAGTAAATAGGTTGGAAAGTTATCAAATAGTAAGAGCCTGTGGGCGGGTGGTAAGGAACAGGCATCTTTAAATCAACAGTCTAGTGTCAGTGTAATTCATGAGGTTATCTGTAAACCCTTCCAGATGGAATAAAACAGAAGGACGTAGCAAAAATAATTTTTATTTAAATTTTAAAAAAATATTTTCTTTAAGTTTTTAAAATTTTAAATTACAACTTTTTTCTAGATGAAAAAGCAGAAGTGCAGGCTAGTACTCAATATTAAACAATAATATTAGAGGGAAATGGATATTTATCTTCTATGTCTAATTACAAAGTTTCACATGGACACTTTAAAAAATATTTAGGTCTTTCATTTCGAAGAGTACCTGTTGGCTCAGTTTTTCCATTATTTTCTAGTATTCCTGAACTGAGCTCTTAGAATATCCTTATGCACAGGATAGAGAAATATCAGCTAGACATTAATTAGTACAGCTAGGTGGAGTTGTAGCTGGTTGAACAACTTTATCCATATAGGAGGGGGCAGGAGGGGAAAAAGAGAGAGAGATCAACCTGAAAGTAGGGAGGTGCCTATGGCGGTCCTTTTCTGGTCAATGTTTTTACTCAGTGACTTGAATAAAGAGACAAAAGGCACACTTATCCAAGTTGCAAGTATCACAAAGCTGAGGGTGATAGATAAATGCATTGGATAACAGAATCAGTATCCAAAAGAATTTTGGCCCCCCTAAAAGATGTTAATAAAAATGAAAAGTAAAATAAAAAGTAAAGAATTTTGGCCCACTGAAATAATAGACCAAATCTAACAAGATGAAATTCAATAGCAATAAATGTGAAGTGAGAGTCTTGCAGGCTTTAGAGGTAGAAAGGGCCTTAGGAATCATCTACTTGAATAATGTCAAACTCAAATAGTGTACCTAAACATATTTATACTTATGCAGCTGCATATTGACTTATAAAACCACAAGTGAAGATTATCTTTGCTTTAGCGCATTTTTATTTTTTTGTTAAAGATTTCCCAATTACATTTTAATCTGGTTCTGGCAACACTCAGGAGGGTTGGGTGGTAGATGGGCTGAGTCTGACACCTTTGATCTAGTCCAACCTTCTCATTTCTTGAATTTATCCTTGAAGAATCCAGCTTCCTTAGGCAAAGGATGGGGCAAAGAGATGGGTTTTGATAATAGTTTGTATGAAACAAAACTTAGAGGTTTTAATTGATTTCAAATTCAGCGTAAACAAGTAATGTAACATGGTAACATTATTGCAAAAAAAGCCGATGTCCTAGGACAAACTCTGAACTGGTCAGACCACATCAGGAATATGCTGGGCAGTTCAGCATTAATAAAATAGAACATATCCAGAGAAGAGCACTGGTGCCAAAAATCATTGACGCCCTTTCATACGAGTATCACCTGAAAGAATTCAGGAGAGTTAGCCTGAAAAAATAGAAAACTAATGTATTAGTTTTCTTGAAATAACTTTAAAATGGTTGTTAAAAAGTAGAAAGGGAATAAGACTTTTTTTGCCATGAGTCTAGATAGTAGATAGAACTAGGAGCAAAGGGTAGAAGGTAAAAATGGATTTCACTTCAACTGAGGAAGAGCAATTTTTAGAATGGAATGAATATTGTGAAATAGTGACTTCCCTTTCACTGAAAATATTTAAGAGACAAGACAACCAGGAATATTTTATGAAGAATTTCTGTAGGGGATAGGAGATTGTATTAATAATTTCTAAGGGTCTTATCAAAGCTGAAGATGCTTTAATTCAAAACCTCAGTGTTAATCATTTTAGTAAAGTCTTTTGCAGTACTTTGAATCAATTAACATTGCATTCAATGGCAATGTTTCACCAATCAACGGATAAGGAGATCAGAGAGCACACCTAGTGTAGGACTAGGAATGACTGAAGATGTTGGAATTTCATCTTATTCTTTGAATAGTCACTTGTTATTAATTATTGTGGCAGAGATCTCGTTCCGAGTGTGGCAGTGTGGTGGCAGCCTAGAGATCATCCCGTGCAGCCGAGTTGGGCATGTGTTTCGGAAGCAGCACCCCTATAGTTTTCCAGGGGGAAGTGGCACTGTGTTTGCCCGGTAAGTAACACAATTTTTTTTAAGAAAAGCCCATTACTGAGTGAAAAATGCTTCCTTTTTCCTGAACAAGTTGTAGGTACCACACACAACTGGACACTTCCCTGGAAGATCAGGCAAATAACCTGAAGGAAAATACTAGGCCAGGTTTTTATTGTTGTTTTAAATAAGGAGAGGATCTTTGGGTTCAGTGACTCAGATGCTAAATTTTGTGTTGTCAAATAAAATTTTAAAACTTTTTCTTAATTCTAAGGGATATTTATGCTACAGATTTTGGAACTAAGCTAACGTAAAGACTCAGTGTTTCTCTGTAGAATGATTAATTGAAGATGTAATTAGGTATTTGACCTTGAACCATTCATTTAATTAACCTCTCCATGCCTCAGTTTCCTCATCTCTAAAATGAGGATACTGAGCCAAATGATTCCTTCTATGTACCTTTCTAACTCTAGTATTCTGTGACTCAGTAACATTAAATTAATAAATTTAGAATTTAGTATTTAGAAATTACCTATGGCTAGAGGAAGGGTTCTGACCAAACAGAATACGGTGAGGATTATAGAAAGTTGAATGGACGATTTGATTAGAGAAAACTAAAAAGATTCTGCACAAGTAAAACTGGTGCAGACAAACTACTGTAGAGGCCGGTAAATTGGGGTGGAACAAGTCTTTGCAGCAAACTTTTCTAAGCCATAGCGCACTGATTCAAATTTCTAAGAATAGGAGCCTTTGCCAGATTGGTAGTCAAAGGATATGAATGGCAGTTTTCAGAGAAAGAAATCTTGGGAGGGGGGCAGGTAGAAAGGAGGAAGGAAAGACAGAAGAGAAAGATTTTTGTTAATTTAAAAATATGTAATTTTTTTAAAAAGAAGGCAGCCTGGGAAAGAAAAAATATAGATATTTTAATTTTTTTAAAAATAATATAGATATTTAATCTTATGAAAATTTAGGTTTGCCACTCATTTAAAATGAGAGCACAAATAAAATATGAATTGCCTGTGGATTTTCAGACATCTTAACAGCTCCTATCTCCTGTCCCTATCCTCCTATCCATCGACTTAATTTCTTTCCACCTCTATCAGCTCCTGCCCTTTATTGAAGGTTCAGTAGAGATGCTAACTGCTTGTGAAGATTGCCACATCTTTCCTAACATTTGATTTGTAGCTCACTTATGCACTTATTATGTGCCACTTCCATTTATTTATGTGTGTGTCTTATCTTCCTTATTAGTTGAAGTCCTGAGGGACGAGGTCCACCTCTTAGTCATGCTTATATTCCCATGGTGCCTTGCAGTAGGCTTCAAAGTGCTTTTCAGAAGAATATAAACAATCATAACTCACACATACACAGCATTAAAGTCAAATGCTTTTTCTCCCATCAATTCACGGGGTGGGTAGCAATTATATAATTAACCCCATTTTGCATCCAAAGAAACTGAAATTCCGAGAAGCTAAGTAACATTATCGTAGTTTAGGAGAAGGAAAGGACCCTAACCCAACCACCACATTTTACAGATGAAGAAACCAAAACCCAGAGAGGACTGTTACTTCTTTGCCTATCCAATAAGTAGCCAAGGTGAGATCTGAACCCAAGACCTCTCACTCCAGTGCCACTATTCTTTCTACTGTACCATTTGACCAAGGTCACATAACCAGTAAGGGTTTAAACAAAAAAAAGAATAGCTTGGAGGCAGATAGAAGGAGTCAGTCATCCCTGTACCCAGGTCTCCTGAATCCAACCAAGGGCAGAAGATTTCTTCTAAACTTCACTGTCTCCCTTAAATGAATCAGTGTAAGCATGTATTTTTAGGGAAGGAGAAAGATCTGTAACAAAATACAGATTATACAGTAAACAGAGGAAGAAAGGTAAGATTCTGCTATGTGTATGAACCTTCAAATTGGACATGTCCGCTGAATTTCAGTTACATAATTGGTTTATCAGGTTGGGGTTTTCTTATGGAGTTGTTTGGTTAGTTGACTGAATTAGTTATTTTGGCTGAGTTAACAGCCATAAAGCTTCTGACGATTCTCACCTTATTCTTACAACCAAAATTCTTATAACCAAACTTGTATTAGTTTTTGTTTTCTTGACAGTGTAGGCACATGCCTTCACACTACTCATTCACCCTGAGCTCCTAGCCATCCAGGATCCTCAGCTGGTTTTCCTTTTGCTTTTAACTGGCTGTTCATTTTTCCTTCTTATTTCTACTCTTTCCCCAGGAGCTCAAGATCTGACATGATTGGGACTAAGGAACTACTGACAAATACTCATGAATTCCTTCCCCACCCAAAACATGGATAAACCACTTCTTCATTTGTGATTGGATCCCCATAGTATTTGCATAAACCACTTAATACACATCAACTTTGAAGCTGTTTTTTCTCCAAGTTATGTCATGAGTGCAAGATATTGCATCATAACTTTGGAGACTAGAAGTTTCATCTCCCAGGACCATTTTAGGCAAAAGGGGATACAGTGTTTACATTGTTTTCCATTACAGAGACCCCACAGATACTGTACAGTTGTATCTCCATTTCTATTGGCATTTTGTAAGCCTAGGTGGCACAGTGGGTAGAATTTTGGGGCTGAAGTCAAGGACACCTGAGTTCAAGTATGACTTCATATGGTTGCTAGCTAGGTAACCCTAAGCAAGTCACTTGACCACCTCCCTTCCTCTCTTGTACTTTATACAATACCTGACTCTTCCTTCTTGGCAGAGATGCTGAAGTGGTTTGCCATTTCCTTATCCAGCTCATTTGACAGATCGAGATACTGAGGCAAACAGGGTGAAGTGACTTGCCCAAGGCCACACAGGTAGTTAGAGTCTGAGGCCAGATTTGAACTCGGGTCTTCTTGACTTCCAGGCTCAGACTCTATCCACCGTGTCTCTTAGCTGCCCTTGCCTGGCACGTAGTAGACACTTAATAGTTGTTTCTTTATTTCTTTCAGAAAAAGAATAGCTTGGAGACAGATAGGAGAAGAGGATTCAGTCAGTCAATCAATCAGTAAATATTTATTAAGCACTTATAGAACACCAGGCTCTGTGCTAAGTGCTGAAAGGTTATAAGAAATTTTTTAAAACCTTTGTTGTAAGACTCGGTGGAAGAGTTAGTGGAGTTTAGAATCTTGTTGTTTTTCCCACAGCAAATGAATACTTCCCAAAGGAAGCATTTCCCTGAATTGATAGCATAGAATTTGGACTCAGTGAGGATCACTGGGGATCCATGGGGCTGTTAGGCTCAGCCTGCCCTTGCTTCTCTGTAGCAGAGGACAACATGATGAAATGAAGATACACGTCAGACCTCGGAGATCTCATCTTAAACAAATGTTAACTCCCTTCACTTAGGAAACTTTTTTCCTTTTTTTTTTTTTAATGACTCATGAGAATCATGAACTGAGTGATGTTAAATTTTCTTTGTTCTCCCTGACTTTGTCTGACTAGAGGTTGGTATCAAGCTGTAAAATGACCAGAAAGTAAGGAGGGAAAAGATCTGGACCATAAAAAAACCAAATAATCAGCTTTTTTTTTTTTTAGAAAATTAGACTTGGCTGTCTATAATCCTTCAATGCACAGCCTTCCATGAAGCTTTCCCTGCTCCCAACCCTTATTTGGAACTTATCTTTCCATCTAACTTCTCATAAGTGTTCTACCTCTCTTATTCTTTTATACTAATATATTCTTCATTATAGTTCTTATGCAGTGTTGCATATTCATGTATGGGCCCACCCCCTTACCCCCCACTAGATTATGAAGTTCATGGGAGCAGGACCATGTCTTAAATCTGTGTGTGTGTGTGTGTGTGTATGTGTGTGTGTGTTCATGTTGACCTCCCTCAGTGCCTAGCACAGTGCCCTGCACATAGCAAGTATCTAATCAATGGGTTTGGGATACACTAATTGAATTGAATGAATGATTTATATTGTAAGATAGGTTTTCATACCAAAATGAGTGTGCATTTTATTCCTTCCTTTAGTCGAATGTGATGAGAGTAAACTTCATGGTTTTTTTTTTTCAGCTCTCCTCTTTTTCCCTCCACTAAAAAATCTCCTGCTTGCCTCTTCTATGAGAGATAATTTACCCCATTCCATTTCACCCTCTCTCCTCCCACTACATTTCTGTCTCACTGTTTACTTTGATTTCTTTTAAGATATGATCCCTTCCTATTCAATTCAGTCTGTGCTCTCTGTCTCTGTGTGTGTGCGCGCGCATGCGTGTACATGTGTGTATGTGTGTGTGTAATCCCACCAACTACCCAGATACTGAAAAGTTTCAAGAGTTACAAATATCGTCTTTCCATATAGGAATATAAAC
>CM053770.1:557893977-557988452 GCA_028658325.1 Potorous gilbertii
CCGCCTAGGCCTGTCCAGCTAGTGCTTTGGGTCTGAGATTCAAATGCTGCTCCCCAGCCTCAGGGCTTTCAGCAGAGGGCCCAGCTGCTATTCAGGGTAAGATTAAATCAGATTCTCAGGTGGGGGCAGGGCCACCTCCCAGGCTCAGTTCCCTCAGAGGGTTTATGCAGAGACCTTCTGTAATGGAGCTCCTGCTGAGCTCCTGCCTGCTCCGGGAGTCTCTGGCCGCCTGCTGCCTCTGCCGCTGCCTCCCGAGGGGGCCCAAGTCATGGAGACACCCCGCTCCCCTCTCAGCCCGTCCAGATGTCTCTCTCACTGACCTGTGCATCTGTGAGTGGAGGGACCTTCGCAGCCACTGGAGATTCCGTCCCTGAAGCCTGCCCCGATCTGCTCCTCTCTTTGCTGCACGGCCAGGACAGGGCTGGGCTCCGCTCCCGTCCAGTGTGCAACGGACCTTTGGGATCGGTTTTTCAGGGCTCTCTGGAACAGAAATCTCCTTCACTCTGTTTCTGCAAGACTTCCCCTTCTCCAGAATTTGTTGGGGGTTCTTTTTACAGGAGATCCATGGGCTGTGGGTTCAGAGCTAGCATATGTGAGTCTTTCTACTCCACCATCTTGGCTCCGCCCCCTGAATGAATGATTTATACACAAACTTTAGACTCATAGAAGGTTAATACTAGAAGGAACAGCAGTGATCACCACTTTTGCATCTTTCATTTTGCCATTGAGGAAACTGAGGCCCAGAAAAGTGAGGTGATTTGTCCAAGGTTATAGAGTGAGTGGCACAGCCAGAGAATGAAAGGCCCACAGCTTTCCCCAAAGAATTTATAGTGATTTTTCTCTGAGATTCCTTTGTGATCCAGCATCTCATAGCTATCTCTGAAATGTAATGGATGTAATTAACACCAACCCAGCTTCACAGAAATGCAAATACCAGGGTCCCCCCACATCATGTGAAAGGTATGGCCCCCAAAAGCTCCAGGGACATCAGCTCATCTTAGGATCAGTTGTTGAGTCATTTTTCACTCACACATGTCTATGACCCCACTTGGGTTTTCTTGGCAAAGATCACTGGAGAGCTCTTCATTCTTAATCCAACTCATTTTACAGATGGGGCAACTGAAGAGAGAGTGTTACGTGATTTGTCCAGGGTCACACAGCTAGGAAGTGTCTGAAGCCAGGTTTGAACTCACAAAAGATGAGTCTTCCTGACACTGTATCCATTATTTAGAATAAGAAGGAAATTGGACTTGGAGTTAGGAAGACCCGGGTTGACATCCTACCTTAGGTACTTAGCTAGCTGCGTAATCCTGGACAAGTGATTCAGACTTCTCTGGGCCTAAGTTCCTCATCTATAAAATGAGAAGACTGAACTTGGTGATCTCTAAGGACTCTTCCAGATTATAAAATTGATAACATTCTTATCACTCATCCTAGTGCAAACTCCTCTGAGAATGAGGAAACTGAGGCCTGGAGCAGTAGGATGACTTGTCGATTATTACTGGCGGGCCCAGAATTGGAACTCAGCTCATCTGACTATAAATGCACCTCTCCTGTACTCTTCCTGGTGTACTGGAAAATGTTTTCTTTAAAGAAATGTTCCAGGGCCTTCATCAATTTTTAAAATCAAGGAACACTTATGATGCAAATAATTTTTGCATTTCTAGGTTTTCTTAAAATTGGATATAAAGTTAGAGGTGCTAGGAGATTACCAGCATTGTCTGGTTTAGGCCTATGATGTGAGGAGCCAAGGCAATCTATTTTAGTGTTCTACAGTTGTTTCAGAGAGCATCTTTGTTGCCTAAGATGGAATACAGGTTTGACAGCCTTTAATAAATGTTACACATTTAAATTTACCCGGCCCCAATATCCTTGAATCTCATGAATCTTCATATTTCCATGCTGTTTGACCCATGATTTAACTTCTCCATTACTTGCAGAGCCATGCGTGATTGTGAGGGTTAGGGGTGTATGGTTTTTCATCTGACAAATGAAAGCTCAGATCCTTATCTGTGTTACCCAGTACGATGCAGAGTGAGCCCTAGAGATGTGTTCTTAAGGTCATCTCCTTTTAATCTACATTACTTGTCAAAACAAGACACCAACTCACCTCAGGCAGACAGGGAGAAAAGAATAATGTAAACACTAAATCATCTCTATTTTCTTTTCTTTTCCTTTTTTTCCCTAAAGAAATATGTCTGTTGTTTCCATACCCTTAACCTGTGAATACCTGAAGAGTAAAACTGTTATTGCATGTAATAGGCATCATGCCTAGCACTCTGTGGATGATGGGAATTCTTTTGTGTTCTTTCATGTTATACTGCCCTAGTCCCTCCATGTCAAAATGTTGCAGCCAGCCCTCTGGTCTCTCCTTTCATTTTTGGAAAATTAGTCTGTGGAAAGAAAAGCAACAAGAATTCTCTTGCACTCAAAATACATTGATTGGTACCAAAAGCACATTGCTGTAGTGGGCATTTTGAGGAACATCATGGTATCCGTGGCATAGACCCTGCCCTCAAGGAATCTGAACTCCAGAAGTCTCTTCCAGTGCTCTGTGTAGGGGAGCATTCTATATAGTCTCCGCCTTCCTTTGCTGACATTCATGGAAAGACTGTGGTAAAGAGAAGCTGTCACCACAGCGGGAGTTCACACAGGGATGATGGCAGGAAGCTTCTCAAAATACGTTTGTTATTGTTCCTAGGAACACTCGCCGGGCAGCAGAAGTCTGGATGGATGAATACAAAAATTTTTACTATGCAGCAGTGCCTTCAGCTAGAAATGTTCCTTATGGGAAGTAAGTATTAATTATCTCTCCTTCTTTCCTCTACCTCTTCCAAAATACCAATGAAGCATTTTTGGCCTTGCTCTGGCTCCCAAAGCCCAACAGCTGCCCAGTTGTCAAAGAGCAAATATTTGCCTCACAGTAAGGCAAAAGATCCTAGAGTTGCAATGCCTAAATCATGGGCATGAGTTTCAGTCACAATGACCCCCTGAGATGTCATACTTCCTATCTACCATAAGAAGGAAGGGGTATCTTCCACCCAGTGGAACAGATTTTAGTGTTGGTTAGAGGGAGGCTATATCCAATTCAGGAAAAAACACTGACAGCTTGCAGAAGTTGGGGTTTGAGGGTAGTGATGCTATTGGAAAAGGCTCCCCATAAAAGGGGGTGACTGAGCTTAGTCTTAAAGTATAGTACAGATTATAAGGGGTGAAGGTGAGGAAGGAGTATTCATTGGGGAACAGACTGTGTGAATGTGAAGGCATGGAGATAGATGAAATGATGAGCTCAGGATCCAGTGAGTTAGCCAGAGTATAACACGTGTGAAGGGGAATGCTATGTAACAAAGCTGGAAAGGTAAGTTGGAACCATATTGGGAGTGGCATTAAATGTCCTTGCCATTTTCAGTAATGGTGGTAGTTTTTCCTTATCTCTTTCTCTCTAGTATCCAGAGTCGACTAGAACTAAGGAAGAAACTTAGTTGCAAGCCCTTCAAATGGTACCTTGAAAATGTCTACCCTGAATTAAGGTGAGTCTCCAATGGTCTGAATTTTGTTCCGTAGGTGTGTATTTTTTCTGGCTGGCAAGTTAACCCAAAGAGTTTCCCTTCCATGTTGTAGGTAGCTACTCTAGATTGTACTCTGTCATTTTAGGGTTTCACTTTTCCTTCTAGAATTGGTAGGGATTTGGAAACATCCTAGTCCACCCCCTTTTTCCAGATAGCATTATATGGCTAACAGTTATGGAACCATGGTTTCTGAAGTGTTGAAATTGAGGATCACCCAGAGTGTACTAGAGAAGCATGATGTATATATGAGAAGGTTGATACACACTTCAAAAAAAGGAATTAAGAAAGAGAAGCGATGTAAAAGATGTCATCAAAGAAATGTGTGAGTGAAGAAGATGGGTTAAGCATGTGGTTAGAGCAAGGGATAGCCAATGGACTACTTATATACTCCGTTAGTATATTCAGTATGTCAAGAGAAAGCAAGAAAGACCCCCAGAACACTGGGACTCCCTGAAGGACATGGGTAAGAGCTATGTATTGTATATACAGTACTAAATCCTCAGGATTGGATAGATTGCTATCTTCATTATTGAAAGGAATGTCTCCATGGACAAGGTCAAAGGTCCATAAAAATTTTTGAGTATTTTTCCTAAACCATGCAAGATCAATAGTGTTCTTTCAATTATTCTAGGGAGAGTCCACAGTTTCCCTTCTAGTGTTTACTCTGTGTTTCCTCTCCTGTCTAAACAGTGCCATGCGAATCAAGCATTTCATCACATAATTCAGGAAGGTCATCAAGAAAAGCCACTATTTCTCTTGCAACATTACCCTGGCTGGCTGATGTGTCTCTTGACACTTTTTTGCATTGCTTCCATACTCACAAGTAGGCTTTAGGAGGTAAAGTTAGAGCTAAGCCAACACTTTTTTTTTCCCTTCATATTAGATGGCATTCTCCATTAAAAACTGTCTAATGGGTTCTAGAACCTTTCTTGGTTATTGAAGGGTATGCTAATAAAGTGCAAAGTAACTGGTCCTAACAAACTAGAAAACTTCAGTCTTGGCCTGCTATCAAAGGACTAGCCCAGGGGTGACAAATATTTAGCTATAGCGATTGTCTGAGACTTACGTGATGAGTTGTTATAGGGATTGTGGCCTGTGTTGGTGAAGGAAGTACTCATTCTGGTAAAGTTATAAATCCTGTAAGGATTTTTTTAAGAAAGAAATTTTTTTATACATCTGGTTTTACATCATGCAAGTTTCTGAGTTTCTATCTTTCTCCTTGCCCTCCCAGATACTCATCCCTTTCGATGCAAGAAGAAAAAAATTTCATCAAAAATAACCAGCATGGGGCAGCTAGGTGGCACAGTGGGTAGAGCACTATCCCTACAGTCAGGAGGACCACAGTTCAAATCTGTCCTAAGACACTTACTAGCTACATGAGCGTGGGCAAGTTACTTAACCTCTGATTGCCTCAAAAAAAAAAAAAGTAACTAGTATATTAGAAGAGTCTAATATTTTGCATTATTCCATACCTATGGTCCCCCTACTTCTGCAAAAAAACAAAAGGGCCAAGCTCATTATAATTTTGCAGCATTCATTCTTTATTTTTTTGTTGTCGTTACCTTTCCTAATTATTCTCAAGTATTAAAAGAGATGCTTATCGTTCAATGCTTTTTTTTCTCCTATAGTAGACCAGCACAATGGCCTTTTAGAGAAGGCTGTCAAACTAAGTCTCAGAAAACATGCACTATAGTCCTAGGTTTATCACTGGTCTTTTATGGCAATGGATAAGGTGCTTGACTACTATAAGCCCCACTCTTCCCCATGAGAAAAGTGGGAATTATAATGCGTATTCCATGCCTACTTCCAAGAATAGAGAAATGGCAGGAGAAATCCCCCTTAGATCCCTCTTTCTAGGCCCAGCCCTATAGTTTAAATTACTCCTAAATCCTGTGTCCCAAGGGACTACAGATAACCTTATATAGACCTGAAGATCTGTTCTATTTCAGAATCTAACCTCAATTAATCTTCCTTAAAGAAGTGGTTTGGAGAGTTTGGAGTTTCATATGGTTTATTCCTTACTCTGACTATTCCTAGAGTATTTTGTATCGAGTTATAGATCCCTCATGCAATGATTGTATACACAAAAGTCACCACATTATCTTCTCAGGGAAAGCTCTTAGAGATCCCTAGACCTGAGATTTATTTGTGATTTAGGTGATGCTGTTCTGTTTTTATCTTTGCTCTTGACATATATAGCTCTTCCCAAATCTTTTCACTGCTTGTAAATACTAAAATGAATCATCAGCTAAGATGAGTATAGGCATATCTTAATTTTTTTTTTATTTCAGAAATATTAAAGAAAATATTTTTTCCTCTTTCCCTCTGAAAAAGAAAGCCTTTTACTTGGGAAGTATCTGTTCATCATTAATGCACTGCCCTCCCTCCAACAGTATATACCCCCATGTTTTACAATTTGGGGTGTTAATATCAGAGCTCCCAAGAAAAGTCCTCTCTGTCCTCACTGTCTGTTCCTTCACCTGAAGGAATCTTAGATTGACTCTGACCAACCTCTCTGCTTAGGCCTTGTCCAACAGCAGCTCTTAGCCTCTATATAGAAATTGCAGTTAGAACCTCCACTCCATCTCCCACTATTTAAAGGCCAAATGAAGATCTACTGAAAAATATGAGATGATAGGAGTTTTCCTTTGATCTGAATTCATTAATTACATCTGTAATTACTCTTACCAAGCCAGTACTGAAACATCAAAACCTTGTACTTTCCTGAAAATTGCCAAAGGAAGGAGGAAAGGGAGAGAGAGAGAGAAGGAATGAAGAAAGGAAGGAAGGAATTAAGGAAGGAAGGAAGAGAGGGAGGGAGGGAGGAAGGAAGGAAGGGAGAGAGGGAGGAAGGAAGGAAAGAAGGAAAAAGGAAGGGAGGAAGAAAGATAGATGGAGCTCTATCTCACTGACAACCCTATTTAGGGCCATAAGATGTATCATTAAGCATTTAACTTCACTAGGACAATCATTATTTAAGGTAAAACCATAGAGATAAAGAATTTCATGGAAAATAAGGAGAGATGAAATTAAAGGTCTTTGTCTTTCAGGGTTCCTGACCATCAGGATATAGCTTTTGGAGCATTGCAGCAGGGTAACAATTGCCTGGATACTTTGGGACATTTTGCAGATGGCGTTGTAGGAGTTTACGAGTGTCACAACTCTGGGGGAAACCAGGTATGTTTCTGGGTCAAGGTTGATAATCTCTGAGCCCTAAAATGGAAGGGATGATGAGGAACCCAAAGCTTGGAAAACCTTTTTGCTAACTTTTCACTGGAAAACAAATTTCCACCTGACTATGAGGATTGGAATTATAGGATTTTCATGGTGCAGAGACTTTAGAGCATTGCCTTGGAGATGAAGGAAAGTCTTCATGTTACAGGCCCACCACCTTTAATAGGGAGCATAGACTTGAGTTAGAAGGGACCTAAGAGGTCATCTAGATCAACCCCATCATTTTACGGATGAGGGAACATAAAAGTCCCAAGGAAATCAAGTGACATGACCCACGTCACACAGGTAGAGGCAAAATTTGACATTAGAGTTAGTGTTTTCTCTTTCTCTTTTTCCTCTCTCTCTCTCTCTCACCCCAAATTCCATCTCTATTACTTATTACCTGAGTTACATTTATCTATTTTCTAGGCCTTTGTTTGCTCATCTGTAAATGAAAGGGATTGGCCTAGAAGACTTCTAAAATCCCATTTACCTCTAATCTTATGTTTCTGTGAATTCTCCAGCCCTGCACTATTTTCCCCCATCCTTTACAGACTAAACTATTTTTCTTCTTCCTAAATTTGTGCCCTTCTTAAACATTCTACCCAATTTCTAGGGGCAGCTAGGTGGTACAGTCGTAGAATGCCAACCTTAAAGTTAGGAGGACCTGAGTTCAAATTTGGCCTTGGATATTTACTGGCCACGTGACCCTGAGCAAGTCACTTAACCCTGTTTGCCTCAGTTTCCTCATCTACAAAATGAACTGGAGAAGGAAATGGCAAATCACTCTAATATCTTTGCCAAGAAAACCCAAAATGGGAGTAAAATATAACTGAAATGACAGCAGCCGCAACAAAACTACATTTCTAGATGACCTTTGGCTCCTGTCTCACTGTCTTAACAGATAACAAATCAACTCTTGGGCAGTGAATATTTTTTACCCATACATTTTCCAACTTCATCTGTTTCCCTATGTTTTTATTCAAATATTCCTTCCTCCCAGAGGAGTGATTTCCTAGACCCTATTGGAGTACAGACTTATAATAGAAAAATACTTTATGTCTCCATTACCATTCCACAAATAAAGTTAGAGTTTCTGAACTTGATGCTTTCATCCTCCGATCTGGGAGCTCAGTGTCTATCTGATGGGCCTGCCTGGTGATAAACGTATTGCATAAGCAGATGCGTCAACTATATCTGGTCCAAAGTAAAACCAAAGTTGGAAAAGCTTGTCTTTTGAAACCATAGTCTCCTTGGCAATCTTTCTCTCTCTCTCTCTCTGGCATCCTCCCATCCTCAAAACTTCTTTATTACATCCTATTCTTCTCTGTCAACTAATCTGTACTTTAGCTGATAATTAGGGTGCTAATACTGTTTTAGGGAGTAATAGCCCTGATTTTACCACACACACACATCCCCAAGAATATTTGTATTTTAAAAGTGTTCTCTTAAAGGTATAACTTCATAGACCTCAAAAAAATCTGAGATATCATGTAGTCTAATCTTTTCTTACAAAAGCAGAAATTATTAAAATCTCCCACCCACTATCCCCCTGGACAAGGATTTGGCATACCTACCTCTGCTCTAGGGAGAAGTGGTAGAAATGGGTTTTAGAATAAAGGAAAGTTTATGTTGGAAGCAAGGAAGGAGAAAAGTCCCTGATCCCCAATAAACATTTGGCAACAGTAACCAATTTTATTTCTATTATCTTTTTCAAGCATTCAGTCGGGAAATTTTCAGGTCTTACAAGTCTGGTCTGATGAGCTGCTATTATATAGCCCTTGGATGATATCCCTATTTCCAAAATAAGGAAATGTGTGCCTTCTTCCATAGGCTGTCTTCCCAGTTATGAACAGAGAAAATGGGCTCCTGGCATCGAACATGTTTTGGCTATTTTATTAGGGTCTATTTAGCTGAATATAATCCTTCCCTAAGATATGACACTGAGTATCAGCAAAGCCCCATTGCCAACAGCAATATAACATCCTCAATACAGCCTTTGCTAGTTTCTTGGCTAGATATTGGAAACATTGGGAGAAAGTATATTTGCCAATGTCTTGACAGTTTAGATGTTGAAAGTACCATCTCACCCTGCTGGGGGTTGATTACTAAAGAGAGTACCAGGGTCCCATAGTGAAATGTTGTAGGACATCCCACTTAAAAATTAAGCTTTCTATGTAACTTCACCTTTGGGAAATTAATTCCAGAAGTACAATGAAAATTTTATTGTGTTAAAATAAGTGTCATAGCTGTTCATGAAAGCATATATAATGATACCTCTGTGGTGGTGGCCATAAGTATGAAAGATGACCTTATGTTAGAACATTGATTCAGTATTTGTGAAATCATTTGACTATAATGGAAAATTCTCATCTGTGTGAAAAGACTTAAGTTCTAGCAATTAGTGAGCTTGTGTTCAGTGAAATTCAGGTAGAAGTAACTGCAGGGGATGGGTATGATGTATTCAGGACGCTCTGTTGTGCATTGGCTGCCATGGTTTACATCATACATTATTGGGAGTGGAGAGTAAGCACAAAAATAGGACAACAAAGGAAAAGATATCCACATAAAGGAGGATGGAGGAAACTGATATAAAATAAATACAGGAAAACATGTAGAAGGGAAGGGAGGAAAAACACATGTAACTGGTGGGAATTGTTAGGTGGATGGTGACATGGAAGGAAGGGGAAAAACCAAAGAACATGAATTTGTTGCCACCAAGCTAGTATAGGCTCACTGTACTCTTTTGTAAACTTTTATCTGGTACTTCCTAAAGTTTTATTTTCAAAGTGGATCATACTTTATTCATATAAGAACTAAGACTGTATTAAGTCTAAAGGGCTTACACAAGGTCCCTAATTAAATTTGTGTTCTGGGACTTGTTGAACTGGTGCTGCCAACAGCTTTTGTATCCAAATTCACACAAGGGTGATGATTGGGGAACCTTTGTTGCGGCTGGGATGGTCTCTTTTCAGAGATTATACATATGTTTCTTTAGCAGGTGTGGAATTATATTAATGAAAGGACCAAAGAGGCAATATAATTATTTGTTTCTCCTTTTTCTAGTCCTTTTTGTTAATATCCCAAGTTAGAGAATAGTCCTCATTCCTTTCTCCCTGTACTTTCAAATCAAAGGCACTGTATCTCTTCCCCAACCCCCCCAAAAAAAAGAGCAGAGAGAAGAGAAAGTTACTAGATCTGATTTTCAGACTTAGGAATAAAAAAGTAATATAGCAAGAAAACTACTTTTTTCAGAGCTTGGAACCAACCATATGTAGCAAAAATGCATTAATTCAGACCCCTGCCAGTTCAGAGTGTATGATAATTAAGACTAAGTTTACTTTTGCTCTATTTTTGAAGGGTTTTTTCTAAACCAATTAACAATGTAAATTTTTTAATCTTTTGAGAAAGATTTCAGTTTCATATAAGGAAAAATTTGCTAACAACTCTGTCAAAAAATGGTTTAGGATATCTGGAGAGAGACTGAATTATTCCTGTCTTGGCCACGTCAGGCAGAGACTCAATGGCCACTAGAGATTAGATTGGCACATATCAAGGATCTTGTAGGGGGGATTCTGTGCCCTAGGAGTTAGATAAATGGAAGGTTGCTTCCAATTCCACAGTTCTGTGATGCCTTAGGAACAACTATTATGTATAAATTATTGGCATGATGATTACAAATCATTCTCACATATAAAATAAGTCCAAATTACATTTGGTTGGCCTAAGTACATTATTGTATGTCTTTGAAAGTATTAAAAAGTGTATATCCTTTTTTAAAAAATATTTTTATTTCATTAAATACTTCCCAATTACATTTTTAAAGATTTTAGCATTCATTTTTTAGAATTTTGAGTTTCAAATTCTCTCTCTCCTTCCCCTTGAGAGGGCAAGTAATATATTGATTATACATGTAAAGCCAAAAGTGCATATTCTTTTTTTTTAATTCCACAATTCAAACTTTTCATCTAAATTAGTCCAACCTATTTTTCCAGTTGATCTTATTTGAAAATATTTTGTCTATTCACTTAAACCAAGGAAAGGGGGGAGAAATCTCATTTTAAGACATATAGGAAATGATTCATTTCTGTTCATTCCTTTTTATGTCTTAAAGCAGACCCATAAATGCTGTTGCTAAACACTACACCTCTTTGAATGAATCTTTGTTGTATAGATTATGGTGCCTCTTGATTTTAATGATTCCCTATGTAGCTTTAGCTCAGGAAATTAATTGCTCCTTTTACCCCAGTGGTGATAACGTAAGACAGAGTGAGTCCAGGCAGTAGATGTCCTGTCAGCGGGTCTGTTGGTAAAGTTCTTCTATAATTGGTTTCCCATTCTTTCTTGAAGGTTTGGTATTATATCTTTGGTAGTAGTGGCAACTTGCTTGATGGTCCTGCCCCAGGTAATGGTTGGTCTCGGATTACTCCTCTCAGCAGAATGTCTCTTGGTCACTTGCCAGTGCCCTCCCCAGTCCAGCCACTCTCAGGATGCCTTTTGGGGGGTGGCTTTTGATGCACTGATGCCCAGAGAGGTGGCCCAGAGCTCACTGGCCATACCTCTGGCTGATTTTGGCCTGTCCTCATAAAGGGACAGTCTAATCAGCACATTTCTGCCCTGCAAACAGAGACAGACTCCTTCAAAGTAATTACAGTCTGGTCAAGATCACTCTTTTTAGTCTTTGGATGCAGTCTCTCCATTAGAATTCTTTTTCTCTACTTCAGATGTAAGGGGCACTGTGTTAAACACTGGTGATATAAATATAAAAAAAGGAATCAGTGCCTGGCTTTAAGGATTAGTATTTACTTTCTTACAGGATAAATAAAAAAGATATACAAATAAGTGTAGGGGTCAGGTGCTAACCAGTAAGAGGATCAGTACTGGCTTTGTGTAAGAGAGAACCTGTGACAAGGACCGCCCTGTATATTTGGAGGATAAAACCAAATAGTAGAAAGGCAGAAAGAAAGCCAAGGATAAATTCTTGATAATATTCAGATGCCCCCTTGTCAGTGATTCAGTCAATAGACATTTATTACTATATGCCAGGCGGCTGTGCCTAAATGCTGGGGATGCCCAAAAAGCACCCCCTCCCCAAATAAATAGAATTGAAAGGTTCCTGTCTTCAGTGGAGTTAGTTACTCTAACTAGAGAAGAGCCATTCCTTTCTGAAAAGAATCAGAATGAAGCACTTTGGCATGATATGTCACAGGTGGGGAGAGGGAATTTGGAAGAATATTTCCTAACAGGAAAGAGGAGCCAGTTTTGTTATCAGGCTTCTAGCTGAAGCTCAACAGACACACCGGAAATGAGAAAATTTATAGCCAAGTTTTAAGAGTGGCAATTCAAAAAAATAAAATAAAGATGATTCCTTAAATATTTATGAATTTTGTTACAAATTCAGAGAATTGAAATGCAGTGGGAAGACCAAAGTAGTGACTTGCTCTGTTGTTTGCGTAGCTAAATTAGTTTTGCTGGGATTTATCTGAAGTAGACTTTTAAAATAATTAAGCAAAAAGTTGCAGAAACATCAGATATGGTACTGAGCTTTTTATTGAGGCTCAGGAAATGGCACATTTCCTGTGACCCCTTCTAATGTACGCTTTCAAAATATACAAAACCTCCTTTCTCTTTTCTTCTTCAAAAAAGAGCCCCTCCAACTTCCTCCTTGTCCCCCATATTTCTCATCAAGAACCTAAGTCTTTCTGTAGTTGAGTTCCTATATTTATGAAGTAACTCCCCTGGAGAGAAAATGCTAACAAAGCAGCATCCACAAGTTACCATCATGTCGGCAGATACTAAAAGATTTTGGCTTTGACATTCATACCTAGTCATAGAAATTTCCATAGAGCCCTCGCTTGACTTTCGCACTGAGAGTTAATACCATTGGATGCTGAGCATGAGTGAATCAGTAGAATGGAAGTTGATATGGGAAGCAACATGACTTGTTACTAGAGGACCAATCTTGGATTCTGTTCCTGTCCCTTGATGCATACTGACTGTGTCAGCCAATCACTGAACCTCTCAGTGACCTAGACAACTCACTGTAAGCTGTAAGATGGATTACCAGTCTGCCATGATGGAGAGAGTTTGACACCAGGGAGCTCCTGGTGATGAAATCATTTCTGTGGTACTTTAAGGTTTGCAAAAAGCTTTACATGAATTATCTTATTTAATCTTTGGGGGAAGAAAACAACACAAAAACCCTGTGAGGTAGTTTCTTGTACTATAAACGAGACTTAGAAAGGTTAAGGGACCTATCCAGGCTCTTGTGTCTGAGGCTGGATCTAAGCTCAGGTCTTCCTGACTCCGTATCTAGCACTGTATACACTGTGCGACTTACTTTCCAGCTAAATCACAAGAATAACACTCCCCTCCCTCAGAAAAAAATGAGATTGAAGTCAATATCTCTCCCATTTCGCTGATAGAAGGGAAAATTGAGACCGAGAGGTTGACATTTCATAGGATAGTCTCCCCTTCTTTTTTGAGAAAGGAAACTGGGGCCCAGAGAAAGGAAATAATTGGTCAAAGTCTTACAGTTAATAAGCCTCAGACTTAGATTTTGAATGCAAATTCTGACTGCAGATCTAGTGTTACTTACTCTCGTGTCTCTGGTCAGTAGTCAGGAAACGTTTATGGAGCACTTGCTGTATGCTAAGCACTGAGGATACTGACTTTTTTAAAAAGGGAGACAGTTTCTACCTTCAAAGAGCTTGTAATCCAATGAGAGAAGACAGCATGTAAAAGAAAGCTAAAAAGAAGGGATACCTGGCCCAGGAGAATAGTGGAGAAGGCAAAGAATCCAGCAGTAATGCAGCTGGGTGGGAAGTGAGGAGATGTGTGAGATGTTCGTTCTTTTCCTTCTCCTTAAATAGTAGAGTTTATGGCTCTACCCACTCGTGAGAGGGGCAGAGGGTACTGATGAGGGCTGAGTGATGAGGCTGATTGGATTTGGTGAGATTATGACATTTCCCAATGATGAGCTCACTGAAGACTTCTTTGTTGCTCAGTTGACTCTTCATGACCCCATTAGGGGTTTTCTTGGCAAAGGTACTTGAATGGTTTGATATTTCCTTCTCCAGCTCATTTTTCAGATAAGGAAATTGAGACAAGCAAGATTAAGTGATTTGCCCAGGGTCACACAGCTAGTAAGTATCCGTGGTCAGGTTTGAACTCAAGTGTTCCTGATTCCAGGCCTGACATTTGCCAAAAAAGTCCAAAATGATTGCAGCAGGGGGGAAATGAAATGTCAACGGAGAGATTATATTAATGGCAGAGCAACAGATTGAATCTAGGAGTTCCAAGTCCATATGCTTTGTATTATCTCCTGCCGACATTGGCCTTGGAATCCTCATATGTCTTTGTATATGAACAAATACTGTGGCCAAGTACTTATTTTGTATTTGTATTTCAGGAATGGGCCTTAACAAAGGACAAGTCAGTGAAACATATAGATTTGTGCCTTACTGTGGTGGACCGAGTGCCAGGCTCCCTCATAAAACTACAGGGCTGCAGAGAAAATGACAGCAGACAGGTGGGTACAACCAAAAGAAGAGCATGTACCTTTATGAATTCCAAGCCAACCCAATTGGTTTCTTAATTCTGAGACCTTGGATGTTTGGGCAGAATGTCCCCCAGTACTTCCATTTCTTTTCTTTTTGCCTGCAAAACTCTGCTGTGTTTCAAGGGAGGTGTTGTACCTGTCCAAAGTTTGCCTCTTTACATCCGTTGTTTTGTGTTTTGTTTTGACATGTTTATCCCTTATATAACCATGTAAACTAAACTTCTTAAGGGGAGGGACCACATTTTATGCCTCATTGTACCTCTTCCACTTTTCATATGATCCCTAAATGTAGTATCATATTTGGATATGGAATTTGGAGTAGACCTTAGAAACCAGCTACTCCAACCATCCAGTCTTAGTGAGTTACCTGGAGCATTGAGAAATTGACTTGCCCATGGTCACACCTCAAGAGCGATCCACAGCACAGCAGAGAATCCCTTCTATCTGACAAGTAACTGGTCATTCAGCCTGTGCTTGAGAGCTGCCACCGAGGGGATTTCCACTGCCTCCAAAAGGGTTTGGTTGAGGATAGTTCCACTTTTTCCTGATACCAGACTTCAGTTTATCTCTACCACGTCCACTCATTCCATCTAATTCTGCCTTTGGGAGCCAAGTCTAATCACTCTTGCCCATATCAGCCCTTGCAACATTTGAAGATAGTCATCATGTATCCCCCACCCCCAAGTCTCCTCTTCTCCCGTAGGCACTCAGTATTTGTTGAATGACTAATTTCATACTAATGACCATAGTACAGAATTAATGCTTGACACATGGACTTAGGCTGCCTAGCCTAAGAAAAACCTTCCCATAATATAGGTACAAGCTGCCAAACAAATAGATAATACTCAACTATTCTGTAAAGTCTTGCTAAAATTTTAAGAACAAGGAAGCAGACAACTGTCATGTTTCACCAGTTGGCCAAACCATACAAGATTAATCTTAAATAGCAAAGCTTCGTTTATTTGGATTTACTCTGTGAGAGGTTAGGCTGAGTTAATAAAAAGTCTAAATTCTGGATAGATGGCTTTTAAAAATATGAAATTTTTGAAAGATGAAATTTTATTACTTTCAAGCAAGATACCCCAAACTAAAATCCAAATGGGTGCTAATAGTAAAGTGAGCTAAACTTGTGAAAAACTAGAATCATATAGAACCTTACTATCTATGTTACTTTATTAGGGATTGTTTTTCATTTATTTCAAAGTACAGGAATTAATTTTTCAACACAGAAGTTGAAGAAATGTTTTATTTCTTGGAGCTTGGCATAATATTGTAGATTTTAGACTATGTTTCCTTTTCTTGTAAGTGACATCCCAGCTATTTCTCCAGAGAGAGAAATTATTTACAGTTTTTACAGAATATATGATTTTATGAGGGTAGGAAGCTCCCTGGGAAGGAAGAGCATCCTTTACCAAGTTTTTTAGTATTTTTACTTTACATTTTACTTTCCTTTGTGCCCTTTTTTTTTAAATTAAAATAAAAGTTTTTTTAAATTTTATTTTTTACTATTTAAAAGATACAGCACATCTGGATTATTAAGACCCAAATCAGTAGGATGTGTATATTTTTTCAGAAGATCAGAAAGTTTTTAGAACTGGCACAGACTTTAGTCATCATACTCGTCCAATCCACTCCTTTTACAAATGAGAAAACTGAGACGTAAAGAGAGGAACTGGCTTGATGATGGTCACATGGGTAGTAAGTGACATAGCCAGGATTTCAATTCAGACTGGGCCCTCTGATTCCAAATCAAAGATGTATCTAGTCTGGGATTTTGTATATAATCGGAACATTTCTACTACAGCATAACCTGTTTTATATATTATATCCCTTTTTCTTTGTCTGACTCCCTAAATACAACTTAGAACAGGAGTTCTTAGATGCTTCTTGGTGTCATAGATGCTTTTGGTGGTCTAGGGAAGCCTGGGGCCCCTTCTCACAATAGTGTTTTTAACAGTAAAATACAAAGAAAATCAATTACGTTGTTGATGTTGTTCAGTCATTTTTAAGTTGGGTCCAATTCTTTGTGACCCCGTTTGGGGTTTTCTTGGCAAAGAGCTCATTTTACAGATGAGGAAACTGAGGCACACAAGGTTAAAGACTTGCCCAGTATCTCACAGGTAGTAAGTGTCTGAGGCTGAATTTGAACTCAGGAAGATGAGTCTTCCTGACTCTAAACCCAGAACTCTCTCCACTGCTTGAAATATCAAAAATTTTTTTAAAAGTTCACCAACCACAGTTACCATTTAATACTTTGCAATAGTTCCAGGCACCAAAAGCACCTTCCAGTATGCCCAGTTTACTGTCACTGACAAACTCAGGCATTGAACTCATTCTTTCATTAGTCTTTATTGTAAGGTGGATGACAATGAACTCTCACCTCATGATCTAGGCCCCAATTCCTGTAAGGACTGCCTGGGTGGTAGCTAGCTATGATGCATTGCTGTGTTCACTGCAGAGGTCAATACATATTGATTTTTATGATGAAACTTAGTGATTTTCCCAGTGGCATAGAGAAAATCTGAACTAATACATAGTAGTTGTTACTTTCAAAGAGTTGTGTCCCATAGGAAAAGTCTGCCTAAAGTGGGTTTGGAATCCTTTTTTTGGAGATGTTTAGAAGTAAGATAAAAATGGATCTCCCTCTGCTGTGAGCATTCCACCCATGGTAGAAATAGATTCCTTAGGTTCTGTATCCTCTCAGAATCCTCAAAAGCATTTCTTATATCATGTCTGTATAATGAGTACCCATGTCTTAGTATTGACTTGACTTTCAGTAGTGCCAGTTCCTCAGATTCTGCACATATTTCTAGTATTTGTCTGACTATATGCTCTCTCCTCTTTCTCCCCAACTCTGACAACTTTCAGAAAAATTTTTATGGCTTTTACATAATCACTTTTGGTCTCCACCATCCTTCAGTAACCTAACTTCTCAACCATAGAGTCATTCTCAACTTCTGCCACCCACCCCCACCCCATACCTTCCATATATCCAGTCAGTTGTCAAGTCTACATTTGCAACATCTCTTGCATTTTTTCCCCTTCTCCCCACTCACATAGCTCCCACTCCAGGTCAAAGCCCTGATTACCTCTATCCTGGAGTATTTTAAGATTATTTTCCAGGGAATAAGCATTTGTTTTTGCATTTGTTTTTTCCTCCCATTCTACACCCTAACACACTCACTAAAAACTTTTCAAAAAAGAAAAAAAAAGGCCTCCCCCCTACCCCATACACACACTTAGTTTTTCTTTAAAGGAAAAAAAAAGCCTTGTAACAAAAACAAGTATTCAAACAAAATGAATTTCCATATTGACCATGTCCAAAACTATGTGTCTTGTTCTATATATTTAATCCATTGCATCTCTGATAGGAGGTGACTAATATGTTTCATCATCAGACCTCTGGAATCATGATTGATTATTGCAGCAGAGTTTTTGGCCTCCTTGCCTCAAGCCCTCTCCATTCTACTCTCCAAACAGCTGCCAAAGTGATATTACCAAACCATGTCTCTGACCACATCATTCCCCTGTTCAAAAATAAATTCCATTAGTTCCCTGTTGTCTTTAATATCAAATGCAAGCTTCTCTGCTTGGTGTTTATGAGCCATTCACAATCTGGCTCCAACCTACCCTTCACACATTCTAAAGTCCAGTCCAAGTGTGCCACATGGTCATCTTCATGCATAAGATTCCATTTCTCACAATGCCTTTCTACAAGTGATCTCTTCCCCATGCCAAGAATGCCCACCCTTCTCACCTCTGCTTCTCAGAACCCCTTCAAAGCTCAACTCAAGCGCTGCCTTCCACGTGATACCTTTGCTGGCTCCCCCTAGTTGCTAGTGCCTCTCTCCCCAAATTACCTTGTATATATTTTCTGTATCCACATCTGTCTTTTAATAAACTGTAAACTTCTTGAGGACAAGGATTATTTTATTTTTATCTTTGTATCTCCAGCAACCAGCATATTCTAACTGCTTTTAAATGTTTGTTGATTTAATGTTTGATTGATCATTTCGACTGTCACTCTCTTTGGGACATCCATGGTCTGTGGTACCCTGGACAAACATCCTTTTGCTTTGGTCATTTGTTCAGCCATGTCTGACTCTTTGTGACACCATGGACTTGGCAAAGACACTAGGATGGTTTGCCATTTCCTACTCCAGTGTGTCCCCTTTTTACAAATGAGGAACTGAGGCAAATAGAGGTTAAGTGACTTGCCCAGAATCATACAGCTAATCAATGTCTAAGGACGGATTTGAACTCAGATCTTCCTGACTCCAGGCTCAGTGCCTTATCCACTGCACCACCTAGCTGCCTCACAATCTGGAGCTAAATGACACCTCGAATGGCTCTTAGACAAAACTTTAAAATCTCTTTCTCCTTTGGAAATAATGAAGAGAAAATCTTGTTTTCGTGCCAGTGTAGAGCTGTCGTAAACTTTGGTCTCATCCATTGCACACACATACACACACATGCATTTTTTTTTCTGAGTTCTAAATTTTCTCCCTCCCTCAACCCTTCCCCCACTCATTGAGAGGGCAAGCAGTATGATACCTATTAGGCATGTGAAGCCATGCAAAACATATTTCCGTATTAGCCATGTTCTTATATGTTTTTTTAAAACACATGGAAATATGGTCTTGTTGAACCGAATTTTTGAAAAAGCATGTTTTATTCAAGCGGCTAATATGTGGATCCTACCCTAATTTGCCCATACATAAAAGAAGAAATAGCATTCATCACTAAAATCTCAAACAGACTTTATGAGAAAGAAAGAAGTTTATAGAAAAGTCAGCTCTCTGTGGTATATGGTCTGTATCAGAAAGGATTGGTTTGGTGGTTAACACTGAAAACCAGTGAGTTGGCTGGAGAGAAAGTATATAGACCTTTGCAACAGGCAAAGTTGGCTGCTTTGACTCTCCCATAAATAGGTCAGCCTGGTAGAGATTTGTGTTGTAACATATCAGTCTGAGCTGTCAACCCGCTTTCAAAAGATAGATCTGTGGTGAGGCTTTTTTTTTTTAAAGGGTCCTTCATTTAGTTGATGTGTTAGTATATGACAGGCTAATTCCCTAAGGAGAGTGGGACCAGATTCCAACTCTCTTTGGCAAAATGAATTCTAACCAGTCTGGAATGACATGCTTATCAGTGGCAGCCAGATAAAGACTTTACATGACAATTGGAGAGAGGAAAAGAGAAAAAAATAACAGAAAACAGTGCGGCAAAAGTGATTGACTACAAAATAGGATGAACTACCCCTAAAAAGTTACATTTATGTTACGTTATTCTCTTCCCCACACTCTCCATTTGGATTTTACTGTTAATATTAATCTGGAGGATCATTTTTAACAGCAACATGTTAGTGACATTTGTGAGAAATCCCAGTTAAAATATACAAACAGATTGAAAGTCACAAGGTCCCTAGTATAAAATCCATTGGTCATCAGTCTCATTTTAAAGACCAGTTTCCTCTTCTGTTTCCTTGCCCCTCCCTGTTCTGCATCTTCTTCCTGCCTAGTTCACTTGCCCTTTGAGACTGAAACTCCTTAGCAAATCTTATCTTGAATGCTGTGCTTTCATGCCAGTTGGAATATTTGGTTTCAGAGCACGTCACTGATTGCACATGTGTTGTGTATGCATTTGCAAAGTGAAAGGAGGAAAGAAGACAAGAGTGAGAAATGTTAATTCCACAATACTGAAAGGATTGGGAGGGGGAGAAGGGAGGAAAAAATTGTATGTATAGGAACGTTAGCACATATGGTGTAAAAAATTAATTAGAATCACAGACTACAACCTTAATGATGAAAGGCTTTCAATGCTGTTAAAAAAAATTTTTTTTCTTTGAATAAGACAGACACTAATTGGAGAAAATAATTGGTGATATTTATTTTCTATAACCTCCTAAACAGCTGTGGGGTGTTAAGTCCCCCTGGAGGTGAGTTTTTAGAATAAGGACTTGTCCAGGTAATGAATGTGTATTGTAGACTTCAGTGGGAGAAGTAGCAAGGCTGGATTGTTCCTGAGGAGGAAGGCTGCTTAGCAGAATTACCTTCCCCATGCCTTGTTATTCAGACCATGAACAAATACATGAACAAATAGACACTTGTGCATTGTCTGCCATGAGTCAATGCCAGGCCTATCTGGAGCGACATTGATTACTGGGTACATAAAAAGACCTAAGTCCCCTCTAAGCCAGTCTGTTGTGCTTATAAGGCAAAATACATAGCTCTTTAGGTGGTATAATTGGAGGGGCAGCAAGAAACGCCCTCCCTCTCTGCTTAGTTTCCTCAGTGATGTTGGGACTTTTACCATTAGTCATTTATTCCTTTGTGTCAGGCATTTTCTTCCCCAAGCTTTCTGATTTAAAATGCAAATATCCCTTACTGAGCTTACCCATCAATTTATTCACACTGAAGTATTAAGCTCTTAATCAATTGCTTTCCTTCCTTTTTGACTCAAGTGACCAATGAGAGAAGGGGCCAGAGGCAGCCTTAGGATAATGGGTCCCTGTAGGGAGAAGAGATATTAAGAGTCAGGAAAAAGGGCAGATGGGGGAGGTAGCAGAGGTTAACTGTCCTGTCAGTTTGTCCTCAGATTCTGGAAGGAGATTATAAGCTCTGATGGAGAGCAGTAGTTTCCTCTGTCAAGCATTCAGGCACCTGATATTTTTTTCTTCCTTTTAAAATTACGATGAGTTTTCTTTTTTGTTCTTAGGCCTCCAAAGATTTCCCTCTCCCTTGTAAGCCACTTCACAGCAAAGATTTAAACTGGGTAGGGAAAGGACAGTTGAGTTAACCCCCTCATTGTGACAGGATGTGCAGTGTCTAGCACCTCTAACCAGAGAGGAGGGAGAGGCGCCTGTCTTCTTTCCTCAAGGGCCAAGCTTGGTCATTGTTATGCCTATAGTATTATTAATATCTATGTAATTATAATTGACAGCGTTACATAATGTAACTAAGATAATTATATAATATTCTATGGTGTGTGATTGCCCGTTATACTCTCATTACAATGGACAGCTTCATTCTTTCCCCTCCTTTCTGTTCCCAGTATTGTAGTTAGTGTTTGTATGTGGCTTTTTCCTTGATTCTGCTTACTTTACTGTCCGCCATTCCATATGCTTCCTGCTCACTTCTGAATTCTTCCTACATATCATTTATTAGGGTGGGATAGTATCCCTTTCCATTCCCCAAATTGAGGACACCTGCTTGTTTTGTAGTTCTTTGCTACCACAGGAAGTACCTCTTGGGGAAAGGATGTTTTGTCTTTTTTTTTTTTAAATCAGTGCCTAGCCCAGTGCCCGGCACTCCAAGGAAGCTCGATAAATACTGGGCTGCTCACTTAGGAGTGGGCATTCGTGGGACCATTCTTTCCGACATCAGCCTCTGTGGCTAGATGTCCAGCAGCAGAATCTCTAGGTCAGAGGGTTTCGGGGGGGTTCATTCTTTAATGCCACAAGAAAAGCTTTCTTTTCTTCTTTCCTCACATTTGTACTTTTCTTTCCCCTTTTTATAGAAATGGGAACAGATTGAGAGCAACTCCAAATTGAGGCACGTCGGAAGCAACTTGTGCCTGGACAGCCGCAACGCCAAGAATGGAGGCCTGAGCGTGGAGGTCTGCAGCCCGTCCCTGTCACAGCAGTGGAAGTTCACACTGAACCTGCAGCAGTAGGAGGGCCCAGGAGAGCCGACACGACACCCGGTGAAGGCTGTCATGTTCCTGACACGTCGGGCAGAGTCTTGATGATTGCGTTATCGATTATATTTCTTAAACTTTCCACAGAACTATATACCTCAGTATTCCATCATGGTCTGAAAATAGGAGAACTGCAACAGCAAGACACAGGGGACCCGTGTGGAGCAGGGGAAGAGGGGAACACAGTCGCAGCCATGCTCCCTCTTCTCCGTGAGCCCCTTCCCATTTCTTTCCTCACTCCTGCTTAGCATTCGCACAAACGGTCGATTAACATCCCTAGCAACAACTGACATACTGTAGGAAAAATGGATCTAAACACATAGAGTTTGGGAATTTAGGGAGGGAGAAAGGGGTGTAGTTAACTTTCTCACTGAGAAGATCATTTTTAAAGCTCCATTTTTTTCCCCATAAAAAGCATTATTTACAGTTTCTGAAAACTGAACTGTCATTTTGAAGGTTTATGGGATTGGTTTGTTTTTTTCTTCCTCTTCACCTCCCTTCCCAGCCCTCTTCCAGTCCTGAATCCCCTAATCCCATATAATGTACTTGCTATATTTGAATATGAACTTTTCTATGATGGGACACTAAATATAAATATATATTAAAAAAATGGTCAGTTCCCAATGGTTTATATGGGTCGTCATCATCATCCTCATCCTTGTCAATTCTCCAGAAAGCTGTTCACACATGTGAAAAGGAGAAGAGGGGCTTGAACCCAGTCATGAAATGGAGCTCTGTTCTGACAGAGAGAGAGAGCCTCACCTGTTTCCTGGGGTCTTCCCATGGTGCTTCTCAGCCAGCCAAGGACACAGGAGGCAACAGAAGAGGAAAGGGAGGCATCGTTCAGGGCCAAGACCCGACCCTCCTCATCCCAGCAGCATCCACATCTGGCATTTACTTTGGGTTTGCTGCTGTGACTTGGAATTCACTCTGTGTGCTGTCAGTGTCTGTAAACCTGTATCAGTTACTTGTATTGAAGAATGTTGCTTTTGGTCTTTTAAATTAAATTTCGTTTCTTTAAAAAATAAAAACAGCCCCACAGCTCCCAGTATGAGTAATGGCACAATTTGCCATAGTCTTTTGACAGGTGCAGACAAATTATGTTACCTTATGTAGCCGTCACAATACCAGCGTTGGCCTAATTACCTGAGTCCATAAGACTTGGGCCTTCAGAATTAATTGAGCTGCCAGCTGAATGTTTGTGATTAGTTGTTGTGGCCGAAAATAAATCCAGTTTACGGATTTGGTCTAATTGGTGTCCTGATACGTGAGTGGCACCACCGTGGTTAAAGTGGGCTCTGAATTTCAACCTGCCTTCTCCCCAGAAACATTTTTGAAGTCCTTCTATTGGAATACATCATGTCTGTTCTTCCTCCTCTCTGAATGACTGCATCAGTGAACTTTATGTAAAGAAAGAAAATGAATGGAAAATCAGTGCCAGAAAACTTACTGTAATGAATTTGTGCACACGATGAGAGCCTTTTGGTTTAGAAAGATGATTTCTATTTAAACCACGTAGTGATTATAAGCGGTAGTAAGGGGTGTGTGCATGTATGTATGTGTGCATTTGTGTGTGTGTGTGTGTGCGCGCATGCATGTGTAAGGAAGAAATGATTGGGTAGTTACCTTAAGAAAAAAAATATCCTTTAGGTTTGTGTGGTAGATCCTTCCCTAGGAGCTTTTTCTTTGTGATGATATAGAAAACAATGACTATTAGCTAAACCCTCATAGTAAATGGGTCCTTGGTCCTCACAAGACTCAGAGCTTGGGGTGGCCAGCTGGAGGAGGAGCTGCTGACTGCTGTGTGTTCATCAGGTTCACAGGTGTGTCCCTTTTGAGAGGTTGGGGAGTTGAGGAACAGGAACAGGTGGATTTGGGACGTGGGAGGGCAATGATAAATCAACTCTTTGGCCTTTTATCCCTGTGGCGAGGAATGGAAACTTTCATCCCATTGCTCCTCTCCTTTCTCCCCTCCCCCCCACCCCATAGAATATCAAATTTATGAACATTTGTAAGTGTCATAAAACAGCAGAGAAATTTTCTAGGTTGTTTTTGGCCTGCAACTGTTTTCCCTTTGATTCTGTCAACCCAGCCAGGTGTATTTTAAAGCAAAGGGGCTGGGGGTTCTGAGTTCAATCTGCAGCAGGACACAGGATGCTGTAGCACATTTCTGTCTTTGGAGAGAAAAAAATGTACTCCAAATCGATCCTTTGGAGGAGGCAAAGATAAGCTTCAAGATGACATATGTGTGCAATCATATTGAACAAATACTTATGGGCAGGAAGCTCCTGCCTAGACGCACTTACTTCTGGATTCTGTTAACTGAAATCCCGGTCGCTGATGAGCAATTGATACTGTAAAGGGGCCCCCATAAGTGTAGGGAGATGTTTCAATTTGGTTGATTTTTTTTGGAGGGGGATAAAACCAGGTTTCTTAGTGAATCTCTGACCCCTACTCTTCCCAGAGTTCTTAATTGTCAAACCCATTGTACGCTAAGGATGTATCTACCAAACTCTGTGTTGTGGCTACTGCCCAAAGAGGAGGTAGTCTCTCTTGATTTCTTTCTGAGCTAGCAACCTTCTACGATATCATAAGCAGAACAGAGAAAAGAAAGAAGAAAAAAATAACAGGTGTCCTATGTTATAAGCTATGTTTACATGACACAGTGTGCCAAAGTTACTTACTGTGATTTAATTATTTTTTAAGCATAGGGATTATCCTGGCCCATTTTTAAAAATTAAAATTAAAAATGCCCCTCTGCAAACCCTCAAAGCAAAGTGTGACAAAGTTAGTCATCCTCTCTGTGGTGGTCTTTCTTACTGTGTTCATAAGAACTAAATGATGGTATATGTGAGTATGTTTTGCAAATTTCAAAATATAGTTTGGTAATTTTTTTTTCCAGTTGATTTTTAAAAAAAGAACTGCTGTACAGAGCTTGTACTTTGTTCATTTTATAGATGGAAACCATCCTTGAAAATTGTTTAACTTAAATAAAGAAGATACTTTATAGATAAAGGTCTCTGTCTGCTGTGGTAAAATTGTTTTTGGTTTTCATGTAACCTAGTTGTGACTGATATTTGAAGGCTGCTGTAATTTCCCGTATTCCCTTACCGTGTCTTCATATTTTTTAATTATATTCCCCACGTATTGTTCTGCCCTTCCATAGTTCAACATAATAACAGCCAGCATTTAGAAAACACCCACTATGTCTATGTGCTTTACAAACTACCTCATTAGATCTTCACAAACAGCCCTGGGAGTTTATTATCCTTATTTTAGCATTGAGGAAACTGAGGCAAACAGAGGTTAAGCGACTTTTCCCAGGTTCACAAAGCTAGTGTCTGAGGTGAGATTTGAATTCGGGTCTTCTTGACTGCAGGCCAGCATTCCATCCACTGTACCACCTAGCTGCCTCAGCCGGTACAACTAAGCAGTTATTGCATTTTGTTCATTTTAAAGCATTTGAGAAATTTAAAGAGCCAGGTATGCCATCTCCTGCTTTATGCCACCATGCCAATCAAAGTCCATGCCTTAAGTGGGCACTAGCTTCTCTTTAGGCCTCCCTTTTTAGAATAGAGTAAGCCTGCCTTTGGCTACTTCTCAGCTAACTCAGGAGCACTACCCAAGCTTGAAGAGGGACATAAGAGAGAAGATGTTTACTTTTTTTTTTTTTTTTATAATTTTGATCAAAGTTGGGAGAGGGACATAGAACTAAATCCCCCAGATGAACATTTTGAAGTCCTTTGCTAGTGCAATTATCTCAGACATCCCAAATTTGGCTACCCTTTCCCCCGAGAAACAAAAAAGACATCACCTAATTATGTAGTATTCTTCACAGTACCTCTGAGAGAGGGAAATGTAATCCCTGTTTTATTAAAGAAGTGAGTGGAGCCAAGTGCCATGTTCAACTTTGAGATGGAAATCTTTGCCCTAATTCAATACTTTGATTCTTCACTATGACTAGGCATTTTTCTTTCAAGTCACTGCCAGAAAAAAATCTGTTCCTAGCTCTTCCTTCCTAGTGACAACACTCAGGGAAATCTCTCTTTTCATATCTCCCTTATACATTTCTTGATACTTTACTAATAATACTCTGTGTTTGTGTTTAGAATATAGAGAGGAACTTTCTTCGTAGTAAATTCATTGTAAATTGAGAAAGAGATATGGAAAAATTAATTCCCCCTACCCCAATAACAAAAATCACATTCTTTGGCCATCTGAAAAACATTCTTAGCCAGAAATTATGTATCCAAATATGTAGTCCCTTCAAAGTAGTCACCTGGTTCTTTCAATGTTGCTGGCATTGCAAGAAACATTTTTCAGACTCCTCTTTAAAATGGCCTTCAGAGAGGCAGCCTAGTATGTTGGGGTGGAGAGTTAGCCTTGGAGACCCAAAGATTTAGGGTCAAGTCCTGACATGGTATTATGTCCCTGAGCAAACCACTTAACTGTTTACTATTCCCAGGCAATCCTGCATGTGTCTTAAATTGCAATGAATAGTTAGCTGTTGACCCATATTCATAGAGGGTGTTTGTTCACCAGTAATTCTCTACATTCGTTAAATCTCAGATCCAGAAAAAAAAATAGCATGTTCCTAAAAAGACAGATAAAGATATGAAAATGCCCCCCTTCTCCCTTCATTGGGGAGATAGAAGGTCTATGGGTGCAGATGGAACATTGCATTTATTCTCAGATTCAGTTGATGTGTTAACTTGGCCAAAATGGCTTCCTTTATGCCTTTTTTAAATTATTATTACAAGAGATGGTAAGGAAGTTTAGTCCTTTTCAGTTGTGTCTGATTCTTCATGGCCCCATTTTGGGTTTTCTTGGTAAAGATACTGGAATGGTTTGCCATTTCTTTTTCCATCTCTTTTTACAGATGAGGAAACTGAAGAAAAAGTTAAAACAGGGTTAAATGTTTCTTCCTAGAGTCACATAAGTAGTAAACGTCTGGGGCCAGATTTGAACTCGGGAAGATGGGACGTCGTCACTCCAAGGCCAGAACTCTAAACTCTGTACTACCTAGCTGCCCAAATTGGGAAATAGGGAGGGATATATTCAGAAATGAAGGTGGTATAAAAACAAAATATGTCAATAAACATTATTTTAGAAGAAAAAAAAGAATTCTTTAAAAGCCCACAACATTTTCTTTTGAATTTTCTCAGTTCCTTGTGGGTGAGAAATCTTGCCATGTAAGGGTAAAAACAGGTGACATTTACTTTCAAGAGGCTTACAATCTAGTGAGGAGGAAATAACTGATAGGAAGGAGGATGAAACAAGTATAAAAGGTTTTAGAAGTGATAAGGAGATATCTGAGCAAGAAAAAGAATCATTTTCAGTTTGGAGAATCAAAGGGGTCAGTGGTTAGAGAAAGCTTTATGGAGATGGTGGTATCTGAGTTGGCCCTTGAAGATAGAGACACACATTGTTAAGTGGAAGTAGAAACCTATTCCAGGCACAAAAGGGGTGTGTTAAATTAGCTGGAGACAGAGGAGAACAGGACAAAAATGGTATAGAAAGTGCTCCAGTTTGACTGAAACAATGGGGGAAATATAAGAAAGGAAGCAATTCCCAAAAAGTCTGGAAAGAAAGGTTGGAGCTATATTGTAGCAGTCTTGACTGCCACAATCATATGTTTATTTATACCTTAGTAGGGAGCATGAAGCCACTTAAGTTGTTTTAGGAAAGCACTGAGATGATTAGATAGAAGGAAAATGATAAGCCACAGAATGAAGGCTGTATTTGAGAGGAGAGAGACTATGCAGGGCTTCTTACACTTTTTCCACTCGAAACCCCTTTCTCCCGTTTTGGCAATGTTTGTTGGTGCTGTGTGGGCTTGAGAGCAGAGCAAAGTGCGCATACTGTGTGTTCAGAACCAAGGCTGCAGTGGTCACTCAATGTAACACAGGGAAGCGTTGCCAGAAACACTGCAAATTCATTATGTTTGACTTTTAATTAATTTTTGATCGTTGCATGTTCAGAAATCTTTTACTGTTACCAAATTTTTTATGACTCCATATGGGGTCACAACCCACAGAGAGGGGAGAAAAAATGCAGATCTCAGCAAGGGTGTTGCAATGGAAGTGCAAGTGGAAGATGAAAGATAATTTAGAGATATAATAGGACTAGATAACTGATTAAGCATGGGAAGCGGGGAAAGAGTTCAAGGTAACTCCAAGGACACAAGCCTGAGCGGCTGGGTGACCAGGATGAAGGTGGGTCAGCGAGTGCCATTTTGGGTTGTGTTGAGTTAGAGGTCTAGATAGATCTATCCAGAATGCAAAAGGAAATACAGGAAATGGAGTTTCTGGAGGCTAAAAACAGATTTAAGAGCCATTTGCTTGGAAGTAACAGTTGAATCCGTGGTAATGAATGATATCACCAAGGGAGTATGTAGAGAGAGGCTAACCTGGAGAAGGGGGAGGTCTGGAAGGAATGCCTCACATTTAAGGCAGTTCCAAAAGAGGAGTCTCCACATTTACCAATGGCAATATCATTGGATGTTCATGGAATGTGTAGGCTCCCAAGGGAATAGCACTGATTTACATACATGACATCTCAGTATCTCCTTTTATCATCTCAACAACCACATAACATTAAGCATCATGGAGCAGTACACAGAACCCTGGACTGGAATTTGCTCTGGATTGAGATCTTGATTTTATTGCTTACTACATATGCAGTAACTTTTGTCTTGTGAAGACACTTAAGTGCTCTGGGTCTCACTTTAGGTTGATGGACCTTAGAGTGAGAGGCTATTGAGTCCAACACCATCATTTTACAAATGAGGAAACCGAGGCACAGAGAGGTTACATGACATGCTCAGGATCCCACAGCTGTAAGTGTCTGAAGTGGAATCTGAATCTAGGTCTTCCTGACTCCACATCTGGGAGCCCATCCAATATACCAAGTGTCTTGTCTTAATCTCTCAGGTTCTTTCCAGCTCTAAGTCTACGATTGAGGCTACAAGGCAGGAATCTGACATTGTGATTTATCATTATTTTGCATTTATAGGTTTCTTTGTTTTATATAACATGTTCCCCACAACTTTGTGCAATTTAGGTCGTGTAAATGTTATCATTACAACTAACAAATTAGGAAACTGAGGCTCAGTTAAAGTGCTTTGTCTATAGTCACCTAGCTATTAAAGGCAGCGAGGTGGCTACTCTAGGTGGGTAGAGTGATAGGCCTGAAATCAGGAGGACTTGAGTTCAAATCTAGCCTCAGACATTTATTACCTAGGTGACCCTGGGCAAGTCCTTTGACCTTTATTGCCTTGTTTCCTCAATTCTAAAATGGGGATAATGACAGCATCTACCTCATGAGGATCAAGTGAGATAAAATTTATAAAGCACTTAGCATAGCACCTAACACATAATAGGTCCTTAATAAATACTTGTTACCTTCCCCCTTAATAAATCTGGAACTGCCTGACCATCCAATAAATATTTACCGTGTGCTATGGCCAAAGCTCTGGGCTAGGTACAAAGCTGCCTAAGATATTGCCATAATGTCATAGATGAGGGTGAGAAAAGAGTTCAGAGATCATTTTATAGAGTCTGTTTCTCTCATTTTAATGTTGAGGAAACTGAGATCCAGAGAGGTTAACTAATTTGCCTGACTCCTAGATCAGTGCCTGACACATAGTAGAGGCTTTAAAAATGCTTGTTGATTGATAGATTACTAAAGTCACATAGGTAGTCAATAAATAAGCTAGAATTTGAACCCAGGCCTCTGATTTCAACTGTATCATACTGCCCCCCTCCCTCCATCTGCCCTCAAATAGTTTAAAATCTAGTGGAGGACAAGAAATACATATACACATACCTACAATGTAAGGCAGCACAGGATATATGCTTTATGAGTGATATACTCTCAAGTGCTTAAAGAGTCCAGAAGAGGAAGGTTACTTCTGGCCAGGTGATTGGAAAGGATGTCATAGATCTCCTCATTAATAAATCCCATCAACTCCCTATAAACTTTGTAATAAAATATAAGTTCCTGTGACTGGTATTCCAACTGGCCTTCACAACTGGGCTCCACTTTTCCAGGCTTATTACACCTTATGTCCCTCTATATACACTATATTCCAATCAAAATGGCCTTCTTACTGTTCAATACAACCAATGCCAATAGTAATATTTTGGTGTATTTATGTGCACCAAATGACATAGTTTCCAAATACTTAAAGGAAAAGTTAATTGAATTATAGGGAGAAGTAGTCAGTAAAACTTTAATTGTGGGGACCCTCAATTTGTCTCTTTCATCCCTAGAAAAATCTAACAAAAGGATAAACAAGAAAGAAATCAAGGACCTAAATAGAACATTAGAATAATTAGAGATAATGGATCTCTAGAGATTACATATTTCTCAGCTTATCATCTCAACTTTTCCAAATATTAATCATGTATTGCAATAGACATGAAAACCTCCCTAACAAGCAGAAAATCAAAAATACTAAAGACATCATTTGCTGCCCACACTGCAATTAAATCATATTACATAAAGGACCATTGAAGGAAGGATTAAAAATGAATTGGAGATGAGATTATTTAATCCTAAAGAATCTTCTGTCTAAGATCAAATCATAGGAACAATAGGAAATTTCATTAAAGAAAATGGCAAGACTACATACCAAACTTCATGGGATGCCACTAAAGCAGTTCTTAAGAGAAATTTTATATCTCTAAACTTATGTCTTTAAGAACCAAAGTAGAAATTCTGAAAATCAAAGAAGAGATTAACAAAACTGAGAGAAAACATTGAATTGATAAGTAAAATGATTATTTGGGCCTTTGAACCAGAATTTTAAAAATCTACTAAAATAGATAATAGTCTAATTTAACTAGTCTTTTTTTAAGGCGTTAAACCAAATTGCTTGTACCAAAAATTAATAAGAGACTTTACAATTGAAAATGAAATAGAGAAAATTATCAGATATGACTTTGACCAATTACAAACCATCAAAACTGTTAACTTAGATGAAATTGATAAACATTTACAAAAAAAATCCCAGATTAACAGAACTAGATTATTTAAATACCCTAATATCAGAGACAAAAAAATTGAATAAACCATAGGTAATATTCCCCCCAAAAAATAACCTTGGTCCAGATGGATTTACAAAGGAACGCTGTCAAATGTTCAATTAAGTTGAATAGTATATGAATTGTAAAAATAGGAAAAAAGGGGATGTAATCAAATTCCTTCTACAAAACAAATATGATCATGATATTTAAACCAGTTAGAGTTAACCTTCTTCTATTGTGACACTTTACAAGGAAGTCCTCAGGCTTTGGAAAATATTCACCATTTTAGTGGCAACATGATCAATCCAGAGAGCTCTCAACTCCCATTTCACAAAGCATTCAGCTTCCTAACTTCCAGATATGGAATGTTTCAAGGTCAGCCCAGTAGTGGCCCTGGACTGCTATTATGCTCATACCCAACAGATGAGAGATGGTGCTATAGATGTGTCTGTGCTAAATGCCCTCAGAAGCTGCCCCAGCTTGAAAGGGGCAAGGCTGCCTAGGACTGGGAAGACCACAATGGCGTCATGCCCAAAATTCAGCATCTGCAAGAATATTGAAATCTCTTGGGGCTGCCAATGATATTTTAGAACCTGTGCTCAAACTCTTTCATCAGTAGAGAGGAGAATCCTTAGTCTACAACCTTGTCAGAAGACAGCATGTGGGAAGGGAAAATCTTTAAGTTGATCCTCTGTTTATTTATCCTTTCTTTTCCTCTTGCTCCTCCTGTGATTTTTTTTTTTAAAACTCTTGCTTCCAGAGATTTGCACTCCTGTAACAGATAGAGTCTTTCTGGTGCCAAAGTTATATTGCAGACAACCAGAAAAGTTCTTACACTTAAAGAGTTGTTGATGGCCTCAGAAGCACAAACATTGCACAATTCCTGGCTGATCTATACAGAAATGATTTATTGAATTTCCATTGCTCTTGAAATCCCTTTGTGATAACTTCCACAAGGAACTATCTACCATTCTCCACTCCACCCCCCCCAACAAAAAACCAAAACACAAGCAAAAAACAAATTGAGGCAGTCTTAGTCACTGGCTATTTTGAAAATTCCCCACTGGAGAAATTCCAAACTCTTCTATGTATTCTTAATGGAGTGTTTGTCTTGCTTATTTTACAGGAATATTTTGAAAATCAAAGGAGATAAGTTACGAAGAGGCAGTATGGTAGAGACAGACCACTGGATTCGGAGTAGGAAGACTAGACTTCTATTTCTTGCTCTGCTCTTACTACTTCTTTGGCCTTGGACAATGAATGATTGAATGAATGAATAAATATTAAGTTCTTACCATGTGCTAAGCATTGGAGATTCAAAGAGTCCCTGAGATCAAGGAGTTTGTATTCTAATGTAGGAACAACACACTGGGTTGGTGGAAGAGGATCCTTTAGTCGGGAAAGTCACTGGGATGGTGAGTTAGGTCCATAGAGGAGTAGATTGATACATCCCATCCAGGAACAATGATAGCGTTTCATTCAAGATTCATGCTTCCAGAAAAGAGAGGGGGAGGGGTTGTGACAGTGCCAACGAAAGATGAGATGATGAAGAGGAAAGGTTAGTGGAGACAGTTGATAAGAAGGCTATGAAGAGGTCTCCTTAGGAGAAATAATGAAGGGAAGTATGTCTGAAATAGAGTTCTGGGAATAGTAGTCATCAATCAGGAGAGCTAGGCATCAGAATGGAATTTCCTCTGGTCATGACCTCTGGTGTGATGTTATGGAAGAGGTAGCCACAAAGAGGAGAAAAAGGAAAGTTTAATGCCTTGAAGCAAGTTCCCTTATATAGCGACAACAGACCAGCTTCTCTTTCCCTAGCTTCCTCAGACAGGACAGTAGGAAGCCAGGTTCCTCTATATCTCTCCTCCTCCCCAACAACCAGCATAGGTTTCCATACCTCCATTTGACTCCCTCCTGGTAGATAGACCGAATTGGAAAAAGCACTTGACATTTGGGGATGGAAGACAGAAAAAACAAGTCTCTACCAGTTGTTATTCCCTGATCTCTTGGGGCCTCAGTCTCTTCATCTGTAAAATCAGGGAGAGAGATTATGTGACTGCCAAAGTCCCTTCCAATTCTAAATCCATTATCATGCATTTGGGGGAGAAAAATAAAAAACCAAACAAAACTACAGTTCTGTGTAAATGTAAAATGATATTTTTATTATATATTGTCAAACTAAAGCAGCAGTGCTCTATAACTTTCTCACTTCTCCACCCCCTGACAAATAGACAGCATGAAATTTAGGGAGAGGGCAACTTAACTATCTTCAAATATTTGAAGTGTTTTCATGTACAAGAGTTGTTAAACTTTCTGCCTGGTCCCAGAGGACACAACTAGGAATTATGAGTGAAAATTTGAGAGTCAAATTTTGTCTCAACGTGAGGAAATGCTTTTTAATGATTAGAATTGTTCAAATATAGAACAGGCTACTTCAGAAGGTAGTAGGTTCTCCCTTCCTAGAGGTCTTCAGCAAAGGTAGAAAATACTTGATGTTATTGGAGAGAGAATTCATGTATAGGTAGGGATCAGATTAGATAATCACTCTAAAGTTTCTTCCTCTCTACTCCTAGGATCCTAGGATTTTCTGTTTGGGGCCATCAGATGGTATAGCTGAGATGTGTTTGGGACTCTTTGACCCATATAAGTGTTTCTTTTCAATTGAGTTATTTAAAAACAATTCAATAAATCTACCGGTTCTCAATCTACAGAACTTTGCAAGCTACTGTCATAGTAGATGTAAGATACAGGTCACATGTTCTCCTTTTCTGGAGGTGTATTCACATGGCTATTGACCCATGTTGAGAAATGTTTTAAAAAAATTCTCCTATGTCAGTACAGCTAAATTGTTAGGCTAACATACGGAAACTGGAAGCAGGCCAGGGTTAGCCAACCATTCTTTCATATTCTCAGCATATCTGTGGGGTCATTTTTCACCCATCCTTAGATTTAATTTCTTACCTTCTTTTTTCTTTTCCTTCCTCCAAGAAGTCAGCTATAATTTAAAATTTTTTTTTTATTGTGAACTGGACAATCATCAAAATCCACAAACATTTCAAGATATAGAAAACAATAACAATAGAGAAATTGATTGTATTCTAGCTATAAACTTAACTATCCCTTCACCCTCTTAGTCAGCAGCAGGTTCTGCTTTCGCCTTTTTTGCTTCTTCTTTTATCCCACCTTCTCACGTAGATGTACTTTATCAGAAAACCTTTCTCCCCGCTTTCTCTGACTGCTGAAGGAAATTTAATATCTAGGAACTTCACTTTGTAATTTCATTTCTGAGTTTTTGGGTTCAAGGACCTTAGAGTGTCAGAACTTATTTTAAAAATCAAAATAACACATGTTAAGAACAGTAAGGAGAAAAGAATCACCCACTGTTCCCTGCAAAATAGAAGCACTAGGAATGACTGTGCCTCAGGGACCATAGCTTTCTGGTCTTTATTCTAATTTCACAATAGTAGCTTCCATTTTGCCAATGGATATATGGATGTATGTGTGTGTATACATGTATGTATGTAAGTATATATGTATAATGTATGTATATATGTATACACATATATACATATATACACACATATGCACACACACATTTCATTTAAGGCTTTATGTCCACTTGGTAAAGTATGCACTATTGCCATCCTCATTATAGATAGGAGGATAGTCTTTGACCAACTTTAGATTGCTCACCTAATAGATGAGGTGTTAATCAGTTAACAAAGTATTAGCATCCTGGCTTCCCTACATAAAGTATGAACATTTTTGTGTGATGAAACTTGAGAAGTAGCTTGAGATTGACTGGATGATATATAGATATATAGATAGGCTATATCCCTAAAAGGCCCATAAATAGCTAATCTCCCCAGCACTGGAACTGGACATGACTGAGGTCACACTTGCAGGCCTATTTTATTAGAAAGGAGGCGGTATTTGCATCCCATCCCTATCACCTCACACTACTGTCAGCCACAGATGCTTTGAATTGGAGCTCTTTCTCAGTCAGAAGCAGCAAAATCATTTCTCTTGCCAAGTCACTTCCTGCTGGTTGTGATGTTCTCTTTGGGAGGAAATATAGACATATACAATATACATACATGTTTACATATATATGTATTCATATATGCATATGTAGGAAAATAGAGCATAAATATATAAACTGATAAAAATTGAAATATACAATATATGTAATAGAAATATATTATAGAAATATATGTAGTATGTAATGTGATATAAACATATCATTATTATATACTATAATATAAATTATTTAATCATATAATATAATTATACACTAAAATATATTATTAATATAACATAACATAATGTAATAAAATAATAATATAATATAATCATATATAATTCTGTAATACACACACACATGTTATCTCTCCCAATAGAATGTAATTTGGCTGAGAGTATAGTTGTTTTAATTTTTGTCTTTTCATCACCTGTGCCTGGTACATAGTAAGTGCTTAACAAACACTTAAGTGACTTACCCATATTCATACAGCTACTTACTAAGTGTTGAAAGTAGAATGGAAACCCAGATCTTTCTGACTCCATTTTCTACTGGACAAAGAATCCAGATGGAAAATGGAATGCAGGTTAGTTTCTCTTAAATCTTTTCCCATCCTACCTGAAAGGGAAAATGACTATGTGAATATAGTTAGCTGATTCCTCATAGAGTTTTTTAAAAATTATTTTAATATGCATTGTTTTTTCAGATCAACCCAGGTGGACTTATCTGAGTTGATATTTTGATTGGATACTTAATATGCTTCCATTATCTTCTTTGGGTTTGGGGTCATCTTTCTGAAAGAAAAAAAACTACTTGATTTGGACACTGCTCTTTCTTGGATTATTTAGGAGTAGGCTTTCTAGGACAAGAACTGATCATTCTACTTGATACAGTCTTTATTATGTTCATTGCTGAAGATAAGAAGGCCTAGAAAAAAGAGAAAACAATTTTTCCTAAGAATGCAGGCATGTTGACTGATTTGTTTCTCTCCTCAGCAGGTTCTACAATGAATGATTTCATGGCTTTTTCTTCCTACCAGTTGACAGCAGGGTCTCCGAATATGGATAAACTTTCCTGCAGAGGCAATTCCAAAAAAAGTAGAGGATTGACATCAAAGTTGCCAGAATTGTGCATTTTTCTGGGTCTAAAATCTCCATTTTGAAAGATAACTTGGGAAGACTAGCCATTGAAGTTTACATTTTCAATTTCCTAATCCTGTCTTCTGTGGTGGGCCCCATTTCCCTTTGAAAAAAAGGCTTAACATTTCTTCCTTTCCCTATCTCATCCAAGGAGCATAAACTTCTGCAGAAACACAGAATCTCAAAGCTTACAGGGATCCCTGAGTTCTCCTGAAAGTCCAAATCATATGTGAAAACGAACCTCCCTTTCTATTCCAACTACATCCTAAGTGGTGTGAATATTAAATTTCATTGGGAAGTTCCATATTTCCCTTGGACTAGAACAAAATATTATTTTTTACACATATTATAAGTTTGGGTAATTCAAATCTAAATGATGCTACCACTTCATGGGATCTATTATTTCCTCTATTTGAACCCTAGAGATAGCTAAGTGGTGTAGTAGATAGCACATTATTCTAGAGCCAGAAAGATCAAACTCAAGTCTGACCTCAGACAATTACTTTGTGATGGTTTGTTTGGTCAATGCTCCTCCTAAAATGTGTCCAGGGTAGACCCCTTTTTATTACATTAAAGTATTTTTACCTAAATTTGCCTGAGGGACAGAGAGGAATCTAAGCTGGAAAAGGTCTTATGCATTTAGAAATAAATAAGAAATAAATTCATAGAGATGAGGGTTACTGAAGCATCTGCTCCAGGAGGCTTTTCTAGAATGACACAGGCCAGTAACACAAAGAAATAGGTCCTTTATTTGTTGCATTTTTTACAAAAGTCTCTATAGCTTTACTAGCAATACCTAAGACCATGAGGAAGATGAAGAAGGGTAGGAATGGGGCAAGGATATATCCAAATCACAGTCACTGACAAAACAAGGATTACAACTGGTATTCAGATGAGGGAAGATCACACAGCTTCCTCGGGCAGGGTGTTACCAATCTTTTGGGCTGCTATCAGGAAGAGGAAGTTCAATGAGACTCCCTAGAAGGGATGCTCCCAACCTTAGCATTCTTCTAATCAATGTAACTGGGTCTCATTTTCTCTACCAGAGCAGCTTGTTGAATCCCATCTGCTCCTAGCACCACAAGTTGATCCCTGCATACTAAGGGGTCTCTGCTTCAGTTCAGGGCAACTCACCTCCAGGAGCATGAGTGGAATCAGTAAGGAGTAGCGGTTTTCCAGGAACAAGCCAGATCTCAGATCACAGGAATATCTGATTGTTTTCCCAATTCTGATGTCAGGGACAGGGAGATACCATTTAGTGAAACTGCATAAGAAATGGATGTTTGTGGTGTGAAAATTTCCTAGCCTAGCCAATCTGGGGAAAGAAATGGCAAGGGAGAAAGAAAGTCTTGTCTAGAAAGTAGGAAACGCGTATTTCAGGAGAGAATAAAGTTCAAAGAACCAGAGAGGTTTTCTGGACTATTATATGACCCAATCCAACCCAATAAGCATTTATTAAATATCCATAGTACATAATTTAAGGCTAAATAAATCCTTGCCCTCAGATAGAGAACTTACATTCTACTGGGTGGATACAACATGTCAGATAAATATATGCATGCTATTTTAAAAAAGAGATACAAAAAACAAAGTTAGGGGTGGGGGAGGGGTAAGAAAAGACTTTCTTAGACTTCTAGAGACTATTATTGAGTATTCTTGTGGAACACGCATCAGTCAGATTATCCCATGATCTCCTCTGTACAGTCCTTGAAGAAAATGCACAGATGGGAAGATACAAACACAAACTGAATGATGCTAGTTTTATACATTTTCAGTGCATGGGTCCAGAGCCAGCTCTACACATAGGCAAGTTACCTAGGTGATATATTTTGAGGAGCACAGAATGCTCTCCTCCACCAGAAAGTATCTTCCTCATCAGCCTTCAAGCATGGCTCTAAATTTTGCCATTAAAATTCCTTGTCATTATTTCTAGAAGGTCTCTGAATTAGCCTAGCACATAGTTTAGCATCCCCAAATAAATCCAAGCTAATACTGATTATTTATGTCCTAATAGAGAGAAGAGTCTTGAGAGAGGGGGAATATAGAATAGATAAGTCCTGACAGAGGAAAGCAGGTAGCTGCATAGATACGTACATATACATATATGTGTGTATATTCACACATATGTGTAGGAAACATATATCTTTAAGCTGATAGATTTTTTCACCATACTTAGTCTTTAAAATAACTTCTAAATAGGAATTTTAAAAGAATTCCTGAATTTAAGTTCAATTTGGTAACCATCAACAATGGCATTAAATACATTAACAAACACTAAAACCATAAACTCTAAATTGTTTATAATTTGAGATAACTTTAATGGGAGCAGGGGAGTGTGGGTGCCAAGGAAAGGCTGCATTGAACAAGAAGGTGGGAGAGACCTAAAATTCAAAGTCTCTGAAATGGATTAGCCTTGGATGAGTCTATCTCACATCATCCTATACCTTGTGGAATTCTGATGCTTACTCGAGGCCTGATCTCATCCTTTTGAACTCCATCACAAGCACACTAGGGCTTTGGGGTACACTGCCTCATTAATGGACACCTGAACCCCCAGCTTGAAAACTCTCTTCCCTAGTTACTTCTAATTTCAAACGCTCTCTAATTATTTCCCAGGGCCAATTGGTATCACATTCTTGATTCGAATTATAGATACAATAAAAGCTACAAAGCTGTCTGTATGTTTTGACCCATTGATTCCACTACAGAGCTATTCCTAAGAATGCTATTGAAAAGGGAAATAATCCATCAGTGGAATCCATAGAATCCAGTATGAAAATATTAATAACAGCATTATTTTAAATAGTCAAAAAAAACCCACCCTGTAAACAACCCAGAAGCCTCAAGATTTGGGAATGGATGAACAAATTGTAATATAGGAGTATTTTGCCATATGAAATATGACCGACATACAGAACATTGAAAAATACAGAAACTTAGAGGAAATGGTGCAAAATGAAACCAGCATAATGGGCACAATATTCATACTAACTACTAAATAATCCAAACAACAGTGGCAACTGTAGAAATCTCTCTTCCCCCACTAAAAAAATCCACAGAAGGGACATTGAAGAAAATGGGATGGAGTGGTCATCATTTTGTTAAAGTTATCTCTCAACAAATTACAAACAATTTAGGGTTTATGGTTTTAATGTTCAACTACTTGCTTTTGTTTACTTATTTAATGACTTTGTTGACAGTTACTGAGTTGAATTTAAAATGTAGTAAATTCAGGAATTTTTTTTCATTCCTGCTTTGAAGTGATTTTAATGACTGAGTATAGTAAAATAGGATTTATCATTTTATAGATAAAGATATATGTCTCTCCTGCAGGATTTTTCTCCTTGGTCACTTGTTTCTGCTCCAGTTCCTCATGGAACCTAAGTGGCTAAAAAACAGTGCATTGTAGATGGCTTACCTCCACACACACGCACACACATACACACACATGTGCACGCGCATGCGCACACACACACACACACACACACACCATTACTAGTACTACCAAAATGCCATTTGCAGGGGAGATATAGGACTATTTGAGGAGAGAAAACAACTATCCAGGACCTGGCTGTAAGGCTACTGTGCCCCACTTACCAGTCCTCAGGAAATGGTCCAAGAACTTTGAAGAATGCCATCGTCATTGGAACCTGGACTAAAGTTTTAGCACAGTGGAAATGGACTAGACTTTTGAAATATTTGATATTCACATCTTGGAAAGTCAAGAAATGAAACACCTTGGAGGTAGCTATAAGTCAAGATCACAAGATGTATACAATCTTTAAAGCTCAAGGCTGGGACCAGAAAATAGAGAAATATTTGGGAAAGATTGGTTTTGCTGGGCTTATTTGGGAGGGGCCAGGTGACCTGAACTTGAATGTCTGGAACATCACAATTTTATTTAGAATTTATTGCATTTGAAACAGTCCACCAGTGAGGAAAACCCGGCCTGCTGTGATGAACTCACTCAAATACTTCAGGGCCTGTCCTGGGGAAAATTGTGGATTAAGTTAAGGCTGTCTCTGATACAGTTCTATTCATGTTATCCCCAGTCTGATGCTTTTCTTAGCCACAGCAACTCCTGAAAAACATCTAAGTGATCTTTTCAGGTGAGGGAGTAGAATGTAAGCTCCTTCAAGATAGGGTCTTCTTTCTTCCTCCTTCCCTCCTTTCCTCCCTCCCTCCCATCTTTTTCTTTCTTTCTTTCTTTCTTTCTTTCTTTCTCTCTCTCTCTTCCTTCCTTCCTTTCTTTCTCCATCCTTCTCTCTCTTTTTTCCATTTATCTCTCCCTTCTTTCCTTTTTCCTTTCCTTCATTTATTGATTCATTCCAATTTGCTTACCAATCTATTTTTGGTTTTGTATCCGCAGCTCATTGCCTTAATAAATCCTTGTCGAATTGAATTTAAAATCCACAAGCATAACTACCTAGCTGTCCTGGGCCCCATTCTTACTCTTGCTTCAATTTGATAAATCCATCCGTGGCTGTGTGTTTAGGTACTAACAAGTATATGTGTTAGTTCTATGTAACATAATTTATATCTTAATGGACTTCTGAACTTATCATGTCTCAACCCAAAAGAATTATTTTAATGGAAACAACTGAAAGCACTGTTAGCAGGTCAAGAAGATATTTTGAGAGAATATAACAGAGATGCATCTAATAGAAAGATGACATTTCTTACAAAGCCCTAGGTCTCTAGGAGGTGATGATTGAAGTTCCTAGGGTTTCAATACCTATGAAACTAAATATGTGGATGCAGGGTAATTCCATCAAGAGGAGAATGAGGTAGCTATTGCTAGTGGAGACTCATGTTTCAGAGCACACAGATTACCAGGGCATCCAACTAGGGAAAGCAGTACTGGAGATGAGGTAAGACAAGAACTGTATAGAGACACAGAATGACACAGTGGGCAATAGGCACCAGTTGAGGCACAACTGTCCCTTGACCTTTCCTCATAATGGACCTTCAATCTTGGCAGATTTTTCTGGGGAGAAAAGGAGGGAGATTATACCTATTCAGAAATGTGTTTAAGTTTTTTTTTCTGTTATTTTAGTTTTATTTCAGTTCCAATAAAGCTGATTTACTATTTCAAAACTATTTTTTTGCTCAGGTTCTTGATGGCCTGATAGCCAATTGAATATCTAGACCTGAGTGACTTTAGAAATTCTCAGGATGGTGCAGAATGGGAGAAAATGAGTTGGATAAGAGAAATTATAATACTTCCCCCTCTCCAGTTCAAAGATGGATGTCATCATGGGTTGGGGCCTTTTGTTATAGTTCATCAGATTATATTACATAGGCTGCAACTAACAATACCTATGAGCTGGCCTTAACCTATGATGAAAAGACTCTTCGGACGGGATATACCTGTAGGTTCTTTACTTCCTTGATGTATGAAGGGGAGTACGCACTTTGATGAGGGAACATGGAACTTTTAGAAAGCCCTACTGTTAGATGTTTGGTTACTTTTCAAGAGGAAATCTCTCTTTCTCTCTCTGTTTATCTGTCTCTATCTCTATCTTTCAAAAAAACATTTCAACGCTCAGCTGTGCTAGGAATTAATCCAGTTTGGGAAGAGTAGGGGATAGTTTTCTTCAGAGAAGTAGGTGACCTTTTAGAAAATGAATTGATTGAGTGGCCCCTCTAACCTCTAAGCAAGTCGGATATGTATTGGGCCTGGAGGGAGGGAGGGATGTAGAGAGAGAGAGGAAAGAAACTTAGGGAAAGAGTACTGTAATGGGAACTCCCCTGGGAGGGGAGCAGGTGAGGCATATTTTCTAATGACTTACTCTGAGAGAAGAAGTCATCTACTCCAGCTGTGACCACAAGAATCATCAGTAAACATATTTTACCTATGACTCAAGAAGCTGGATGCATCCTCTATGCAATCCTCTAACTCAGGGATTCTTAACCAGGGATTCATAACTTAAAAAATATTTTGATATTTATGTTTTAATATTATTGCCTGCCTTGGTAATCCTATGTATTTTATTTTCTGCATTTCAAAGCATGATTCTGAGACAGTGTCCATAGGTTTCCTCAAATCGTCAAAGAGGTCTGTGACACAATAAAAGGTTAAGAACCTCTGCTCAACTAGAGAATATTCAATCAAGTAATCAATCAACAAATATTTGTTAGGCATCTCCTGTATGCCAGGTACATCGCACTGAGTCTTTAAGCAGTGGGCAAAGATGTTGCAGGATGATGATTCCCTTGTGGCTCCAATTCTGAAAGGATAGTAAATACACTGCTCTGTTTTTCCTGACAACCAGATCCATTCGAAGGGTGGCAATAATGCTAATGATGCTAGTAGTACATATGTAGCATTTAACAGTTGACAAGATATTTCCCCTCTAACAACACCTTGAATCAGGCATTGCAAGTATTATCACCATGTTATAGACGAGAATGGCTCAGAGAGGTTAAAACTAGAAAACAGCAGAGCTTTAAGTTGTGGTTTTTATACTATGGAAAAAAACATAAAACCTCAAACATCTTACTCAACTTCCGTTACAAGAATGGCCTAGTTAGAGGAAAGAATAAAAGGTGAAGGAAAAGGGAAGAGAGAGGAGACAACAAAAGACAGAGAAAAGTGAGAGCCAAGACTGGATTAATCAAGGTGGAACAGTGGAACTAGAGGAGGAGGACTTGGGTGCCAATTCTGCTTTTGAGACTTGCTGTCTAGGTGACCATGAGCAAGTCATATAACCTCCTGGGCCCTCAGTTTCCTCATCTGTAAAATGAGAGCCTTCGGTTAGATGGCTTCGGAGGCTACTTCCTAACCTAGATCTGTGACACTATGAAATCATCTGAGTAATAGAGATGAAGTGGTAAAACCACCTCCAGACATCACATGCCACAGGGCAATTAAATAAATTAATCCATAAATGAATTAGACCTTGCTCCGGGTCCTTTGTCTATTAGATGGAGGAAAAGAATTTCCTCAAAGTTCTTTTCAGTTTTCTCCAAAATTAATTAAATCCTTCTCTGAAATCTTTCCTTTTTGACTCCAAGGAAATCACTGGACTGGCTGTGGGGTCTTTGATTGCTTAATTTCTCACTTTGGGTTAAGCAGGCAGTGAAATAATTATTATAGTTCAACTCCAACATGACCTACTCCTTGGGGAGGTGAAATGAGGGACGTAAGGAGGCAGATGGTTGGACTAAAATTTCTCAGTAGGAAAAGGAATATGGGTCCTTCCTATCCTTGGGCTTAGAAAAGCAAAGTAAACAAAAACCAAGTGTCTCGGGGGACGAATGGCAGATGTCTTCCTTTGGACCTCTGGTGGTATGATTCATTATTGTAACACTGAGCAAGTCACTAAGCTTCTCTCTTAATATCTCAGTTTCCCTATCCATACATCAGAGGTATTAATTACAGCCTCCCAAGGTATGCAATGATGCCAGCATCCCATTCACAAGACTCTCCATGTGTCTATTTGTTGAGTTAATTTCAGATCTAAGCAAGGAGGCTGCATTACATTGAAAAGAGATGTAGAGTTGGAGGTCTGATTTTGTAATATGACTCTGTCACTCTCTAACTGTGTGACCTTAGACAAGTCACTTTACTTCTTTCAGATCCATTTCTTTCATCTGTAAAGCAAGAGTTATTGAATTTGGTGACTTCTACTATCTCTTCAGGTTTTAAATCTGTGAGTCCTGGATCACTCTAGCTTTTCTTTTCCCTCAAAAAGTGTAATCCTAGATGGGACAGTGTCAAATTAGCCTTTGCCTTAGTAGACTCTAGAGGTCAGTAGATTGTGATGTCACAAGAAGGATAAAGCAATTTTAAAAATTACTCCCTAAAAATTGTCTATTTGGGATTTTCTCAAAAGCTGGAGTTTATTCTCTTGAATCTGGTTTATAGATGTAACAGGGAAAAACAATCAGAAGATGTATGAATTAAGATTCTATTTATACCTCACATTTTAATGTTAATTATTTTCTTATAGACCTTCTAACCTAAGGTATTAGCAAATGAAAGAGTTGGTTAAATCAGGCTTCCAGGGGCATGAAATACAAGACGTACAAAAATCAAGCAAACATATATGTGTAGAAATACAGTTTTATTCACCTTTTAAGGAAATACAAGACTTATAAAAATCAAGCAAACACCTATGTGTAGAAATACATTTTTATTTACTATTAAGAAAGAAGCTACTCACAAATCATTGACTTTGGAGCAAATGTATAAGCAGAATCACAGTTTATCACTTCACCAAGTATTCTTATGATTTTGCCACAAGGGTGTGGAAGAAAAGAGAGGCACATAAATGAGTGTCTTACCTACCTGTGGCTTTAATTGAAGGCCTTCTAACTGCTATATAATTTGTCTTGAGTCCATTCTACTGGAGGTAGACCTCCAGTAAGAGAACCCATCCTGATGAGTAGAAATCGGTATTCATTATGTGCAAACTAATTGCTTGTTCCTCAAGAGGAAACAGACTTTGAGACTTAATCTTTTAAAATCAAAAAGGTTTATAATTTTACCTTTTCCTTTTCCTGATCTCCTTCGGGAATACACAATCACAATCTGAATTATACATTTATATACTTAATTACATACTATTTGATATTGTTGTCTAATTGTTTCATGTGTGTATGTCTTACTTCTCCAACTAGATTTTAGGCAACTTGGGGGTAGATCTTATGTTTCTTCTGTATTCCCTACAGTACAGAGTATAGTCCTGGGGATGAGAGTGACAGAAAAGGGAACAGAGGCATTTATGTCGGTGTACTATGAACATTTGCTGACTCTGGAGTCATGGGATCTGGATTAAAATTCTACCTATGATAGTTATCATGTCTCTGAAGTTGGCTAGTTATCTCTTCCATGATCTTTTCTGGCCCCAATTTCCTCATCTATAAAACGAGGAGGTTGAACTACATGGATCTCTAAGGATCCTTCCAGTTCTTCCTATGGCTTTGGTTGTTCAGTTTTTTTCAGTTGTATCTGACTCTTCACAATCCCATTTGGGGTTTTCTTGGCAAAGATATTGGAGTGGTTTACCATTTGCTTCTCCAGTTCATTTTACAGATGACGAAACTGAGGCAAACAGAGTTAAGTGACTTGCTCAGGGTCACACATCTAGGAAGTGTCTGAGGACAGATTTGAACTCAGGTCTTCCTGACTCCAGGCCTTGCACTTTATCCTCTATGCCACCTAACTGTCCTTACAGTTGTTGTTTAGTAGTATCCACCTCTTTGAGACCTGTGGACCATACCGTCCATGGAGTTTTCTTGGCAAAGACACTGGAATGATTTGCCATTTCCTTCTCAGCTCATTTTACAGATGAGGAAACTGAAGCAAACAGGGTTGTGTGACTTGCCCAGGGTCACACCGCTAATAAGCATCTGAGGCCAGATTGGAACAGAGGAAAATGAGTCTTCCTGACTCCAGGTCTAGCCACTGTGCCACCTAGCTGCCTACTACCTATAAGTAGAATGAAGAAAAAAAGCCAGTATAATAACTGACTTAAACTTTTGAATTTGAATATAGGAGCAAGATCAAGTTTATTCTTCCTAGCCTCAGGGAACAACCTTCAGAAAGGCAGCTTTAGGCTTGATATAAAGGGAAAAACTGCAGAGATTAAGAGCTATCCATGTTAGAGTGTGATGCCTTAGTTGGCAGTGTGTTTCTATTCATAAGAAGTCTTCAAGTAAAGGCTATGGGGATATTGCATAGAGGAGTCCTGCTTAGGTATGGATTTAACTCAATGACCTTGAAGGGTCTTTTCTATTTCAGAGGTTCCACGATCATATTATTGCTAATGGTGGAACTTCAGGCACAGGGAGACATTTTCTTGGGCAATGAACCTTTTGGGGGACTTTTTGATCACAACCAAGGTGAGTCCTGCCTGCCATCTATTTTGGATTATTGACTCACACTGTCACATGCTAATTTTATAGCCCATCTCTCTCCCTGTTTGTGAGATAGCAAGAATGAATATTCTTAACTGGATTGGTAAAAGAACAGGTTCGTTGAATAAGAGAATTTTGAGAGATCACCTAAGTAATTCATCTATCTCTGGGTATGATGGCACTTAATGCCATCGTCTAGAGGGAATGTGGTAGAGAGCCAATCCAGAAGTCAACATTTATTTTTTTTTTTGCCATGGAATGACAAGAAGTTTAATGATCCACACAGAGATAACTGACGTAGTGAATTGTTTGGAGAAGAGGAATTACTTCAAAGCATATTCCAGAAAATGATTGTCCACCCCCTTCTAGGGAAGAACAAACCACTATCTCCTCTTGGAGATCTGTTTGAAATTTTCACCAGGCTGATTCCGCCACTGAGTGAAAAGTCAATCTGTCTGATGGATAGGTGTTTTGTAGACAAAATCACCGGGTGATGATCTGCTTTTAAATTTAAAACCAGTTGTCTCTATATGCAGATAAGAATCTGAGTCAACAAATCCTTCCTAATTTCTTTTTTTTAAAATAAATTTAATTTTTATTTTTGGTTCCATTTTCTCTCTCCCTCCAGACCTTCCCCTACCCATTGAGAAAACAAGAAATATGATGCCCATTACATACAAACATACATATGTATTCTTAATTTCTGAATTATTTACCCTTGAATTTTGAGACAAAGCTTTTGTAAACACATACAGTCCATGATCATCAGCAAACCTGCATCGACTTCATAATCTGTTCAGGATAAATCTCCATTCCCAACTGATTTTCCTCGTTTTCAGTAAACTTTTGGGTTATCTTCCCCAGTTTTTTCAATTACTGTGTCCTCAGGGAATGAATTTATTTGGATATCATCCTGCGTAAGATGGTCTAGAAGGCAAATTTGATGCAGTACCAAGAAAATCATGTTATGCATCTCAAAGATGATAAATGATATCTGAATTTACCATAATTTGGGGTCATTCTGAACATTGCTTGGCTCCATAATAAGCAGAATAGTACAAGTGAAAAGAGCACTTAGCCTTGGAGTCAGAGCAGATCTGTTTGAATTGTAGCTCCATCTCTAGGAGCTACAAGCTGGGTGACCTTTGGGGGAATGACTTTACTTCTCTGGCTTCCTAGCTACTACTCCATTCCTGCCTCTGGTGCACATAGTAAACACACAATAAATTCTTTTTTCTTCTTCATTCATGCACTGATCCCCTTAGGTAAGATAAAGAGATATTTTCTAAGTATTCTTGGTAATTCTAACATTCTGTGATCATTTCTTTGGGTTCTTTTCTGGATGTGATTTTATTTTTTTGTAGCTTCCAGTGTGTGTGTGTGTGTGTGTGTGTGTATGTGGGTGTGTGTGCGTGCACATTTGAGGATGGGAAAGAACAAAGGGGAAAACCAGCAAAAGGAAGAAACCAAAATTACAAACTGGGTGAGCAGGCAGAATTCTTGTTATAGACCTTCAATCCAAACAGCAACTCTTCTTTCAATTAAGCCACACTTAATTGGGAGATTAATTCATTACTTTCAAGCCTTTTCTGGGCTAATAGGGGTGACATGTGTAAGAAACAGATTGGAACAGCCTGTAAACAGTGCACAGAACTCCTGAGCTTGCTGTCTTGCTGCAATGATGTTTCAGTTTTCCCATTTCACATCATAAAGACTGTAAATTAGACAGAAAGAGGGATGCCAGATCAAGGTAGGGACCTTTGGGGGAAAAAGTGAGCCCCTGATTCAAACCATGAGAGGCTTGTCTACCATATCCTCTCCCTTGTCCTAACCTCCTTTTGTGGTGACTTCAATAAAGCTTTCTGTTCATTTCTCCCTGCTTGACATTAACCATCACCCTGTAGCAGTTCAGACCCCTAACAGAAGACCTTGACAGCAGAACTCCATGTCTTCTCTGTACATTTCCCAAGCCTGCCCTTCTATCTTCAGAATTCTGCTAATTTTCCATCCCCTCATGCCAGTGCCAAATGATTAACTCTAACATGAGGGATTCCGGACACCAGGACTGGAGGAGATGTTTTGGAATCACCTCTGTTTCCCACAAGCATGACCAACCCTTTCAGAGCATGTCAAAAGGATGTGTGAGACTCGTGTTTCAGCACAGAAAAGACAGACATGGATGGGGAATAGAAGGGCATGTCAAGGGGGAAGGCTTTGGCAAAACTATATTCGTTTGGGAATAATCCTGGAGTCTGTGAGACTGTGGACAAATCCTCTCATGTCTCTGGAACTCAGTTCCCTCATCTGTGAAATAAGGAAGGGGGTTGGTCTAGACTGACCTCTAACATTAACGTTCTAAGTCTTTCATTCTCCCTTTTGAGTCGTCTTGTCTGAGGGGACATAAGGTGTGTTCTGCTGCCATCTGCTGGGTCGAATTGGGTAAGTTTTGCCTGGTCTTTCAAATGGAGACCAGTGTGGTGAAGGAAAGGGGGGAAAGGGGAGAATTTGAGTTAATGGACACTACAGGTGAATGATCTGAGAGCAGAACAGGTTGTTCTGGGAATCCAGAAACTGCAGATTGAAATTCGTTCCATTTGTCTGCAAATCTAGGCAAAATCTAGCTATGTTTGCCTTCTGTGCCTCAAGTTTTTCTTTGGCTGTTTCCAACCTTCATCACAGGATACCTTCCTGCTCTCTAACTCCTACTTTTTATCAAAACTGAGAAGAATATGATGTTATGTTCATTTGCTTGTTGCAAATGAGCATAAATGGCTTGTTTAGAATGAGTGGTTTTTATCCCCATTAAAGGAAAAGAGATGGGGGTCTGAATCTACTCTTAAACACCCCTCCCATAAATGATTTGTATCCCTAGAACTTAGCACAGTGCCTAGCATATAGTAGGCGTTTAATAAATGCTTCTTGATTGACTAGAGAGAAGAGGTAATCATACATTCAAATCACACTGGAATGTCTCATTGTAGTGTAGTCAGATCACACTTTGAGTTCTATGTTTAGCTCTGAATGACATATGTAAGGAAGAACCTTGACAAACTGGAGGACCTCCAGAGAATGGCAGCCAGGTTAGCCAACGACTTCAAGGCGATTTTGAGGCTTTATGAGGATCCATAGAAAGAAATGATGATTTTGTGTTCAGCCTGGAAAAGGAAAGGCTTAGAGGGGTATGAGAGTTCTGTCAACAAATATTTGGAAGGCCATAATGTGGAAAGGGGATCCAACTTGTTCGGTTTAACTCAAGAGAAAGGAAGTGGGAACAATGGTTTAGTTACCAAAAGGCAAAATTAGGTTTGATATCAGGAAAGGCCTCCTAACAACTGGAATTATCCAGATGTGGAAGGGGTGGCCTGGGGAGGTATGATGTTCTCCTTAACTGTGGTCCTTTAAACAATGACAAGATGACCACTTGTCATCTATGAGGTATGGGGGCGAGGTATCTTTTTCAGGGATAGTTGGACTCGATAGCCCCTGAGGTCTCCTTCCATGGAAATTCTGTGCTTCTGTGACTCTTGTTGGGTCTTCAAGTCTGTATGAACAGAGTAAAAGTTCTGCTCTAACCTACCAAAACCAGAAATCTTTTAAGCAAGTACTTGACTTAGCACTGAGTATCAGTTATTTGAGGGCCAACTTTATCTATGTCTGAGGAAAAAGGCCAATCATAAGAAGACTCGGACATGATAAATTGCACTGTTGGGCCACCAAAATGTATGGAGACCATCTAGGATAATGAAGAAGGGTTATATTCACATCAATAAAAGGAATATCCACCCTGAAGAAATTTATATATCATTGAAGGCTAGTTATTTTGGCACGCGGCAATTCTTCCTACAAGATTCTAAATCCATTAGATCAAAGGCCATATCATTTACACTTTGTATCTTGCTAATCCATCAATAAGCATTTATTAAATATCTACTCAATATCTACATTTATTAAATATATGCCAGGAACTATGATGAGTTGTGGTAATAGCAATGCAAAACTGAGACAGTCTCTGTCCTCAAGAAACTTACATTCTACAGGGGGGATATAACATGTACACAGAAAAGTAAATGTAGAACATACACAAAATCCAGACACAGTGATCTGTCAGGGAGAGGGCATGGTATGAACAACTAGGGGAACCAAGAAAGCATTAAAGGAGGTAGCACTTGATGTGATTCTTGAAGAGAGCTAGGGGTCCTAGGAGGAAAGGAAGGAAAGCTCTATAATCGTTACCCTCCTGTCCTTTCCTTTCACTCCTCATCTTTTTGCAGTCTGGCTTCTGACTTCATCATTCAATGCAAACTTTTCCCTGCAGTTACTAATGGTCTCCCAATGACCACATCTGACCTTTTATCAATCCTCCTCTTTCTTCCCCTGTCTGCAGCACTTGAGGGGATTGACTATCATTTCTTTGTGCATATTCTCTGCTCTCTGAGTTGTTGTGACATTGCTATCTCTCTCTCTTTCATCTACTACTACCTCTCTGACTATTCATCTTTTTGTTTTTCAAAATCAATATCCATATCCTATCTTCTAACTATAGGTATATCTCAAAATTCCATCTTGTGTCTTCTTCTCTTTCTGTACTTCTCTTGGTGACCATTAGCGAGTTCCTAAAAGGAAGGGATTGTCTTTTGCCTTTTTTTGTATCTCCAGTGCTTTGCATAATACCTGGCATATAAGCTTAATCAATATTTATTGACTGATTGATCTCAATAACTCCCATGGTGTTCAGTGATCATCTCTATACAGATGAAGCCCAGATCTCTCTCATATATATATGTATGTATTATGCATGCATGTATATGTATGCACATATGCATGTGTGGGTATGTCGGCATACATACATATGTGCATATGCACACATGTATGTCTGTATATCAGCTTGCATATATGTGTGTATACATATGAGTGCATGTATGCATGCACACACATGTGTATATACATATGTGTCTGTGTACATATACGTTTATATTTATTCCCTGGTATGTCTCCTGAGCACCAGTTTTGTATAACAACAATGTACTGGATTTTTCAAGTTGGCTGACCCACAAGGACCTCAAATACGTCCCTAACACAATTCTTATCCATTTTCACTGTCCCTCTTTGGAACTTCACTATTTCTGTTGAAGGCATGCTGTTCTTTTAGTAACTCTGGTGGCTTCCTCCACTTCTCACTCCCTTTTAACCATAAATTTAATCAATTGCTAAGTCTTGTTGATTCTGCCTCCATATCTCTCTTTCCACTCACATGGACCACTTACATGCATGATCTCATCATCTATCACCTGGACTGTTACAATAGTCTCCTAACTGGATAATCCTCCAGTCTCTCTCCTCTTAAGTCTATTTTCTGCCCAGCCACCAAAATGATGAAAGCACAGATCTGACCATGTTATTCTTGTACTCAAGAAGCTGCTCCATGGAGCCTTCTCTGATATCTGTGGTTGATACTGACTTTCTCCCACAGACTTCATATATTATGCACAATTAGCTGTGCTTGGCATTTTGTCTCTTTGGTTCTTGTTCCCTGAAGGAAGGGACGATGTCTTGCCTAACCTTGATGCCTCCCCCAGCAGTCAGTGCAGCAGCTTGTACCTGGGAGGTCTGTATTGCAAAGATTCTCAAAGCATCATAAAGGAATGTCATAGTTCAGTTAAATACTTATTGCACAACTATCTCTTCCTATGCTGTCATCTCATCATTGTTGAAGCTGATATATTTTTTTCTTGCCTCTCCCCATTTATTATTTTTTCCATCCAGGTTTAGGAGGAAACAGCCATTCTGTGATTGGCCCATATATCCTATAAGTAGACTAACAATGCATAATGGCAGCCAACTAGTCAGTCTCCACATATTTTTTTAAAGAACTTACAAATATGTGTATGTTTATAGATATCTATGTGTGTACACATGTATGTATGTGTATGTATATATGTATACATTATATATATGTTTATGTGTGTGTATATAGATACACACACACGCACACACACACACTTAACTGTAGCCTTCTTTTGGGGAGGGAAGGTTGTAGGGAGAGAAAAAATAAAGTAAAAAGTGCACAGCAGAGACAAAAGAAAACCAACCAGAAAGCAAAGAAAAACTAGGCAGCTTTGAAAACAATGTGGAGTGTTATTATATAGGTTTTCTTGAAATGGAAATTTGTTATGTTATATTGAATCCTCTCTTATGTTCTGTTGTGTACAGGGCAATGATTTTTTTCTTTTATTTTGTACTTAAGCTTAAAGTAATTTTTTTAAAAGGACATACTATGTACTAGGCATTGTACAAAGTGCTAGTAATATAAAGAAAAGTAAGAACATGTAGGAGATAATGTAAAGGCAGGAAGATCAGTTAGAAAATTATTTTAACAGTCCAGGTAAGAATGCTGATAACTCATTTATATAGCCCTTTAAGATCTGCAAAACATTTTTTTTTGATTTTCAGAACAACCATGTGAGGTAGTTACTATTATTTCCCAGATCAGGAAACTGAGGAACAGAGTGGTTAAGTGACTTGTCCAGGGTCTTCCATTTACCAAGTGTCTGGGGTGAGATTTGAACCTAGAGTCGTCCTGACTCTAAGGCCTTTGGACTATCCAGTATAATACAGTGACTCTAAGAGATAAAGGCCTGACCTGGGAGTTAAGCCTTGCTTCAAACTCTGCTTCTGACAAACCCTGGCTGTGAGCACAGCCAAGCGCTGAATCTCTCAGCTGTCACAGGAAACTCCCGAAGATGGCAAGTGTAACTGAGTTGCTGATATGATTGTTATCATACTGTGGTTTCCCTAGAGAGATGAAGTCATAGTTGGGAGACAGACATAGAGAGAGACAGAGAGACAGAGAGCCACACAGAGAGACAGGGAAAGAGAGAGATAGACAGAGAGAAAAGAGACAGACACAGAGAGAGATAGAGAGAGACAAACACAGAGACAGCAAGACAGAGAGATAAACAGAGACAGACAGAAACAAAGAGAAAGAGACAGAGAGACGAGAAAGAGACACAGAGACAGAGGCAAGTTATAACAGAAAAGTGAGAAACTAATCTGAATCAGGGGTGCTGGTAGAATATCCAACAGGTTACTGGAAATGAGGGTCTGGGCCTCCGATGGGATTTTGGGTCTAGATGGGTAAATTCTGGATTTATCTTCATATAGAAGTGATAACTGAAATCAAGGGAGTGGATGAGATTACCAAGGAAGAAAGTGGAGAGAGCGATGAAAACGGCCAAAGACTTTTTTTAACTGGACAAATATCGACCACTACAAACACACCAGATCTGTACGCTCTCTCAAATACAAGCACTTCGTACATCCTTTTTAAAGTTCATGACCCCCCCCTTCCACTATCTTCCTCTCCTCCTGCCTTTCCTATAGGGATCCTTCCATCTGAATTTCTCTTCCTCTTACTTCCTCAGTCTTCCCTTATCTTTCTGTTCTTTTTCACTGCCAGGTTTCTAAAAAGAGTAGTGGCCTGCCATCCTCCCTCCTCCCTCCTTATGACCTGTCTCTCACGTCTCCGCTCTACTGAAACGGCTCTAAAGGAAGCTTTGTATCATGAAGCCCAGTGGCCTCTTTCCCGTCTTCCTCCTCTCTGACCTCTCTGTGGCATCCGAGACAGCGGCTCACTCTCTCTTCCTCTAGATTGTGACACATGGTTCTCCACCTACCCTTTTGGTGACTCCTGCCCCTGCCCCTACTTCTTTGGGGGCAGAAAACTAATCTTCCTTATGGAATGCTTTGGTCTATTCGCTCCTGTGTTTAATATGTTGTGGTGGAAAGCCCCAGAATCCAGGAACTAGAAGCAAAAAGAGGTCTGCAGGTGCTGACTATCCCTTCCTTTGCTTCTTAGAGGGACAATGCTATTGGGTGTGAGGGACTGTAGACGCTCTGTGTGGATATGAATATAAATAACCCCATGAAGTCACATGCATAGCTGTCGGAAGCTATGTATGCACACATAGGTCCACACTCAAATCTTACACACTTTTCCTTTCCTCTTGGGAATTCTGTCTTCTAGCTTTACCAAATGAAAGCCAAAGATAGCAGGAGGGCTTTCTAATGCCAAATATTTGCCATTATTTTCAAACTCTGTATCCCACACGCCCTAAAGGAGGGGTCTGCGGGACAGTATTGGCCCTCTAAAAAGTTGACAGTAGAAGGAAGGCTGTGTTCCTCTAATGCCTCTGGAAAAGATGAACAGAGGAATTTGAGATCACTGGGGGTAGTCAGATCCTTCCTTCCTTCCTTCCTTCCTCTCTTTCTTCAGTGAGGAAGGCCAGAATACTGGAATATCATGGGGATGGGAGGGTGAGTATATTAGGAAGGCTCTTGTACCCTTATTTCCCGTTGTTTCTTTTCCCTCACAAATGTGATCTGCTTAAATGTATTTCCTGGGCTTAGCCCAATCTCTCGTCTTGTTTACGACACTGCCAATTCATCTCACCCTAAGTTGTGTGAATTTCTCATCACAAACCCGATCCACCCAAAAAGATGACACCAGAGAGAAGCAGGTGGTAATATATTTAACTGTATTTCAAAGTTGTTAACTGTAAACAAACTTTGTTGAAGAAATAAAACCACATGACAAGATATCTGAGTGACACTATAAATCTTGGGTTTTTTTGGCCACACTTCACAATTCAGAATTTAGCTCATGATGTACAAAATTCATAAAAACTTATTGCAAGCGTGCCTTAGTGTAAAATCAAAGCTTCACAGAGATATGTTCTATGGCACCAGCTTGGAAATGCGATTGGGTGACAACCCCCATGTGGGATGTATGTGTATGGTTCCTGATTAGACTCATGTATAGACAATTTCTCCTAAAGGTTCCAAAGTGAAAAACAGAGAAGAAGAAAAACCCAAACCCATCAGAAACTTAAATCAACTTTATTCCTATATTTCCATGTAAGAGCTTCTTGGAAGAAATGGGAGACTGCAACTAAATAAGAAGTTGTTTTTTTGTTTGTTTGTTTGTTTCCTGCAATGGGTCTATTGATAAATATGGTCTCCACCTTTCTATCTTCTTAACCCTATATTCTATGAACACAAGTCCCTTCCTTTGAGAGAAAATAGGTTCCAAAGGAGAAAGGGCATGCAACTAGAATGTACAGGATTTCCCCTGGAACAGGGGTGGGGAACCTATGGTCTCAAGGCTACATACATGTGGTTTTAAGGCCACAGTTTCCCCACCCCTGCTGGAGAACCTCATCTATTCCAAGTTTTACTCCCTTCTTTGCCTAACTAGCATATACAAGTTACTTTTCAGACTCCCTCACAGACTTTTCCTTGTTGCTATTTATAACTCCTAGGGTAGGGGGGACATCACAAGTTGCCAGAGAAGATGTCCTGTCTAAAATAATAAAATCTTAGAGTGGAAAGGAGGCAGAGAGGCCATCTAGTGCATTCTCTTCAACCCACTCTACGACAAATCTGACAATTGATCATTTGGTCTCTCCTTAAACATGTCCAGTGACAGGGAGCTTGCTATCTCACATAGAAGTCCATTTCATTTTTTGATAGCCCTAACTGGTAGGAAAAAAAATGCTTTCTTTGTAGTAAGTCCAAATCTGCTTTCTTATAGCTTCTAGTCATTGATCCTGGCATATCTTCTATAACCTAGATACCATATTTCTATTAATGTAGTCTGAGATCGCACTGAGTATCACAGAAGATATTCTACGTTGGATATAAATTTTTTAAAAATCCTATTGATGATGAACTTTTCCAGAATTTATTCTTGGCTATTATAATATGAATTGCATTAAGCCCCTGAACCCTAAAAGCTTTCTCAGTGAAATATATTGAGATTTGTCTAACCATTTGGACTTGAGAAACTGAGGGGATAAGAATGCTCATTATGGAAATGCACCTGGAAGGGGCAGCCCATGGAATTAATCCATCGGTATAATTAATTGGGGGTAAGCAAAGAAGATGAATAAAGAGCTAGTCCTAGAACTGATTTAGTAGAAGTAAGATATCAGACTAGGTCACATTTATTAAATGGGGTGGTACTTTCAGTGACTCCAAACTGGACATTTCTGTAGATGCTCCAAGAGATGTTATAAAGCTATGACTTATAAAATAAAATGATCTCAGAAGAATTTAAATTAGAAATAGTCATGAAGACAATGGAAAAAATACATGGCAGGTATAAGTAGACTACAGCATAGTACCAATTGTCATCTCCCTCTCTCTCTCTCTCTCTCTCTCTCTCTCTCTCTCTGCGAAAATTGGGACGAAAGACATTATAGACAATATGTATGACTAGAAGAGGATATGAACCAGTCACATGACAATAATGAATAATGGAAGACAACATAGACAGCCCATGTAGTGCAATATAGTGTCCTTCAGATACAGTACAAACAAAAGGGAGGAATCTAATGCTCTTGATAATTTCCCTACCCAGTGGAGTTTGGGAAAACCAAAGGAATAAAAAGTCATATATGATGAAAAGAGTGGAGGGGTTGTAGCTTTTGTTAGAAGTAAATGTTTCTCTCTCTCTCTCTCTCTCTCTCTCACACACACACACACACACACACACACACACACACACACACACCACATGCACACTCATTAATCAAAGTATTTCAATTTTTCACATTTGCTTTTTTCTTTTCCCTCCCTTTCCCTTCCTTTTTCTTTCCATTTTTTTCCCATTAGCTTATGGTAAACCTATGGATATTTCTACCACCCACATACATATTTTTTTTTACAGAAATTAATGTCAAGGGGCATCTTGTTATCACTTTTATCAAGATATCATGAATGAGTATTTTAGCCTAAATATAATACTTATTATCCTTGTTGAATTTCATAATATTGGTGTCAGAGAATGGTGGTGGCCTAATAGGTTTTATCATTTAAAACTTTAATTCAGTCATTCACTATATTAGCCATCCTTCCCAATTTTATTTAATCCACCAATTTGTCTTTTATGTCTTCCATAAAATCATTAATAAAAATCTTTTCCAGGACAGGGCAAAGAGCAGAGTGTGGCATGCTACTAGAAAGTTTCTTCCTCATTATCAACCAAGTAATTAATATTATTTCAGAATAGTGATTCACTCAGCTACAAATCCACCCATCCTACCAGACATATTATCACCCTAGACCATATTTCTTTATCTTTCCTACAAACATGACATTATTACTGAAGGCACACTTGATGGTGTGGGCTTTTGATGAAGTTATCCAGAATGAAATGACCCAAACCAAGGGTCAATGTGAATGATCAAGATGAGGAGGCAGAACTTGGCCCTTCCCTTTGCTGCTGTAATACTAGCTGAAAACTCCTAGCCTTCCATAAACATTCTGTTTCTTCCCATATGCTTAGATAACTATAGTTCTTCTTTCTCACTATATATCTCTAACTTCATGACAAGGATATTTAGGGACTAAATTGGAAGGACAATAAACAAATGAAAAATGGAAAAGATCTGTCAAGATTTCTGTAACAAATCCTTTTTTTCATCAGTGACAGTGGAATACCACATTTAGATTCTCACACCATTTCATAAGGAAATGGAACTAAAGAAAGCATTTAGTCTAGAGTCTAGACCCTAAGTTTGCCTCTGTTTCTCCATCTGTAAAATGAGCTGGAAAAGGCAAACCACTCCAGTATCTTTGCCAAAAAAATCACAAATGGGGTCAAGAAGAGTGAGACATGACTGAAAATTATTAAAAACAACAAAAACAAGAAGGACAAAGAAATGAGGCCTGTGCTAGAAGTAACATCATTTTGAGAGCATTGAAAGATCTGTTACCAAAATGTCTGAAAAAAGATAAAATTCTTTTGGGGAATGTCCCAGATGGATGTCTTGAGAAATATACTATCAGAAAAGGAGGGCAGACCAAGTAGTGAGAAAGAGAGAGGGAAAACAGTTGGACCACTTATGTGCTCCACTGGTGTCTGTTCAAAGGTCAGAGATTGAGAGGAAGATCTCCAAAATGTTGAGTGGGTCTCCTGTAGAGTATGTACAAGAGAACATGAAAATGAGTTGCTGATTGCTCTCTATGTTATGGCACTGAGTACCCATATTGAACAACTCAATGACCCAGTGAAATAATGAAGCAAACAAATCTCCATACATGTGCATAAAGGGTCAAGTCTGCATGCAACATGAAAAAATGTGTTTCAAACATTCACATGGTGATATCTTACACACTTGACACCTTATAGGGATCACTTTTTTTTACTGTACCCTCATACATGTATACCATACATGTACTAAAGGGATAGCTATGCTTTGTTCCTATAGGGCACCATTAAGATAACAGAAGTATGGTTTGAAATATGATACCTAGCTACAGAGCATGTATCACCCAAACATGTTGTCAGGTCTCTATTAAGGGAGAGATTAGCACCCATGGAAGACATAACTGGAAATAGAATGGACTTGAGAAGCTGTATATGGATAGTAAGATGGATATACACAGACAGGGTGGTATCCCTTGGGGATGTCCAGATAGCCTGTTGAGGGTTCTACTAGAGTTTTTTTTTTTTACTTTATAGTAATGTTTATAATAACCCTAAATCAAATAGTTTTTGTATATGATATATTGCTTTGTTCCATAAATTGAGAAGAGGCATAGGATTTTCGGCAGCTAGGTGGCACAGTAGATAGAGCCCCAGGCCTGGAGTCAGAAGATTCATCTTCCTGAGTTCAAATCTAGCCTCAGATTTATACTAGCTGGGTAACCCTAGGCAAATCACACAACATTTTTTGCCTCATCTCTGATATCTTTTTTGCCAAGAGAATCCCAAAGAGGGTCATGAAGAGTTGGATGCAGCTGAGAAATGACTGAATGGGAACAAGATAGGATTTTTGGGAGAAAACATCTGCAATGGAAGGGAGAGGATGGAAAGGTACGGAGAGAGGGAAAAAAGGAGGGAGAGGCAGGTGGAGAGGAAGAATATGAATCCTCTAAATCCAAAAGTCATAACAAAAAGAGGCAAGAATGAAGAGTCCCAGAATTTACCAATGCTTGGCAAAGGTAGAAGCTACAGTTGAGAACAGTAGCCAAGACTATACTGAAAGAAAAGGAGAGAATTATGTAAGAGTTATTATATAGTGTCCTATTCCAAAGCAGGCTATAGTGACCAGTTGTTTATCTATCTACACAGATAGATACACAGATACATGTATATTTCTATAGTTATGTGTGTGTATATACATGCACATAGACACAAACACACATGCATACTAAAGTAGCTGCTTAGTTATTTTTTGCATTTTTCCCTGCTACTTTCTCTTTCTACTTGGTAACATGAATATTTAAAGCTAAAGCTTTTCATACTCAATACTTTGAGGAGCCCTTCTTTGGGGGAAGGGTGTGGGATAGAGCAACTCCACAAGCAAAGAAAAAAAGCTGGTAGTAGTAGACTAAAGGTCAATTCTAATCCTGGCCATTTAGGGTCAATAAAAGCAGGTTTGTCTCATCTCTGAACGACAGTCAACAGGAAAAACAAAATAAATGTTCCACACCCTTTGCCCTGTTCAGAAACAGATCCCAGCAGTTCTGGATGAAAGTCCTGCAACTGTGTCTTATGCTACCTGAAGTCATCCTGACCCTATTTGTAAGAAATTTTATTCTCTCAGTGGAAAATACTTGATAGCTACATTCCAGTGCTTACTGGAGTATGGAACTTTCTCCTCCTTCCCCCTGCTATCTCTCTCTCTCTCTCTCTCTCTCTCTCTCTCTCTCTCTCTCTCTCTCTCTCTCTCTCTCCCTCTCTCTCTCTCTCTCTCTCCAGACTCCAACCTCTCCACCTGTACAAGGATCACCCTATCACAGACAAAAAAACCATAACAAAACGCAGTATGCTGTGTCTCTTTTTAAAGTTTGTATTGTAAAAGTAAAGTTTAGCTGTTACTTATTTCAAAAAGTACATTTACCTAAGCTTTAGGTTCTATAGAATTTTTCATGAGTAAAAATAATATCCTTTATCATTGAGTATTTAATAAATGTTTCCCTTAAAAAAATAAAATTCCTTGGGTGCTCATGGCACATACATATTTCCACCAGTGACTAGTTAGCAATAGGGCACTATAGGTAAAAAATAAAAGAAGAATTCATCAGATAAACTCTCAGGCAGGAGTGGGTAAGAACTCTCTCTCTCTCTCTCTCTCTCTCTCTCTCTCTCTCACACACACACACACACACACACACACACACGCCAATTCAGTAAGTAAAAGGGAAAAAAGTGATTGCTATTGGTTAGCAATATGCTGGTTTTGAGTATTAGGGCTGATGAAATGATTCTAGTTCCCTACTATATCTTATATAAAAGTTAGGAAAACTCCAGGAGATTTTAATAGATTGGGAGACATCACAATTCTTTTAAAATTAAGTATGTATTTTCCAAATTATCTACTCCCAAGGAAAATATAGGGGTGGAAATGAATGATATTTCTGGTCTTTTCTCCTACCCTCATAAGCACTATAATGACGAATCATTCATATTTTCAACTCAATAAAACCTTAATATTCCTTATACGAATGTATTGGTCAAAACGTACCTTAAGAATCACTACCTCAGGGAGGGAGAAAAGGCCAGGATATAGCTTCTCCTCTAGCTAAGTGGCACCACAGTCTGACTTTTGGACAGCTGTGAAACCACCTTACAGGATGAGGGATGTAACTATGGAACCCATCCTACACATGTAGATCTTTTCCACTCCTGATTCACTGCTACTTTTTCCAACTCTTACTGACTTTTCTTTTTGCTTCTTGCACATTGCAAAGCTGGATCTATTTTGGTAGCATGGCCTTGTACCCAGTTTGGAGTCACTGCCGAGCTGCTCAAAACAGCCCAGTCACCAACACTTTTCTCCAGAACAGGAACTTTAAAATAGTACTGTAACATCCTACTGACCAAAGTAAAGAATTTTAGTTGGTTATGGGGAGTACACACAAATCTAATAAGGAGTAGAACATGGCAGACAGAAAAATGTAATTAGGAATTTATTCATTTAAAGTAAATTATTATTAAAGCAAATTTTTTAAAGAATTACTAAAGCGCAATTTAGCATAATTCTTGCCTATTGTGATTTAGTATCTCTACTAAATGTAGAGATTTCCTGTGGAGGAGATTCTTTCACATTTCTTTTCGTTGGTTTTTCTGGAGCAGGAGAGGACATGTGGTCTGGGAAGTTCATGAGTCAATCTTTTTTAGATCAAGTGACAAAACCATCCCAAAGGAAATCAGGACAATATGGCAGCAGCACCCGACCAGAGTACAGGAACTCACTGTCATGAAATGTAATAGAGTATGTCTGTCTCTTACTCCTTTGCCAACCAGACATCCTTGCTCCCTCTTGCAAGAATCAGTCACCAGGTTGTTTCCCTGTCACAAATAATCATTCACTACTGTGTCAGACTCTGCTACAAGCAAATTCAAGTGATATCCTGACTTTATCAGCCCTAGGGAACAGCGGAGTCAGAGAGACTTTTAGCTAGGGAAATTCCCAAAACCACTACAAAATCACTATAAGGCAAGGATATGTGTATCTGTGTGTGTGTGTATGGGGGAGGGGAATTAGGGGGAAACACAATTTCTTAAAGAGGAGACCAGTGCTAGGATACTTAATGGGGAATGCTCCTGATCTCCAATCCCCTGAGAAAACTGGGTGGATTACTTGCAACCTTTGCTAGAGGGCATTTAGTGTAGGCCATACTGTCTGAATTTTTTTTTTTAAACTATCAGTTCATCAGAAATCAGTTGTCTACCATTTTGGTTACAGGGCACTAATATCATCTAATTACTCTCTAATTATCTGGTAATTTAATAGCATACACAACTTCACAGTAATAGAGAATGACACAAGGTACAAAGTAAAAGTAATTAGAAAATCATCAGTTTAGAAGGCAGATGTGTATTTATCCCCCAAAGTGATACAGGCACCTGAAACCACCTAGATTGAGGGTGGGCAAGGGGTTTGTTTGATAAATTTGCTCTTGGTCAAAACCTGAAAATTAAAAAAAAGACATTCTAAGAACATTACAAGTCTTTGGACAATTAACTGAAGCCATGAAGTCTAGATAGCATACCTATAAATCAACCTTTTAGTTGGCTTTGGGAAATACTTTAATGATCTGTATTTTTGTTCTATTTCTTACCCTATCTCCTTTCACCCCCAACTTACAAATCATAGCAAAAATAAAAGCAAAAACACCTTGAGAAATTAATTCTCTAATTGCTGGGAGAAAATAAAAAGAGACATGAACCCCTTTTCCTTATTGTCTCCCTTAGTAAATGTTAAAAACATGTTCAATTCAGAAATAGGAGAGCTAAAGAAAAAAGACCATAAATTTTAAATGCATCTTTCCCATGAAGTAACCCTTCTAATGAATAAATCTGGCATGAACCATTATTTCATTGGTTTCACAAGAATCGGGAAGAGACTTTTAAATAACAATTTAAATTTGGGTCTAAAATCCGAAGCATCCAATCAAAACTAGAAGACACTAGTAATCCTTTATTGAGAATACAGAAATGATTAACGAGCATGAGCATACTTTTTAGGGACACTTCTGTTTCGCTGAATGTGAAATCAGGAGGAAAAAGCAATAATCCTAAGGCCTGAGTTAAATAGATTCTATTTTTTTAAAATGAGGGGTTTATGGAAAATGAGGAAAAATAAATAAATGAAGGATTTACATAAAGGTCAGATGAAGGAAGAACATTAAAGTCCAGTACTTATTTACTCTCAGCCTGGGGATGGTGGTGGGCAGAACAGGCCACTTTTTTTGTTCTGAGGTTTTCTAGGGGATGGCATGGGGAGTGGATGTTGAAATACACACCTGAGTGGAAGTATGCCAGCTATGCTGGAAAATGCATGGCATCTCTTGGTCTAATGTTGCCCCTGTGCTGGCTTCATTCTGTAGGCCTGCCTTATTACATGGCCCTATTTCAGTAACTGAATCCCTCTGGTTGGAGTCCAAGAGAGAACCACCTCTTTTCAAATTCTGCACTTTGTCCAAAAATATTGTTTTGAGATTTCTGCACACCTTCTTCTTAGGATCTTGTGAAGACAACTGGATTAAGCCAAGGGGGCCATTTAAAATAAGGCAAGTGAGATTGGTGGGACTCTCAATTTGTGGAAGAGATTTAGCTCATGGTCATCTTAACCTTAAGGAGATTTGTCTATTTCAGTAATGTTACATGTGTATTTATGTGTGTATATATAGATCTATATTTAAACTTGTGATTTTTTTTTTTGCAAATGGCAATAGTGGTGACCAAGCTTAAATTCTAAAAGGCATTCCTATGGTTACTCGGCAAGTGCAATATGTTTCTTCTCAAAGTGAACTGTTCTTTCCTGTGCTGGGTACAGTCATAAAGTTGTTTAATATGTGCTCAAGATACAGAGCAGGGGAAGTGGGTAAGGAAGGAGGAAAATAAATGGAGGGAAACATCACCCATTATGCTAGATCTTAAGAAACACATAGATATATTTAAAAATAAGGAGAGAAAAAAATACAGTGGCTACATTCCACTTCCACTTAAATTGGTGTGTTCTCCCTTTTCCCCTTCACATGAGGCAAAGACGCCAAAGTCATCAGTAATACCTCATTTATTAATTAGACTATGCAAACCATTTTCAATTGCTCATTCCATCACTTTTATCTCAATGGCAACCAATTTAATTTTTCTTTTTCTTCTTTTTCCTCTGTTAGACATTTCCTAAATTGCTAGGTTAAGAAGTGCCTAGACAAATTAGAAAAAAACCAAATGGTCTTCCATTTAGATCTAAATGGTTCCAAGAATGAACACGACATTTTTGCTGGTTTCAGTCTCATCAGTTGACATGCCATGATGTTAAAAGATATCACAGTCTTCCATAAATTTCCTCCTCATTTTCTAATGTAATGTGACAACATGCCCCACAACTAGCAGCACTTAGTATTAGCAGGGGCCCCCATATCTGTCAAGCCTCCTCTATTTGGAGCCTGAGCTCACAGATTAGCTTCAAGTGGATGTCATAAGGAGACTTATACCCTATTGAACAGATACAACTGAGAGTATAAATGGCTAGCAACCTAAAAAACCCAGGGCTGGTGCACGAAGGACCGGCAGAGCACTCACAATGCAGCTGGGGTGGGGGTGCGACTTCTTGGTGAGATGGGATGGGACACTTCATTCGTGGAAGCCCCAGATAACCAGCTACTTCTCCTGACCAAGTCTCTATTTCTATCCCTACGAAGGCCTCGCAGTGTCACTTTCCGAGCAGGGGGGTGGTATCACCAGGTCCCTGACTGGACATCCAGAGCCATGGATTCTCTTCTTCCAATTCTGATTCCCTCTCCCTTGACGTGGGTCCCTTACCCAGGCCTCGAGGCACGAGAACGCTGCGTCAATGGGATGGTGAGGTGTCCTCCAAGCCCAACAACTCCTTTATGAGTCTTTCCCCAAACTGTGCCCGACTGTATCTCTTCACGTGGTAGGCCTCAGACATTTTATACAGGATGTAGGCATTATTGATCGCAATGCTGATGGCAAACCAGAATACTTGTTGCCAGGTCTTGTTTGGTTTATGAGAAATGAAATACCTGAAAAGGCAGACAAGACAAGTTGAGCCAAAGATCGATGAGCGTGGTCCCATAATTGGGAAAGGGGTATTCAAAGAGACTAAGTTTCTCAGGGATAGAAACCTTGCTTTATAATAACGAATATTTATATAGAGCTAAATAATCTACAAAATGATTTACAAGCATCATATCCTTTGATCCTTCTTAAATATATTTCCCAGAAGAATATAAGTTTTTTGAACAAAGTAAAAAGTGCACAACAGAGAACAAAAGAAAACTTACAAGGAAGCAAAGAAAAGATGGACAGCTCTCGACATAACATGTAGTATTTATCATACAGGTTTTCTTGAAATGGAAATTTATCGTTCTATATTTTGAATCTTCTCATGTTCTGCTGTGCACATGGCATGATTTTTCTTTTCTTATTTTGTATTTGTTTCAATATTTAAGTTTATGATATGTTTCCTTTTTCTTTTTTTATAGTGTATGTAAAATTTAGTAATAAAAAAGAAAAAAATAAATAAAAATTAGAAAAAACAGAAAATAAGCTTTTTGAGGAGAATTATTTCATTTTTGTTTCTGGTCCCCCAGTCTTGGGTACAGTGCCTGATAGTAGGCACTTAATAAAGAGTTATTGATTGTATTCTCTCAAACACTTTGTATAATTCTGGGCAAACAGCAGGTGTTCAATAAATAATCATTAAATGAATCATTAAACAAGAAAACAACCTTCTTTGACTAAGCTGTGATTTTCAATTTATTACAGTAAATTCTAATAAATATGTATTTTCATTTCTAGTTAAAGTCAGATGATCTCCACCAAGTGTGTCTGGGAAATTCCCATATCCTCATGCCCCTAGGCAGACCTTCTTTCTAGGACACTTGCTAGCTCACCTCATCCTGAAAAAAAGTACAGAAAATTCAAGTTTCCCCAACCCTAGATAGCTGAGTAAATGATCAGTTGCTCTTTGGGGCAGTTCAACCGTGAACAGAGCTTAGAAGCATACCCATAATAATTCACCATCATGTTACTATTCATGAAAAAAACATTTATTTAGCTCCGTTAATAAAGGCAGATAGATGGTACAGTGGGTAGAGTTCTGGGCCTGGAGTCAGGGACACACCTGAGGTCAAATCCAGCCTCAGACACTAGTTGTGTGACTCTGGGCAAGTCACTTAACCCTGTTTGTCTCAGTTTTCTCATCTGTAAAATGAGTTGGCCAAGAAAACCCCAAATGGGATTACAAGAGTGAGCCATGACTGAAACAAATAAACAAAAAACAACAAAAGACTCCTTTAATATCCAAGTACTGTGCTGAGTACTAGGAATAGCGTGTATGTGTGTGTGTGTGTGTGTGTGTGTGTGTGTGCGCACGCGCCAGAGAAATGACTTTCACTAACTTAGAGTTGGTTTCAAGGATATAACATGTAGACTGACAATGAAAAGTACCTAGGGCAGTGGTTCTCCAAGTGTGTTCCAAAGACCTCCTGGGGACTACAAGGTTAAAACTATTTTCATAATAAATACTAACACATTTGATTTTTTTTAAAACAGGGATTATCCATAGATATAGTCCCACATAAATAAAAGCTCTTTGAGAGGTACTCCATAATTTTTAAGAGCATAAAGGAGTTCTGACACTAAAAAATCTGAGAACTACTAGTCTAAACAATGAATATTACATATAGTCAAATGAAAGAGGTGATGGGATGTGAGCTGAAGAAGTCAGGAAGACCTCACGGAGAAGGTGGAGGTCTTATTGGGTCTTAAAGGATGGGTAGGATTAAACTAGGTAGAAAGAAGAGATTAAGAAGTTGGGTGTTATAGACCTTTGCCCAGGTTGGGGGCGAGTAGTGTGTGTGTGTGTGTGTGTGTGTGTGTGTGTGTGTGTGTGTGTGTGTGTGTGTTTGTGCAAACAAAGAACAGTATGACAAAGGTTTGGAAATGAGTATGAGCATGATGTGAATAGGGTAGAACGCAGACACATATCCAGTTGGTTTATGTCTTTTACTTGGCAGTAGAGGGAAACAAGATTGGGCAGGTAGGATAGAATTAGCTTATAAGAAGCCATGAATGACAAATTAAAAAGTTTGGAGACAACAGGGACACACTTCTCTGAGTTTCAGTTTTCCCACTTTATAAATAAAGAGGCATAAAGATTATCATAGGAAACGTACATTTAAATCAGGAAAAGATCTTATAGGCCTTCTGGTCCAAAACCCCAAATTTTACAGATGAGGGAACAATCTCCAAGAGGTTAAATGACTTTTTCTAACTCAAGTCACCAAGGTAGCAAGTGGCAGAGTTGGGTTTCCATCAACCTAGTGAATTAGTGGCGGTGAGAAAATGAGTCAGCATCCCCATATCATGGTGGTTAAGAACTCGCTTTTGTGCTTACTTGCTGTATTTGTCGTCATATTTGCAGATATAGCTAAGATGAGCAGCAAAAGCTTCCACAGCCAAAGGGCAGGGGATCTCTCCACTTTTCCTCTTGATGATCACTCCTGCATGGAAAAGAGAATAAGGACTTTTCTTAATTTTTCCTTACTTCAAAGTGGAGGAGGAAGAATATTTTCTATAGAAGAGCCTAACTCTGGTTGGCTTACCATAAACAGGCCTTAAAAACAATAGCCCTAAAAAAGGAAAATAAAAAGGTTAAAAGAAAAACGCATGACTAAAGAATTCTGCGGAGATGAGAAAAATAAAAGGCAGATGAAAATACTGGTGTCAGTGAGCTAGGAGAGAAAATATGAACCAGACGTTAGGTGAATGGTAGCATAGTGATATAAAAAGGGTAGAGGTCTGGAGAGTCATAAATTGTGCTTTAAACAGTGTTTGGAAGTATGATGTATTTCCTAATCAGAGCTTGAGATGCATGTGTGTGCGTGTATATGAGAGAGGGAGAGAATGTGTGAGTGTGAGTGTGTGTGTCTGTGAGACACACACAAATGAATCCTTCCCTCATCTTCTCAGTTCCATCCCTTCCCTCCCACCCCCCACTCTGGTCCCATTACAACAACAGCAAGGGCTCCTCCTCTCATCCTTTTCCCATCTATCACATGTAGATACTCAAGATAGGCATCACATGGGGAATTCAGGAGATGTTGTTGTTCATCCTTCATTCTTGAAGAGGACCAGTGATATGACCAGGGTGACATCTCAATTTGTGTATGAATTAGATTTAGGTGAAGCAGAGCTATGCATCACCGTTAACCTCACTTTCTCCTCTAGAGTCATTAGAGTCCAGAGGCAAGACAAAAGTCAGTACTTGTGATGGCCCAGAATGCAGTGGGTGACCTTGGCCTTTCTAAATTAAGGTCTTTCCCAGATCTCAGTTTATCTGGGGCAACACCCATTCAATGACTAAGGGCTAGGGTAAGGGAGAGGCAACAAAGGTGGCACCTATTTACAGGTGGAAGTATAATGTTAATATCACTTGAAAAAGTGAATCAGAATTACTGACATCTTCCTCTATTTGCCTCCTCCTCCAACCTTACGTGCCCCAATTTAATTTAATAAACATTTATTAAGCACTTACTATGAGCAAGGCACTGTGTAAGGCTCAGAGAATACAAACACAACAGGACCTGTCCTCAAAGCACATGCAACTCTACTGTGGGGGTGGGGATGGGATGGAAAGAGGAGAAGAGATGATTGACAGCTAAGTACAATATGAGATAACTGAAGGAGGGAGAGGGCACTAATGACTAGGAGAGGGGTGTTAGGGTTTAATTAATAGCTGGGAATTACAAAGAAAGTTTCATGGAGAGTCTGATCTGAGCCTTAAAGATGAGAATTCTGAAAAGAAAAGATGAAGAGGAGACTGCATTCAAGATATGAGAGAATTCTTGTGAGCATACAGTCACAGGAGACACAAAGTCAAGTTTGGGGAACATCTTAGTAGTCCAGTGTGGCTCAGTGTGGCTAGAATCTTGAATGCACAAAGAGTAGTAACATGGAATGAGACCGGAAAGGTAGGCTGAATCCAGATCATGAAGGACCTTGAGTTCAAGGCTAAAGAATTTGTATTTTATCCTAATCTGTTGACCTATAATGTCCCCAGGGATGAAAGTCAAGGAGTAATTACAAGAAGTCTAATAAGCTATATTGCAATAAAAACCCCAAACCCAATGTGTTCTTTAGTTCATATAAATATTTTATATATATATACTTATTACCCTTTTTCAAATGTATGTAGATGCTGTTAGGATAAATCAAAATTCATCCAAAAGCATCAAAACATGGATAGTAGCTTTTGGCCATTATGTATTTTCTCAATAGGAATAAATTGCTAATGATAATTTTATTATATATTTAAAAGAGATAGCAAGTTGTATATAATTGATTTGCAGTTTCATGTGCATTCATCTTTTCATTATGTTATGGAAAGGCTTGTTTTATTTCATAAATATATAAATAAATAAATGAGAAAAAATTAATGATTGTTAAACATAGAAATATTTTTAAAAATAAACTGCTAGTACTATGTGAAATTTTGGACATTAAAAAGGGATTTTCTCACTTGAAAAGGTTGGATACTGAAGCTAATTTAGCAGGGGAGTGATATGGTTAGATCTATGCCTTAGGGAGATTATTGTGACAAAAATAGGTTAGACAGGGGATAGACTAGAGCAGGGGTTCTCAACCTGGAAACTGTGAACTTTCTTTAAAATTTGTTTTTGATAACTATACTTAAATAAATTGGTTTCTTTTGCAATCCTACATATTTTATTTTGTGAATTTAAAAACATTATTCTGAGACAGAGATCCAAAGGCTTTACCAGACTCCCAAGGGAGACTCGGACTACAGTCAGAGACACAGATTAAGAAGGACAAATGAGAGATGATGAGGGCTTGAAATTGGGTAGAGGCTGTGTAAGAGGAGAGGGGGATGGATTCAAGAGATGTAGATATAATCAATAAGACTTGGCAACTTATTAGATATGGGGGGAAGGCACTCAAACTTGGAGTGAGGAAGATATGAGTTCAAACCCACCCTCTGACACCAGCTGTGTGACAATTTCCTGGTCACAGTTTCCTGTTCTGTAAACTAAGTTGGAGAAGGAAATGGCAAAATACATCAGTATCTTTGCCAAGAAAACCCTAAATGGGGCCACAAAGAGTTGGATATGACTGAACCAATTCAACAACAAAAAAGGTGAGAGGGAAGCCAGTTGATGATAATTAAGATTACTGCGAAGAATATGAAGATGACAATGCCCTCCGCAGAAAGAAGAAATGTTGGAAGAGAGGAGAAATTGTAGAGGTTAGGAAGATGTTGAATTCAACTTTGGGCAGGATGATTTTGAGGGGCTGATAGGACATCCAGGTAGAGATGTCCAGAAAGCGGTTGGCAATGAGTATTGGAGTTCTGAGATCTGAGACTAAATAGCTATCTAGATCTGATAAGTAAACCCATGAGAGCTGATGAGATTACTAAGACACTGTAAGAGAGAGGAGGCTTGAGGATGGAATCTTGGGGGATATCTACACTCAGCTGATGGTAGATAGATGATGACCCAGCAAAGGATTCTGAGTGGAAGTGATCAGACCCACAGGATCGGAAGTGGTCTCTTCCTCATAGGAGGAAACCCAGGAGAATGCAATTCCATGTAAGCAAAAGGAGAATATGTAATGGTATCTATCAAAAATAGCAGAAAGGTTGAGGGAGAAAAGGATTAAGAAAAGTCCATTGAATTGAGCAGCTAAGACATACTGATAGCACAGAAAGAACAATTTTAGGATTGCTAGTCAGATTGCAAAGGGATTGAGATACGGGTGCATGGTAAAGCAGTGAAGGCAAGGACAGCAGTCAGTTCTTTCCAGGAATTTAGCAGGGAAAGGCAGGAGAGGTATGGGATGAAAGCTTGAGGAGGTGACGCAGCTAGGGGAAAGTGTGTTTCCATGCAGTAAAAAGGAGTTATTTGTGCTTTTTATCTTCTCCTACAAATGCGGCTTGTGATTTTCTTTTCATACCTTCACAGGAAGATTTTGTATATTCCCACATATTCTCTCCTCAACCCCAACCAAATTTCTTTCCCCACAACAAGCCGTACAAATCCATCACAACACAAATGAACATAAATACATTCCATTCCATGGATATAGCTACTTACCTAGTCATTGAAAGATTAATAATAACAGATGAAATTTATATACCATTTAAGTTATTTTTTATGTTTTTCGTAATAATTCTATTAGGAAGGTGGTTCAGGAATTTAGGGTGTGTGTGTGTGTGTGTGTGTGTGTGTGTGTGTGTGTGTGTGTGTGTGTGTGTTTGTTTATCTTTCTCTGTCTCTCATTTATGCCTGTGATTTCCCTAATGTAAGAAACTCTCAATGAGGTAACTTTCTCCATCAATGTTGATCAGGAACTTTTTGCAACTTACAACCATAGAGCAGAGGTTCTTAACCCAGGCTTTGCAGACCTCCAAGTAGCCCACAGATTGCAGAGGGTGCATCAACTTGGATGAGAAAAAGAATCCTTATTTTTGCTAACCTTTGCTTCCTTTCTTGGGAATCCTATGTATTTTATTTTATTTATTTAAAAGATGTTATTCTGAGAAAGCACTCATAGACTTCACCAGACTGCCAAGGGGGTCTATGACATAAAAGAGGTTAAGAACTTCTGTTTCTTGTGCAAGGATTATTCTTCCAATTTTACAGATGGGGAAACAGACTGAGAGAAGTTGGAATATGCCAAAAGTTAGCAAGCATCACAGACCAAAGTTTAAACCCAGATCTTTGAATTCTGTAATTAGTGTTCTTTCTATAATGCTACTCACACACAAAAAAATGACAAAATCCTACAAAATACATGTAAAAACAAACAAAAAAGAGATTCATCAACTTTGATCACTTTGCTGTTTAGTTCCAAAAAAATTTTTTTAATATAGTGTATTTCCACTATGGGCAGTTAGATGGGGCAGTTGATAGAATGCTGGGTCTGACGTCAGGAAGACCTGAATTAGAATTGGACCTCAGACACTTACTAGCTGTGTGACACTGGGCAAGTTACCTAACCCTGTTGTCCTTGGGTCCCTCATTTGTAAAATGAGCTGGAGAAGGAAATGGCAAACCACTCCAATATGTTTGCCAGAAAATCCTAAATGGGGTCATGAAGAATCAGACATAACTGAAACAAATGAATGACAAATACTTCCACAATATCAAAGAAGCCCATATCAGCTCCAGAGATCATGCTATCAATCTGTATAAGGAGGCATTAAACTAAACAATCTTTTATGCCAAAATATGGTTTAGGATTTACATATATCCACTGATTGATCTTTATTTTTTTAACTGACCTAAATTTTGACCTAATTGCCTTAAAGTTTTTATTTTAATTTGACCTTTAAAAATTTTTCTGACATTTTTATTTAAAGTTTTGAGTTCCAAATTCTATCCTTCACTCCTTCCTCTCTCCTCTCCTTGAGACAGTATTCATGGACAATTATGCAAAATATTTCTGAGTTAGTCATTTTGTACAAGAAACCTCAAAAGAAAAAAAGAAGAAGAAAAAAGTGAAAAATAGCATGCTTCAGTCTGTATTCAATCAATATCAGTTCTTTCTCTGGAGGTGGACAGTATCATCATTGGTCCTGTGGGGATTGTCTTGGATCATCACTCACAAACAATATTGCTGTTACTGTATACAATGTTTTCCTGGTTCTGTTCACTTCACTTTGCATCAGTTCATGTAAATCTTTCCAGGTTTTTCTGAAATCATCCTGCTTGTCATTTCTTATAGAATAATAATATTCTACTACAATCATATACCACAGATTGTTTAGTCATTCCTCAATTGATGGGCATCCTTTTGATTTCCAATTCTTAGCCACCACAGGAAGAGCTGCTATATTTTTGTACAAATATGACCTTTCATTTTTAATTGGACATGAGCTTAGGACTATTTTAGGGCTATTTTTCAACTATCAGGGAGATTCCATTTTTTAAAAAATATCATATAGTAAGAAGCCAGAAAACTGAAGTAGTTTTATTTGCCTTGATAGCTGTTCCTTAAAGATCTTTTACGGTCTCATATTATTACCAGACTTTACACACACCGCCTTTTTGCACACTTGGCATCCTACCTCTTATCTTTGCATTTTTCCAGGCCTGCAATGCTTTCTCCCTCACTTCTGCCTCTTGAGAATCTATAGCTTCCTTTAAAGCGTAAGACCCCTGCCAGTTCCTCTGTCAAGTCCTTCTTGATCCTCTCAGTTGCTGCTGCTCTCTCTTCCTCAAAATACTTTATATTTACTTATCTCTCAGCATGTTGCATCTCCCCAGTTGGCCACAAACTCCTAAAGAGATTTTAAAATCTTGGCTGTATCTTTCTAGAATCTGGGTCAATGAACACTTGTTGAGTTTATTGAGCTTGTCACAATGTTGTGCTTGAAAATTTTGTTGTTGTCATGTATGACTCTTCATGACCCCATTTGGGGTTTTTGCGGCAAAGATACTGCAGTAGTATACCATTTCCTTCTCCAGTTCATTTTACAGATGAGGAAACTGAGGCAAATGGGGTTAAGTGACTTGTGAGGGTCACAGCGGGTAAGTGGCTGAAGTCAGATTTGAACTTGGATCTTCCTAATTCCTGCTGTATCCACTGCTCCACCTTTAGCTGTCCTTAAATGTACACGGTCAGAATAAGAGTGAGATTGCAGTCCCAAAGAAGAATTTAGGTATAAATTTTTCTTCCTCAAGTGTCCTCTACCCCCTGCAGGGGACTGGCTTGTTATGGAGACTTGACTGAACCTCCTACGGCTAATGAAATGGAAGCTAATTAAGCTCAGCACCTGTTTTATAGAGGTCAGCTCTACCAAATTATGTTCTGTACCCTTTGATGGCCCCTACATCCCCTTGGGGTGGGAAGTCCTGTGTGTCTCCTACTCAAATGTCCTTTAGAATTGTTATTGTTTTCCTTTATTTCTGAAAAGCACCAATGATATCACAGCATGCTGTGAATTCGATTTAAGTGAAGCAGTTTCAGAAAGTCATCAGCCATATTCTCTCTTCCAGAGTCCCTGAAATCCAGTGACAGGACAAAAGTCAGGATGATGGATAGGATGGTCCAGGATGGTGGATAAACTTGGCAACAATATGTTCTCATCCGCTCATTCTGCCAGGGTATGTCTTCACATGCTTGGGGTAGACACCTCCTCACTTACTGATGGGTTACCTCCAACCTGGTTTAGCCTGTCTGCCAAGAAGGTTTTAACGGGGTGTGGCCAAAGTTACTTGGGTCTCTCTACCAGATACTCTGGGACAATCAATGCAGGCACAAAGAAGACATAACAAAGCTTTCCGGATACTTCGGGGCCGATTAGCAGAGCCTGGGGGAACTCAGGATATTGAGAAAGGGTCCTGGAATAGCATGTTAGTTGGATGGGAAAGAAAACCCAGGAAGAGAGATGATTTTCCTCCATCTTTTAGGAAAATTTCTGTAATAACGAATAGGTAGAAAAGGTTTCTGAATGCCAGGTCTGGTGACGTAGAGTTTCTACGTACATAAATATATTCTGAGTAGGAAACAGGTGACACAGTGGATAGAGTGGCAGACCTGGAGTCAAGAAGACTCATCTTCCTGAGTTCAAATCCAACCTCAGACACTTCCTACCTGTGTGAACCTGGGCAAATCACTTACCCTTATTTGCCTCCATTTCCTCATTTGTAAAATGAGATGGAGAAGAAAATGGAAAATCATTCCAGTATCTTTGCCAAGAGAACCCCAAATGAGGTCATGAAGAATCTGACATGAATGAAAAGCAACTGAACAACATTAGGAAATGTATCATTCCCTTCAGAGTCTGAAGATGGAACCTAGAGTCAGGAGATGGAATCTTGTTCAAGGAACAGTCAGTAACACTGGATAGCATGTGAGGTGATTCAAGTGTAGAAAGGCTGGAAAGCTGTGAGGGTGGCAGGTTATTAAGGAGAGAGGATTTTATACTCGATCTTGGATGTCACAAGGACACGTTGGAATTTTCTGATGTGCGTGTGTGCGTATGAATGACCTTCACTATATCTCAGGACCCCATCGGTCTCCCATCTCCCTGCTCTGGTTACTTGGCCTAAATCTTTACCGCTGGATGCCACACACTTCTCTGGCAGTTTCATAGAGAAATGCTTTGCATTCTCATTGGTCTCATAAATCTGTGAAGCTTAAATGTACCGAGGCTTTGATAGGGGAGAACTGGCCTCAAAGATGGAAACTAGAAACAAAGCTAAAAAGATTTTGCTCTTGGGAGGTGTGTCATGATATTCAGCAGAAAACATTTTTTCAGAAAGCCTATGGATGGGCACAACTGACTAACTAAATAACAATAACCTCCAAATCCAGCACTGTTTGCATTCTAATGAAGAATTTACCTCATCTTTTGTGGCATCTAGGCGACACAGTAGATAGAGTGCTGGGCTACGAGTTCAAATATGACCTCAGAGGCTTACTAGATGTCTGACTCTTGGGAATTCACTTCACCTCTGCATCAGATTCCTTATCTGTAAAATGGGGGAAAATGGTAATACCTACTTGGCAGAGTTCTCATGAGGACCCAATGAGAGATTGGAAAAGCATTTCACACAGTCCCTTGCACAAAATAAGTACTCTATAAATGTTGCCATTATCACTATTGTAGCGCTGGACTTGGAGTAAGGACTTCGAATCTTAACTAGTTATATAGACTTGGTTATAGGCAATTCACTTAACTTCATCCAACCTCATTTTCTTCATCTGTGTAATGGGGCCAACAATAATACCTATCTCTGGGGTTGCTGTGAGGTTCAGTACTTATAAATTTGTATGGTATTTATAAAGCACTCAGAAAAATCTTAAAGTACCATATAAATATTATATATTATTAACTCTGAAATAAGTTGGATGGTCTAGACAACTTCTAAGGTTCTCCCTGATCTAATACTTTATCTTTCTACAAGAATTAATGCTTCTTAGGGGCAGCTAGGTGGTTTAGTGGATAGAGCATTGACCCTGGAGTTAGAAGGACCTGAGTTCAAATTTGGCATCAGAGACTTACTGGATGTGTGACCCCTGGGCAAGTCACTTAATCCCAATTGTCTCAAAAAAAGATCTAATGTTTCTTCCTCTTTGACCTTCTTAATCTGTGGGGGGGTGTGGAGGGTGGGATGGGGGGTGTGTGTGTGTGGGGGAATTTTCACTATGTGACCTCACAGTTTTCCACCACTAGAAATAACATAAATTTAGAGATTCCCACACAGCTTTTTCTTCCTCTAAGTCTCAAGTTAAAAACTGTCCTCACCTGATCCTGCCCCATTTATTTATTTTTAAATCTCTCTGGGTTCTTGCTTTGTCTCTGAGGACTCATTTCCTTCCTTGGTGTTCATAGCAACAGTGAGTTCCTTTTTTCGTCGTTTGGTACACTTCGATCATGTGGCTTCTCTGATGCAGTTTCTATTTCTAGATTTTTCCTTTAGGTTTTTTTTTTTTTTGGATTCAGGGCTTGTCAGGAGATAATCTTCTCTCTTTCCTGGCCTACCTTTTGAATGTCTTTCTTCCTTTGCAAAAAATCCAAAACAAAATATTTTGACCTGTTCACTTGAAGACAACTTGGGTTACAATCTTTGGCTACCCAGTGCGGAATTCCCTTTACCTGATACTCAAAATATTTGTGACTTGATCTATCAAAGCAGATTGCCTTCATTCACTTCTTCAGGATCATAGATCTCAGGCTGGAGGGGACCACAAGTGACATCTAGTCAAACCCTCCTTTTTCAGAGGAGGAAAGTGGGACCCAGGTGGTTGAAATGACTTTCCCAAAGTTATATATGTAACATATATCAGATGCATGATTTGAACTCAGTTCCTTTTACTTCAGAACCATCTCTCCTTTCACTATACCATGACACCTTGTAGATAAGGCCTTGATAGACAAAGGAAGTTAAGTGATCTATTCAGAATCCCAATACAAGAGGGATACCCTATGATTTGAAGTCTTTCTGAGTATGAGTCCAACGCTGTAGCCATTACACGTCCTGCCTCTGTATACCCAAAACATATCACAAACCCCAAATGAGATGAAGGATAAAAAACTCAAACAGTGGATTGTTTTGTCTACATGCTACAAAACTGACATGGCCATTTGGCTAATTTTTAGCACAAATAATCTAGTTGCTTTTGTCAAGAGGCATGGTTCAGTGGATAGAACACTGGCCTGGAGTCAGGAAGACCTGAGTCCAAATCCAACCTTGGATACTTCATGGCTGTGTGACTCTGGGCAAGTCATTTAATCTGTCTGTCTCAGATTCCTCAACTGTACAATAGGGATCATAACAGCACCTACCTCTCAGGATCATTGTGGGCATAGTGTTTAATAGTAGGCAGTTGTTTAAAAAATGCTCACACCCTTCCTCTTTCCCTGTTTTGTGTTGTGTAGTCTCAATCTACATCAAGAAGAACACATAAAATAATGGTGGGTTGGCTAGCAGCACATTGGGTATGTTCACAGAAATGACTTGTCTGCATCTGAGAACACTCTGTTGCAACCCTTTCGTCTTGGTTCCTGCTGAAAATTGGTCATGGAGCTGTTTCATTCTTCTTAGAGTTTAATGAGGTTCTTGGGATGGGGATTTTATGACTCATAAGCAACCATGTGCATATATACAGGACTTTGCCAGGATGAACTACTGCTTTATTACGTCCATGTGTACCTCCTCACCAACCCTCAAACACGCAGGAATCTGAGCATGAAAACCAACCTGTGGGTTTTTTCCTCTTCCCACATCAATCTTCTTGTTCCTGGCATGGCGGAGTAGCACTCCTTTATGTCCTAGTCCAAGTTCTCTGTTCTTCTGGTTCCTTTACTTCAGTAACCACAGAGGCACAGTTTTTGGTTCTTTTTCTTAATAGAACCATGGTTACTTACAATAGCTTCATTTTTGACAACTACTTCTCCCATTGTCATCTTGAATTTTCAGTCATCTCTACCTGAAACTCCATAAACTTCTTTATCACATATATGTAGTATGCCCTATAATTCCTGGGTACCCAAACCCTAAAGTTACATGGGCAGTAGGTACACTAATGGTTGCAAACATCCTTATCTCTCCCTCCTTTAATTGAAATAGCTCCTCTAATTTCTCTGACTACTGCCCTTGAGTCGCCTCTACAATTCTTTCAATATTCCACGGGTAGAAAAGAAAGCATGCTGCAATGGTAGTCAAAGGATCTGGGTTTGAATTCTGACTCTGCCACTTCCTGTCTTGGACTCACCTGTTTTGGACTCAGTTTTTATATTTGTAAAATGAGGGAATTGGACTAGATGGTCTCTAAGCTTCCTGGAAGCTCTAGATCTATGAACCTATAATAAAGTTTGGATGGTGCTACTAGCTAGGTCCATTTTAGCCCCCTTGAGGAAAACCCTATTATCCTGTAGCTACATTCTTTGCAGTGTAAAGCAATATAAAATATAACTGTACACTGCAAAGCAATATATAATATAATGTTATGGCTAAGGATCACACACACACACACACACACACACACACACACACATGCACACATACACATACAATGAAAGCAACAAAGTCCCAACTAAAATCCTATCTTTTACTGGAAGCTTTTCCTAACTCCTCTTAATTTCAATGTTTTCTCTTTTACTTATTTCCTATTTATCCTCTGTAAAGCTGGTTCTGTATTATATTTGCTTGCATGTTGTCTCCCCCATTAGAATGTAAGATCCTTGAGTTGCCCTTTTTTTTGTATCTCTAGGATTTAGCACGGTACCTGCCATATGGTAGGTGTTTAATAATTATTTTTGTACTATACATATATGTTTTAAGCCTAAATCCCGGCAAATATTCCTTGATAGCATTTCTTGACCCGTAGGAAGGTAGTAGACTCAGATAAAAAAAAAAAACCAACTTAAAGCATTTTCTTTTTGATGTTGTTGTTGTTTAGTTATATCTAGTTCTTCATGACCCCATTTGGGGTTTTCTTGGGAAAGATACTGGAGTGGTTTGCTGCTTCCTTCTTCAGCCCATTTCATAGATGAAGAAACTGAGGCAAACAGGGTTAAATGACTTGTCCCAGGTCACACAGCAGGTAAGTGTCTGAGGCCAGATTTGAACTCAGGAAGTCTCCCTGACTCCAGGCCTAGAGCTCTGTGCACTATGGCCCCACTTGACTGCCCTTATGATACAAAGTAAATAATTTTGCACATGCCCTGTTCCTTTTCTTTTTCCATTAGAGCAGCTTCATAAAACTTGACCTGTAGGAAAACTTGAAAATAACTGACTTTTCTCTAAAGAATCCTCCTGGGTACGAGTAGATTTTTTTTTTTAATTCCAAAGAGAAGCTAGACAAGAAGTGGTTCAAACTGGTTCTTTACCCAAAGCAGATATTTACTTCTGAAAGTGTAGGAAAGCAAAGGATGGGGATTTTTTCTTTTAATTAAGATAGATTTTCACAGATTCCAAGATGAGGAAGGAATGGTGTCAATGTGTGATTCCTAGCCACACTCATGTGAAACATGGAAATTTTAATGAGTTCTGTTAATTCACCTGGAAAAAAAATCTCATCATCTTCTCCTTTCTTGGCAGTTTAAGAGGTAGCACAGCTACGTGTTCTGTCCTCTCAGCAAGTACCTTCGACACTCCCTAATTTGAAATTTCCATCAACCTGAGGTAGACACTTATGGTTCTTGAACCCCAACCTGGAGATCACAAGGATTACAGGAATGGAACTGTCTCCGTAACAAGTCTCCATATTCATTTTGTCAAGAGTTTGCCCTCAGATCATCAAAATCTCGCCCATTTTCCATTTCTTCCATTCAGCTTCTTGGCCTATTCTAGTTATGGAAAGTGAGACGATTTCCCCCAACCTCCCTTACCTTGTTGAACTGGTGAATAGGCATTTGTCAGAAAACGGAAGGGCCCTTTGTTGTACCAGCAGATCAGAGACATATTTCCTTTCATCTTTATTCGGTACTGCCCTCGAACCTGGGGAACATCTGAATTATTCAGCATAGACAGAGGTAGGCCAGTGCAGTCATTTTTTCGGGAACTCAGCAGTCCACAGCAGTAAATCTCTGTGTGGGTGGGGAAAAAATAATTGTAAAATATATACAAATTATATATATATAGAGGCACAGGAAAATTAAGTGACTCACCCACCTAAATTATAAAGTGGCAGAGCCAGGATTTGAATCTTTATCTTCAAATTCCAAATATAATTTTAGACAGCTAAGTGACATAATGGATAGAATGTTGGACCTGGAATCAGGAACGCCTGAATTCAAATCCAGCCTCAGACGCTTTCTAGCTGTTTGATGCAGGGCAAGTTATTTAATTTCTGTCTCATTTTCCTCAACTGTAAAATGGAGATCCTACTAGCACCTCTCAAAGCTGTAAAGATCATAAGGGATAACTGTAAAGTGTTCAATGTTTTGTTTCTAGCTTGAATCCAAGGTCTAGCTCACTGTACTGCACATATAGGTGCTGAATTAGCTTAGCACAGAACCTGGCATATAATAAATACTTAATAAAGTCCTTTCCCTTCTTTAAAATATCAGCCTAAGTGATTTGGGTTTTCTCCTATAGGAAATAGTGAGCCATTGGTTGTTTTTAACCTGGGAAAGAGGAGGTAGGGAATTGCAGGAGAAATTAGATGTGCAAACCATTATTTTTAGGAAAATTAGAACAAGAGGAATATGATAACAAAATAGCTAACATTTGTATAGCATTTACCATGCGTCAAGCACTGTGCTAAGTGTCTTATACTCATTATCTTATTTGAGTCAAGAGAAAACTTTCCCCAAATTCTAGAGATGGGCCTATCCAAAGTCCCAGAGGAGAGATTGGGGGAGAAACATGTAGAATGTAGAAACTTGTATAGAGAATATAGGTTTATTTTCATAATAATTATATTTGATATTATCTTTCCATAAGGTAGCTTGGTATTCTCCACTTCTCACAGGTGCTGGGTCAAGTAAAAGCTGGAGATAATGGGATATGCATAAGGCAAAATAATGCATACAGATATATGCAACAAATGATTATGAACAATCTGTGCAACCTTAGCTGCTGATTCCACTGTTTTTTTAATACTTAAGTGGGCTCTTAATAAATACTTGTCAAATTTAATTTAATTTTTAACAGCAAATCCACTTCTCATATCTATTTACTTATATTCCACTGTTACACCAAACTCCTTATCATTTATAGAATGAACTGGAGAGAAGAGAGAGTGGGGCAGGTAGATAGATTAGGAGATTAATACACTAGTTGTGTCGAATAAAAGCTCTTTTGAAAGCAGGGATGTTTTGTTCTTGTCTTTGAGTCCCAGGGTCTAGCTCAGTGCATTGCACATATAGGTCCTTAATAAGTGCATATTGAACTGAATTCAGGTATTAATGATGGGGGTCTGAACCAGGGTGGTAGTAATGGAAATGGCAAGAAAAAAAAAGGAACAACACATCACGTGATTAAATGTGGAGAAAGAGGGGAAATGGATGATATCAAGGTGTCCACTGGAAATAGCAATCTATTCATTCAGTGAAGACTTAGAATTTGATAAGTAAAGCTATCATATACAGAGAACTACATTGAGCACTAGGGAGGACACAGCAGAAACAGAAGACATAGTTCTTGTCCTTTAGTGGATCTATAGCTTTATTGAGAAAGGATTTATACCCAGAATTATAGAGCCTTAGAGGTGGAAGTAAGCCTGAAGAGTCAGGAAACCCAACTCTTACCAGAAACGCAAAACTATTCTACTTTAACATACAGGTAGGGGGTAGGGACTGGACTATGTTTTAGTGATTTAGTTGTGTCAAAGTCAAGTAGAAATGGCACTAGTCCATAAATGAGGATCTCTGGTATATATTGACTTAGAAAACCACATATTAACATTATCTATGTTTTATTAAATTTTTATTTATTTTGTTAAATATTTCCCAATTACATTTTAATCTGGTTTAAGTTGCTCTCAGGGGTCTCATGAGACTAATTACTAACACCTCTAATCTAGAAAATTTCCCAATGGAAGTCCCTCTACTGGTACTGGTCACTTCCGTGCCTGGAGCCCCAAGAGTTTTCAGAGACTTGTTCCAGGTCAGTCAGATATACAACTTAAATCTAGCTGCTCCTGGCTCTGAGGCCAGTTCTCTAGCCATTGTTCCAGAATGACTCATTTTAACAAGAATCGGTTAAATTACAATTTGAGACAGAATAAAATTAAGATCCCAATAAACTTGGAATCCTGAGAGAATGCTGGTTCCATTCACAGAAATAGCAAAGTCCAGAGGGCAGGGGTCCTTTGGAAACATTATGAGGTTGGTTTTAGACGTGAGAAGTTTGGTGTTACAGTGGAATATAAGTAAATAAATATGAGAAGTGGGTTTGCTGTTAAAAATTAACTAAAATTGGACAAGTATTTATTAAGAGCCTACTTAAGTAATTAGAAAAAAACCCAGTGGAATTAGCAGCTAAGGTTGCACAGACTGATTGTTCATAATCACTTGTTGTGGGGATCAGTACGCCCCATTATCTCCAGCTTTTACTTGATCCAACACCAACCTACCTTATGGAAAGGACATCAAATATAGTTGTCATGAAATTAAACATGTATTCTCTAGACAAGTTTCTAGATTCCACCTGTTCCTCCTCAACCTCTCCTCCGGGACTTTAGATAGGCCCACCGCTAGAATCTGGGGAAAGTTTTCTCGTCTCAAATAAGATAATAAGTGTAAAGCACTTAGCACAGTGCCTGACGCATGGTAAATGCTATATAAATGTTAGTTATTTAATTATTATATAACTCTTTTCTCCTTTGATTACTGGATTGAATCAACATTTTAGGCCCATCAGTTGGTAGGTCAGTAACTTAAACAAACAAACAAAATATAAATATATATATGTGTGTGTGTATGTATGTATGTATGTATGTATATAAGAATACCCACTCAGGAATCTTTCCTTTACCCAATGATTTTTGAGGCCAAAAAAAAGGAGATTTTTCTTATTCTTATTTTAATAAGTCCCCCCATACTCCACCACCAAGTTTGTCAGATGTGGGAGGTGTCTGATAAAAGCAGAGGAAGAAGTATGAATGAGCCCCTTTGCTAAAAGTAAGAATGAATGAGTGCTTAGTCATTGTTCATACCTCTTCAGCTGCTCTTACCAAGCCTCCCAGAGTGGGAATGAATCCAGGATGCACCCTTATATATAACAGCAGCCAGAGCAATTTGCCCAAAATAATTTTTCCTCCCCCTTTAGTGGGAAAATATCTGTTAAAAGGGGGAAAAAAAAGGATGGGATAAATGATATCAGTCCAAATTCTATTTTTTAAAAAAATGACTTAAAAGTATCCAGGAGATGAGAGACTATTATTCTTCTCTACGAAGGAATGTTTCCCTGTCTGATGCTTGAAAATACTGCAAAGCCAGGATCAATTTGAAAAATGTTCAAGCATGATGACACCAGGGTTCATGCTCATGCTAGAGGAAAGGCAATAGCGATGCCCAACAGATTCCATATCTTTATCTCTATATTCCTTTATGTGGATAAGGACAGATGTGTCTGCAGGTTGGCTCAGCCTGCTTTAAAAGGGTCCTGTTTGTGCCCCAGCAGGAACAAAACTTTCAGGTACACATTCTTCCCTAAGGCTAACTGACACAGAGTAGGATGATTTCTCAGTACAGGGGCAAAGAGTCTTGGCGGCTTACCAAAAGACGCCTGAGATATTCTTACCTGTTTCCCAGTCTTCTCTTAAAAACACAGATTTTAAATCTTAAAATTTGTTTCAAAGAGGGAAACCCTAGGCATCCCCCTAAACCACTGAAATTAGACTGCAAGACCATTCATTTAGAGCTTAGAAGTCTCATCATGTAAGGATGGAAGCAGTGTGGTATACTGGAAAGAGTGCTGGTTCAGAAGTCAGAGAAGCCAGGTAAAATCTCACTCATGAAGCTCCCTACCAGTGGGACTCAACAATAACTCCTCCTCCCTGGGCCTCAGTTTTGGCGGTTGTAAAATGGGGAGATCATATTAGACGGCCTCTGAATCCCTTCCAGGTCTGGATCAACATCCTATGATCCCCTTCACTTTACAGATGAGGAAACAGAGCCCCAGAGGGTTCTAAATGGCCTTCTAGGTGCTTTCCAACTCAAAACTGATGATTGCTGTTTAACCTTTTTTTTTCAGTTGTGTCTGACTCTTTGGGACCCCATTTGGGGTTTTCTTGGCCAAAAAAAAAAGATACTGGATCAGTTTGCCATTTCCTTCTTCAGCTCATTTTACAGATAAGGAAACTGAGGCAAACAGGATTAAGTGACTTATCCAGGTCACACAGCTAAGTAAGTATCTGAGGCTGGATATGAACTCAAGAAGTTGAATATTCCTGCCTGTAGGCCTGGCACTCTTTCCACTGAGCTACTTACTCAGCTTCCACTGAGTTGCCCAAACTGATGATCTTATCATCCTTTTAACTTATTTCACATAAGTATAGCTGGTAGGATCAGAACTCAAACCCTAGGCTGTTTGACCTCAAATACGTCAATCTTTCCACTAAAACTTGTAAAAATAATATTGACAACATGTCATATATGACAATAGGTAAGATCAGATAAGATTCTGCTGGGGTATCAGGTATGACTTAGTATGCTTTCTGGGTTACTGAGCGAGTCAAGGATGCAAACTTAGTTCAAAATGCCCATAATCCTAGCTAAGATTTCATTCATCTTTTCCTTCCTAGAACCAGGACAGCTGTGGCATGAACCCTCTGGAAGATGGCAGCGGCACTGCAATTCTGCCCACTCATTTGCATTCGTGGGGGCTTTGCTTTTCCAATTGACTCATGAGACCATTTCATGACTACCCCATGGAAGACGACATTTTCATAATATCTCAACTTGACTTTCTCTGAAAGGAGCCTAAGGCTGAATCACACACCCAACTAATAAGTGGGCAAAAAAAAATATTTGGTTTTCAATCCATAATTGAAACTGGTGAAAAAAGATACAATGGGAGGGGATCAGAAAGAAGACAGCTTTACCTTTAAAAAACCCAATACTTTCAGATAATCAGTATTTGTATGAGTGAAAGAAATACATGATATACATTTCTGCTATGGAACTCTTTCTAGCAATGCCTCATCTTGCCAAAGAGATGACCCTGGACTTCAAAGCTCATCTATGTCAGTGGATTGCTCATTCTCTTAGGTCCTATTTACCAAGTTAGAAAAGTTTTGATAAAAGTTCTGGCAAAACATGGTACTCCCCAAAAAAGCTCTAGATATGCTAGACCACTGGATTAAAGAATCTAAATTTAAACCACAGACCTCCTCCTTAGTATCTGTGTGACCTTGATTATACTTCTTAACTTTTCTGGGTTTCAGCTACTTCATTTGTAAACTGAGGGGGTTGAACCAGATCAAGAATTCTTATTCGTTTTTTGTGTCATGGACTGTTTGTCAGTCAGGTGAAACCTAAGGATATCTTCTTAGAATAATGCTTTTAACTGCAACTTATGGACTGTCTAATAACATAACAAAAGGTTGACATCTATGTCAAATATCTACACTGATAAAATAACATATTTTCAGAAACTAACAAAAAGGATATAGAATTGGAATCTAGCTCTTGCAAAGTGGGATGGAAAACAGGAAGGTGAAGTGTGACAGGGCATGGTAGGAAAAACCCTAGATTAAGAGTCATGTCTCACTTATACATGTTCTGATCTTGAGAAAGTCATCCTTGGTGCCTCAATTTCCTCAGATCTAAAAAGGAAATAATACTTATACTACCTACCTCACAGGGTTGTTGTGGGAAGCAAACACATGTGAATATGTTTTATAAATGCATAGGGCTAGATCGAAGTGAGCGAAAAAGAAACCCAGCTGTTTGTCTCCCCACTTTCCAAGCATACTCTGTGCATACAGGCAAGGCCTCTGCTTTCATTTCCTTCCCAAAGAACAAGAGATGCTCTCTCCATTCAGGATGTAAACCACGTGGATGTTTTTGAAGGACATTTCATCAGTTTGCATTAACTCAGAGGTTCTCAAACGCTTCCCTTTTTAAATTCTTCTCAACCTTCTGTGTGGTTTCTTTTACTCTTGACACTGCACCCTCCCCCCTCCCCCAACTTCTGCCTTCAAATGCCCTTGCACTGAGGTTCTAATTTGTGTGAAATTCTATATAAGAGAATAATTTGGGGTTTGCAAGATTAGCTCTTTAGAATGGCTTAAAGATTCCTACCCAGTCAGGCATAGTAGATAGAAAGTCAATCCAGAGTTCATTCTTCCCTTCCCTCCCTCCTTCCTTCCTTCCTTCCTTCTTTCTATCCCTTTCCCAAAACCTTAAACCCAGTGCACTCTGAAGCCCATAGATTGTACACCAACAGGTCCCTGCCCAAACTCCACTTAACGCCTGTTTTCTGGATCCTCCTGGCTTAAGAGTGATTATCAATAGTGATTTTGCTCTTTTCCTCCCAGCTTGATTTACTTATATATTTTTTTTCTTTTGCTCATTGAAAGGGCCATTCCCTGGTTACTTCTTAAAGAGGCCTATTCACTGAATGGGCATCACCTCACTCTAGGCGAGAACCTGAATAGAGCCTAGTCATAAAAGGCCAAGGTCTCCCATTGCATCCTGGGCCATCTCCAGTCATCCTGATTAATATCTGGTCACTGGATCCAGATGGCTCAGAAGGAGAAAGTGAGGTTGGTGACCTGCACTGCCCTCCCTCACTCAAAACAAAGTCAAGTGCAAGCCATGTCATTATTTCTCTGATGTCATAGTCTTCTTCAAAAACAAAGGACGGATGAACACAAAACAAAAAAGTAGGCCCTGACTTTGACATTTATTGGTTGTGTGACCCTGGATCAATCACTTCTTCTAATCACTAATGCTCTAAGCAACTCTCTAAGACTGTGGGTTGCCAAGAATATGGAGACCTGCAGTGATAGGATGAGTTTCTTCACCTTGGAAGTCTTTACAGCAATGAAATCACTGGTCAAGTGCTTACTCTAGTCTATACTTATTCTTATTGTGCCTGATGTTCCAGCAGATGCTATGATGAATGGGATGAAATGAGATTCCTTGGATCAGCTCATTGGAGTGGACCAGCTGTGATCCCAAAATGTAGGACCAACTTTTGAATACCATCAGATTTCCCAGATGTCCAGGGAGCTCTTTGCAATATCAATTCTCTCCTCTCTCCCCTATTCCCAGCAGCCATGACAGTGCTTTCCTCATCCACTGCAACAATGGAGAAGAGCCACTATCTTCCTAAACTTTTGTGAAGTCAGCTTCATTGAATCCTGAGCTAAACTGCATTCTGCTGTGTCTTCTATATTGGAAGGGGTCATCAATGCAGCCTGGTGAAAGCTCACAGGCACTTGCCCAAAGGCTAAGTGAAGAATTGTAACTGTATAAAAGACAAACCCTGTATAAAAGACAAACACAACTAACTATTCCTAGAGCACAATTCTTTGGTGGTCAGTTGCCAAGAACAGAACACACATGGAGAAATAGCACTGGAATCTTGGGTAGAACTGATTATCTATATGGTCATAAAGGTGTTTTCTTATACTAAAATTTTATCATTTTGAGGCATTTTTACCTCCAACCAAGTGTCTTCTCAGAGATTTCATTTAATAATTTCTAAGCAATTGCTCTCAGAGCAAATCTATAGCAGGAGCTGCTCACCCCACCACAAACCTTGTTTTGCAAATTCTTCAAACAGGGGCAGGCTGGTGATGCTGGGCCCTGTGAAGATGATGTAGTTCTTGCCTGCTGCATTCCTACAGAGGCTCTTGGCCACCATGCTGTGGAGCTGGGGCTTATTCTTTAAAGTATCCAGTCCATCTGCACCACCGCCTTCTTTCAGGTGTACATAAATCTTTAAGAGAAGGGAACATACAAAGAAAAAGAGATAAAAGTCAGCTTAATCACAACAGTCTAAGAGAGTGATTGGGTGACAAGAAGCCTGGGTTGCTAGTTCTGAATCTACCACTGAGTGAATTATGAGTGATCCCCTGAGGCTTAGTTTTCTCCTCTCCTCACCATCCCTTGGCATATCTCATGTGGGTATGCTATCAGTAAAATCTGATCTCATAGACAGTCTGGGCAATCACTACTCAGCCCGGGCAGTCTATGATTCAGAATACACTTCTTCACTTTAGAAAGACACAGGTAAAGCTAGAGTTGAAGAATTCATTCACAGCACGGTAATTTTCAGCTTCATCAGGGTATAGCAAATATTACCTTTGGCCGAGGTTATAAGGGAAGAGTCTCTTACATAAGAAATTCTGTGGAGTTTTCATGCAACAGTGTAAGGTTTAACAATTTTACATTCTGAAGGAAAGAAATCAAACAAGAGTCTTCTACAAGATGAATGGGTAAGTGCAAAGATGAGAAATCAATGGAGATCTATAAGTAGACAAGATAATGGAGGCATACAACATGTAATCATTGAGGCATCACAGATGGGGGCAGTGTAGATTGTTGGGATGTTCTGAGGAAAAGATAAAGTACTTATATATGACAGATCACAGCAACTAGGGTACTTCTATCTTCCTGAAGAAAGCAAGGTTTCCCATGGAAAAGTCCATTCTCGTGGTCTTTCAGGACAGAAATATCTCATTTCCTCATATCTAATCGTAGCAAGGCCAACCTTTAGAAGAACGAAAAGTAGGTCTAGACTCTATGAATTCCAGAATTCTGACTTTGTACTGGAAAGGCAGAATATTATAGTAGAAAGGACACAAACTTTGAAGTGAGGAGAGACCTGAGTTTGAATCTCATTTTAATCACTTAGTAACTGTATGACTATGGGAAAATAATTTCTAATGATAACAGTAACTAGCATTTAGACATCATTTTAAGGTCTGCAAAGCATTTTACAAATATTATTCCATGTTACCTCCCAAACAACCCTAAGAGGTGGATTCTATTATAATTCCCATTTTATAGATAAGGAAATGGAGACAGAAACAAGTTACATGAGTTGTTTACAGTCACATGGTAAGTATCTGAGGTCTAGATTTGAACTCGGTCTTCCTGACTCCAGGTCCAGGGCTCAATCCAATGTATCACATAGGTGATTCCAATTCACTCATCTCCCTGAGTTTTAGTTCTCTCATGTAAAAAATGGTAACATGAATATTTTCACCACTTGTTTTTTGTTTTATTGTTGAGTGAGGAGAGTTCTTTGTAAACCTTAAAGCAATATAATTGGGAGATATTGTCATAAAAAAGCTGGAGGGAAATAAGTGAAATCTATAAAACAATGACTAACATGGAAAAGACTGACAGAGACTCATTTACTCAATTCCAAAATACTAAGATTTGGGAATTTAAAACTTGTAGAAGGTAATTTTAGGAAAAATAAAAGGAAGTGTTGCATTATTTCACACAGTAGGCAATAAACTTATAGGAACCATTATAAAATGTTAAGAGGAATGAGAAATGGTTTTTTAAAGGGGTGGGACAAATTCCTAATAGAGTCATAAATGGCAAGGGGATTGAAAAAGTTTAATCTTTAAGGTACCATAAAATAGACTATCCATGTCCACCCATGGCATCTCCCGTTGTCCTATGTTGTTAATAGAATGTCAGGAATGGAACATAAATCTGATCCACTATGGTGGTTCCTATATCTCTATAAACTTTTGCAGTGAAAGTGTTTGCAAACTTCAGGTTCACCATGGGGTTATAGAGTGTGGGGGCAGAACTTTGGCATCATCAAATGGTTGAAACAAAATAAAGGCAAGTTAACATTTCAAAGTCTGGTACCATTCGTGTAAGTTTAAAATTAACAAAGAAAGAGTCCCACAGAATTGCCCTGGCTCTCAGACAAAATACATTTGTGATTACAGTAATATGGCAATAATGAACTGGTCATTGGAAAATACGCTGAGTGCAGCCAGTCCAACTATTTCTTCATAGGAGCCACAAGTTAGCTCTGAAAAACCATGACTTTGGCTCCTCAGATTCCTCAATTGAAAATAAGATTGTTTAAGTTTCCTCCCAACTCCAACTCTTATATTCTTGTATTTGGGTCTCCATTTTGCAGAATGAAAAAGGGAGGTAGAGTGGAAGGAGGTAAGGAGGTAAAGAAAGAAGGAAACAAGGATGAAAGGAAGGAAGAATGGGAAGAAAGAGGAAAGATGAATGGAAAAAAGGAAGGAAAATAGAAGGAATAAAAAAGAATGAAAGAGGACAAAATGAAAGAAGGATGGGAGGAAGGAAAGAGGGATAGGAGGAAGGAATGAAGGAAGAAGAACAAAATAAAGGAAAGAAGGAATAAGAGAGGTGAAGTAAGAAAATATAGAAGAATGCCCTTGAGTGCTTTGTTCTGGTTCAGCTTATCCTAGTATGAACAGCAAGAAATTCCGGAGCCTAAATTGAGGGAACATTCATTCTCTACCCTTGTCCTATTTAATTACAAAGACCGATACAAAGAAGATCTAGAGAAAAACTTTAAGTTATATATTTAACAATCAAATAATTTTCCCTCCATTAAATTTCCTAGCTATGACACATGTTGGGTTAGAGTTTTTCAGTGCATAAATCTTTGTAAGATTTTTGGGGGTGGAGTTTTATTCATTTGAAGGCTACTAGAGTATTTTGGATATGACGAGGAAGGACACAAGTATTTATATAATGCCTATTATGTACCAGGCACTGTGTTTAAGCACTTTGCAAATATTATCTCATTTGGTCCTTACAACAACCTTGTATGGTAAGTGCTATTACTATCTCCATTTTGCAGGTGAGGAAACTGAGGCAAACAAGTTAAGTGACTTGCCCAAGGTCACATAGCTAGTAAGTATCTGAGGCCAGATTTTTAACTCAAATCTTCCTGACTCCAGGCCCAGAACTCAAGTCACTTCATCACCAGCTGCCTGAATTTCTGAATTGGTCCAAATGTACTGAAAAACAATTTGGAATGATACAAAAAAAGTTATTAAATTTTTTTATTTTTGACCCCCAAATCCCAGCACTAGGAATTCAGACAAAAAGAAAGTTATTAAAAAAGATTAATAGAGTGCTTTTTTGTTATAACAAAAAACAAAAATGAAAAAAATGAGTGCCCATCAAGTAGGAAATGGATGAACAAATTGTTCTGTATGGATGCAATGGAATATTATGGTGCCATAAGAAATGACAGAGAACCATAAAAAGACTTATATGACTTGACACAGAGTGAAGTAAGGCAGAAAATATATAAGACTCCAATAATGTGATTTCAAAAACTCAAAAAAGCAACAGAACTCAGAATAAATGCAATCATCAATATCAACTCCAAATGTCAAATGACTGTAGATGTCAAATGTGGTGGATGTTGCCATGCATAGCTGTTGTGTTAATTTTGCTTGACTTTTTTTGCAACAAAGGATGGTTCACAGGAAGAATAGAGAGGATCTATAGGGAAATAATTGTCATATAAAAAGCATAAATACATTAATAAATATTAAAAAATAGTATGACATGATTGCTGAAAAATACACAGTCTTAGGTTGCATTCAAAGAGCTATAGTAGCCAGAATAAGGTTGTCATAGCTCCAGTGTAGCATAACCTCTTTAGACATCTGCCACATTGGACTGATTTCTGAGTGCCACTTTAGGAAGGGCATTGACAATCTGGACAGCATTTAGTGGAGGAAGAGTAGGATGATGACTGGACTAAAAATCATGTCATACATGGATCAGTGGATGGAATGACTGATGTTTAGTCTGGAGAATAGAAGACTTAAAGGGACAAAATAGCTTTCTTCTAGTATTCAAAAAGCTTTCATGGAGAAGAGGAATTGATAGTTATAGTTCACATTTCCATAGGACATTAAACTTTGCAAAATGCTTTACATGATATTTCACTTGATTCTTACAACACACCTGTGATACTAGAAGTATCATCTCCATTTTAAACATGAAGAAACTTAGTCTTAAGAGGACTTAAGTGCCTTGCTCATGTTCACAGTGAATGTCAGAGGCAGAATTTAGACCCAGTTCTCTTCTCCTGCCAAGTCCAGTGTTCCTGACAATATGGCAAGGAAAGAGCTTGTTTCATTTTGCCATAAAGCACAAAGCTAGGAGCAATGGGGGGAAATTTTGGAGGGGAAAATTTGGGGTTCAATGTAAGGCAAAATTTCATAACAGGTAAAGATTTCCTAAGTAGATTTACCCCTTGGGGGTAAATAGCTTCTCCCTCCCTGAAGGGAGGTCTTCAAAGTAAGATTTTGACTTATCTATTGATTGAATTACATGACTTAAGTCCCTTCCAAAACTGAGATCCTGTGATCAACAAATCGATCTGATATAACTATTATGGAGATGTCTCCTTTTCTCACCAGTCCTTGGGTTACCCTTGGACAACCTTCTTCCACACCATGATTCACCTGCTCAAGGTACACAGTAGCTGAGCTCTCCTTCTAGAGACTCAGTAACAGTAATTTACTAAATGACACCCAAATTCCCCGAACAGATTAAAGAACTGACCTCATATGGTAAAACTACCTTTATTTAATTTAAATCAATGGAAACGTTCTCTGAGAGGTAGCATATGGCACTGGGACCTGGAGTCAGGAGATACAGGTTTGAAACCTGGCTCCAATATTAGCCATTTGATCATGGGGGAGCAATTTATTTCCTTGAGTTTCCAGTTCTCCAGCTATAAAGTGAGGCTAATTACACTTGCACTGTCTACTCCACTGAATAATGGTGAGGAAAGAACTCCGTGATCCTTAAAGCTATCTATAAACATCAGATTTATTAATAAAGATTAAAGAATTACCCTATTCTACTGCTCCCTCTTTTAGATGCACCCTTTAAGCATTTATCAAAGTAATTAGAATATGGGGAAATCTGAGTTTCAGATGACAAATTCTTTGTGTCTTTCTCTGAAACTCTAGTCAGAAGGCATTCATGAAAACCACGTATCAAAAGCAACTTTCCTCCCTCTCATTCAAAAAAAATTCAGATGAATTCCAATGGAGTGGTCAAGTTTTAGGGACAGGGGGTCAATACCACTGGCTCAATATTTTTTTTTAATTATTCCCCAAAGGTCTTGCATTTTTTAAAATAATTTTTAAAATTTTACACTTAAATACAAAATGAGAAAAGAAAAAAAATCATTGCTATGTACACAGCAGACCATAAGAGAGGATTCAATATGAAACAAATTTCCATTTCAAGAAAATCTATATAATAAATGCTACACATCATTTTCAAAACTGTCCAGCTTTTCTTTGCTTCCTTATTGGTTTTCTCTGCTGTGCACTTTTTACTTTCTTTTTTCCCCTTCCTCCCCTTCCCCTAAAGAAGTCTACCACTAAGTGTGAATGTGTATTATTTATATATACATACACACACACACACATACACAAACACACACACACACATGCAAAAACATCTATAAACATACACATATGGATATATACTCATACACAAATATATAAGACCATACTATGCTTATTTCCTTCTATCATCTGTTTCTCTAAAGATGGATAACATTTTCCTTCATAAGTCCAAGTCTTTTCACGTTTTTTCCTAAATCAACCAGCTCATCATTTCCTACACCACAGCAATATTCCTTTCTAATATTTTGATAAGTAAACTCATAGGTTTGCTTCCTTCATAGCATCTTTCAGGTTAATTTGGATAAGTATAATAGTGAGAATGATTTGATTGCTCAAAATTGTTCTTAAGACAATAATTCTAGGGGGGAGGATCCAAGATGGCAGAGTAGAAAGACTCACATATGCTAGCTCCGAACCCACAGCCCATGGATCTCCTGTAAAAAGAACTCCCAACAAATTCTGGAGCTGTGGAAGCCACGCAGCAACACAGTGAAGGAGATTTCCGTTCCAGAGAGCCCTGAAAAACTGATCCCAAAGGTCTGTTGCGCGCTGGAAGGGAGCAGGGCCCAGCCCTTCCCTGGCTGCATGGCAAAGAGAGCAGCAGATCGGGGCAGGCTTCAGGGACGGAATCTCTGGTGGCCACGAAGGTTCCTCCACCCACAGACGCACAGGTCAGTGAGAGAGACGTCTGGACAGGCTGAGAGAGCGGGGTGTCTCCACTACTCAGGCCCCCTCAGGAGGCAGTGGCAGAGGCAGCAGGAGGCCAGAGGCTCCCAGAGCAGGCAGGAGCTCAGCAGGAGCTCCATTACAGAAGGTCTCTGCATAAACCCCCTGAGGGAACTGAGCCTGGGAGGTGGCCCTGCCCCTACTGAGAACCTGATTTAATCTTACCCTGAATAGCAGCTGGGCCCTCTGCTGAAAGCCCTGAGGCTGGGGAGCAGCATTTGAATCTCAGACCCCAAGCACTAGCTGGGCAGATCTGGGCGGGGGTGGAGAGGAATCTCAGAAGTCAAGTAACTGGCTGGGAAAATGCCCAGAAAAGGGGAAAAAAAATAAATAAAAAAAATTAAAAAAAAAGGTTACTTTCTTGGTGACCAGATGTTTCCTCCCTTCCTTTCTGATGAGGAGAAACAATGCTTACCATCAGGTAAAGACATAGAAGTCAAGGCCTCTGTATCCCAAACATCTGAAATAAACATCCAATGGACTCAGGCCATGGAAGAGCTCAAAAAGAATTTTGAAAATCAAGTTAGACAGGTGGAGGAAAAACTGGGAAGAGAAATGAGAGAGATGCAAGAAAAGCATGAAAAATGGGTCAATACCTTGATAAAAGAGACCCCAAAAATGCTGAAGAAAATAACACCTTGAAAAATAGGCTAACTCAATTGGCAAAAGAGGTTCAAAAAGCCAATGAGGAAAAGAACGCTTTCAAAAGCAGAATTAGCCAAGTGGAAAAAGAGGCTCAAAAGCTCACTGAAGAAAATAGTTCTCTCAAAATTAGAATG
>CM053770.1:557988952-558006946 GCA_028658325.1 Potorous gilbertii
ACAAATGGGGAGAAAATTTTGGAACCCAAAATCTTGTGAAAATGAATGTAAAAAGTTAAATAAATTTATAAAAAAAAATTAAAAATAAAAATAAAAAAGAATGAAGGATCAGTAGGATAGAGCCAAGATGGTGGAGTAAAAGCAGGGACTTCCCTGAACTTTCCTCCAAAGCCCTCCAAATACCTGTAAAAAAAATAACCCTAAATAAATTCTAGAGCTACAGAACCCACAAAACGAGAGAGTGAAATAAATTCCCAGCCCAAGACAACCAGGAAAGTCAACAGGAAGGGTCTTTCTCACAGGGCAGGAAGTGGAATGCAGTGTAGCCTGGGCTGCATCAGCACAGAACAGCCTGAGCACAGACCAGGGGACTGAATCATTGGCAGCTGTGGCAGTTTCCATACTTCTCAACCAACAAATGCCAAAAAAAGTCAGTGACAAAAACTCTATGGGACTTGGGTGAAAGGGGAACTCAGTCTGGCCAGGTCTGGCCCCAGCTCCAGGACGGTAAGGGGCGGGGGGCTATTTGGGATGGGAATGTGACTGTGGGAGGTGGTGGTGGTGTCAGCAGCAGTGACAGAGGCTGCTTCCAGAGCTCTAGGCACACAAACAGTGGGGTATCGAGCAGCTGATAAAAAATGCCTGAAGCTGAGACAGTAACACTCACCTCCACCCCCTCCCCCACTGGAAGCTGAATTCTACCTTGACAAAAAGTTAGAAAGTCAAGTGTTTGGCTGGGAAGATGAGTAAACATCATAAAAGATTTCAGACCACAGAGTCTTACTTTGATGACAAGGAAGGTCTGGGCATCAACCAGAGGAGGACAGCCGAGTCAAAGGTCCTATATCAAAAGCCTCAAAGAGGAATACGGCTATAGAAGAGCTCAAAAAGGATTTTGAAAATCAAGTAAGTAGAGGAAAAATTTGGAAGACAAATGAGAGTGATGCAAGAAAAGCATGAAAAATGAGTCAATGGTTTGCTAAAGGAGACCCAAAAAAATATTGAATAATGTCTTAAAAAATAGCCTAACCCAGATGGCAAAAGAAATCCAAAAAGCCAACAAGGAGAAGAACGCCCTAAAAAGCAGAATTGGCCAGATGGAAAAGGAGGTCCAAAAGATCACTGAAGAAAATAATTCCTTCAAAATTAAAATGGAGCAAATAGAAGCTAATGACTTTATGAAGAAATTATAGAACTCAAGAAATTATAAAACAGAATAAAAGAATGAGAAAATAGAAGAAAATGTGAATATCTCATTGGAAAAACCACTCACCTGGAAAATAGATCCAGGAGAGATAATTTTAAAATTATTGGACAACTTGAAAACCATGATCAAAAAAAGAGCCTAGACATCATCTTTTAAGAAATTATCAAGGAAAACTGCCCTGATATTCTAGAACCAGATGGGTAACTTAGAAATTGAAAGAATCCACCAATCACCTCTGGAAAGAGATCCTAAAAGGAAAATTCCTAGGAATATTGTAGCCAAATTCCAGAGTTCTCAGGTCAAGGAGAAAATATTGCAAGTAGCCAGAAAGAAACAATTTGAGTATTGTAGAAATACAATTAGGATAGCACAAGATTCTACATTAAGGGATCAAAGGGCTTGGATTATGATATTCTAGAGGTTAAGAGGAGCTAGGATTAAAACCAAGAATCACCTACCCAACAAAACTCTTCAGAGGAAAAAAATGGAAATTCACTAAAATAGAGGACTTTCAAGTGTTCTTGATGAAAAGACCAGAGCTAAATAGAGAATTTGACTTTCAAATACAAGAATTAAGAGAAGTATGAAAAGGTAAATGGGAAAGAGAAATCATAAAAGACTTATTAAAATTGAACTATTTACATTCCTACATGGAAAGGATATTTGTAACTCATGAGACCTTTCTCTGTATTAGGGTACTTGGAGGAAAAACAGAGAGAGAGAGAGAGAGAGAGGTGGATAGATGCCACAGGATGAGTTGAATATGAAGGGGTGATATCTAAAAAATAAAATTAAGGGATGAAAGAGGAATACATTGGGAGGAGAAAGGGAGAGATAGAATGGAGTAAATTACGTCCCATAAAAGAGGCAAGAAAAAGGTTTTACAATGGAAGGGAAGGGGGAGGTGAGAAGAATGAGTGAACCTTACTCTCATTAAAGAGGGAATAACATACACACTCAGTTGGGTATCTTACTCTACAGGAAAGTAGGGGGGAAGGAGATAAAGGGGGAGGGATGATAGAAGGGAGGACAGATTGGGGGAGGGGTAGTCAGAAGCATACACTTTAGAAAAGGGACAGGGTCAAAGGAGAAAATAGAATAATTAGGGGACAGATAGGATGGAGGGAAATATATAGTCTTTCACAACGTTCCTATTATGGAGATGTTTTGCATAACTACACATGTATAACCTATATTGAATTGCTTACCTTCTCAATGAGGGTGGGTGGGGAGGAAAGAAAAGAGAGAACTTGGAACTCAAAGTTTTAAAAACAAATGTTAAAAAAAATTGTTTACATGCAATTGGAAAATAAGATATACAGAAATGGGGTATAGCAATCTATCTTGCCCTTCAAGAAAGTAAAGGGGAAGGGGATATGAGGGAGGAATGATACAAAGGGAGGGCATACTGGGGGAAGGGGTAATCAGAATGCATGTCATCTCAGGGTGGGGGAGGGGAAAGATGAGAAAATTTGGAACTCAGAATTATGTGGAAATAAATGTTAAAAACTAAAAATAAATAAATACATTTAAATCTTCAAAAAATTAAAAGAATGAAGAACCAACAACCATTAAGCAATTGTTGAAAAGATATGGTTCAACCTATGCTTTCAAAAATTCATTTTGGTAGTTGAGTGTTGGATAGAATGAAGTGGGGAGAGACTTGAGGCAGGGAGATCAATTATAAAGCTTTCTAACTTAAGTTTCTAGCCTAGGTAAGAGGCAATGGTAGCTAGGTGGCACAATGGATAGAGTACCAGCCCTAGAGTCAGCAGGATTTGAGTTTAAGTGTGGCCTCACTTACTGTGTGACCCTGGGAAAATCCCTTAAACCTGTTTGTCTGTTTTATCAGCTGTAAAATGAGCTGGAGAAAGAAATGGCAATCCACTCAAGTACCCACATTTTAAACTCAAATCATCCTGATTCCAAGTCCATTATCCACAGAACGTAACTTCATATTTTAAAAGAAAAATAAAAACCAGGTAGCTGATATTTCCGAGAGGGTGAAAGAATTCTTGGAGTAGCAGATCACTGATCAATGAAACCTTGGTAAATAATGTTAGAATTTACTGTTTATCACACATTCTATTTATTGTTTGTTTCTTTGTTTTAGTGATGTCTTTTGTTTATTCATCATCTACATTTCCAAATGAGGGTATTGAGGTTTGGGGGGGCCTAGGGACCTCAAAATGCCAACACACCTGGGTCCTGACTGAATGTATTTCACTCAAGTCTTCTTTCAACAAAAGAAAAACAAAGTTCACTAAAAATCTGTTATTTTTAATGCCAAACTCTTAAGAAATCTCTTCATTGGCTAGACTCTTAAAGAATCTCAGCATTTGTGGTGCTTGTACTGACAAGTGGGACAGATAGTATCTGAGTCATTAGAATTTGAGCACTTTCATGGAGGTAAGATGGATCTTATACACAGATAAACTGTGGGAGGGATCTAGGGTTGACCAAGTAGTCTGGGGTAACTAGAGGAGAGGTTTAGAGCCAGTAGCTGAGCCACTCCCAGAGGTCAGATACCAGAAATCAAGAAAATGGGATTTTGATGGAATCAAGGGTGGGAATTAGCTGGAGGCAATCCAGAGGTAATAGATTATAGAGGGCTAGGCTAGATTCAGGGTAACAGAAAAGCCAGATCAAGAGGGAAGATTCAAGGAGAGTTCAACGTGGGGTTTTCCTGAGCCTATGGACAAATGGGACTCAGATTTTTTTGGGGTAAGGAGTGAAAGTCTCAGCTTGGGCCTATACCCCATCAAGGGCACCTACATCTCAGTAGATAAGAGTGCTGGGAAGACTCTTCTGAGTTCAAAAGACATTTACTTTCTGTGTGACTCTGGGCAAGTCCCTTAAGTCTCTTTGTCTCAGTTTCCTCATCTGTAAAATGGATTGGCAAAGGAAAATGGCAAACTGCTCCAGGAACTCTGCCAAGAAAACCCTAAATGAGTTAATGAAGAGTTGAACATGACTGAAACAAGATTCAACAATGTTTGTAATATATTCCCCTCTCCTCCTTCTCCCAGAGAACCTTTAGTTAAAACAAAGAACAAAATAGGAGAATAAAAATAGTTTAGACAGACCAACCAACGTATTTACCAAGTCTGACATCATTTTCAGGTGTTCCTGATTTGCCCAGCTGCTAGTGCCTTTCCCTCAAATTACCTTGTATGTTTTGTGTATACCTATATTATGTCCATGTTGACTCTTTCAAAAAAAAAAAGCCTTTAAGATCATAGACTTTCAAGTTAGTCTTTGTATCTCTAGTCCTAGGACAGTGCTGGCATAAAGTAGGCACTTAATAATAAATGCTTATTCATTGATGCTACATTTTGCAGCACCCCAGCTCTGAAAAAAAAAAAAAAGAGATGCATTTACATATTTCTTCTTTGTGGGCCAAACTGTCTCACAATTCCAAAGGATTCTATTGAGATGATTGTTGTTTTTTCCATTTACATCGCTATAGTCATTGTTTATTTTTGTTTCCCTGGTCATGTTTCCTTCACTTTAGCATCAGTTCATGAGTCTTTCCCATGCATCTGAGAAGTCGTCATATTCACTATTTTTTTGTAGTGCTCTAAGATTCTATTATACTGTTGTACACACATTGTTTTTCAAGACAAATGCAAAATGTACTTTTCTGAAGTTTCTTTTGCCCACTCTATTTGCGTTTCAAAGACTGCTTAACTGTTTTCTTTTAATTTCTCATTGATAAATAATTCTCGATGATTCATACTGTGGATTCTTTAGTGAGTTGTCTCTTCCTGGCTGCTAAGCCTTTCTCTTTTGCCTTGCCCCCTCCCTCACTTTTCCTCTCTTGGTCAAAGTAGTCGCACTGAGGAAAGCCAGCTTCAGGTTTCTCTACAAAAAGACCTATAGAAGAATATATTCTACCTAAGGGAAACATTTTAAGAATTCCCTTTGTCCCAGGAATGGCTGGGCAGCGGAGAGACCTACAGTCCAGTGGGGGTGCCCTGCTTGCCTTGTCCTCCCCTCTTGCCTCAGTTAATAATAGCTCTACTATAGACCAGGTACTAAGTTAAGCACTTTACAAATATTACCTAATTTGTTCCTCACAACTTTGGGAGAGAGGAGATATTATTATACCCCTCTTACAGTTGAGGAAACTGAGGCAGGCAGCCGTTAAATGACTTGCCTAGGGTCACACAAGCTAGTAACTGCCTAAATTTGGGTTTAAAGTCAGGCTGACTCCAAATTCAGCATTTCATCCACTGCACCACCTTGCCCAGGATATTAGGATATCAACCCCACCAACAGTATCAGTTAATCAACAGGTATTTACTGTCTACTATATTCCAAGCACCATGCTCTATACTGTAAATATAAAAACAAAACTAAAATAGTCCTTGTCCTTACTTTTTGTGGTGGGAGACACTAGTGGCTGAGAAGATTAGGAAAGGTCTAGTGTAAGAGAGGGCTTTTAAGCTAACCTTGGAGGGAAACCAAGGATTGGACGGGAAGTGGTGCATTCATTCCTACCACTATTTCTACTACAGCTTGGTCAAAAGCACAAATGTGGGACTGTCATGTGTGAGCAACAGCAAGAAGGCTAGAGCTGGACTGGACTGTATAGTATAGGAAAAGAAGCAATGGATAAGCCTGAAAAAGTAGGCTGGTGTCATGGTGTCTGCACTCTACTTGACTCTAGAGGTAATAGAGAACCTCTGGATTTTACTGAGTAGGGGAATGACCTGGTCAGACCTGTGCTGCAGGTAACTGGACAGATGGGCAAGGGGGAGAGACCTGAATTAAAGAAACCAATTCAGAAACAATTGCAATTTTCTAGACAAGAGGTGGTGAAAGCTTGAACCAAGATGTGAGTGGAAAGAAGAGGGTGAATCCAAGAAGTATTATGCAAGGAAGACCAGTAAGGCTTGACAACCAAGTGAGCATGTAGTGAAATGGGCAGCAGCTTTGGACACAATATTAAAAATTTTCAAATATAAATTCTGGTTTATATAATATTTTATATAACATAGTATTATAACATTTAACTAAAAGATATTACTCTCTCAGGTTTTTAATAATTTTTGAAGAACACACTAACAATTTCAACACCTTTAACCAGGAAGCTGCTGTACAACGGTTACTGTCCCATCACCCCTCTGGTCAGGCCACTTTGTCTAGGTGATTCACTCAAGATTCATAATGCAAGTTTCATTTTCACAGATCAAACTGAATGTACGCTCAAGTGGAAAGCAGAAAAAATATTTCAATGGTATTTTCAAGGTCAAGAGAAACACAGAATATTCAAACATTGTGGAAAAACCTCCCTGATAAACTGAACCACTGCTACTTCAAAGCCACTGTCTCCCCCCAAAAGTCTCTCTCTTTCTCTTTGACTGCCATCAACTTAATCCCTAAATCCAGAGAAACTAAATTGTTCTAACTTCTTAGGATAGAGAAGTAAAATCTTAATTCAATTAAACAAGTTTGAGGTTAAAAGCTTTACCACTGAATCCTACCTCCCCAATTATCTTGTATTTGTGTATGTGATGTGTGTGTATATGTATGTATATATGCATATATAAGTACATAAACACACACATGTACATGTTTGCTTCTCCTTGAAGGCAAACTCAGAACATAGTAGGTGTTTAACAAATGCTTGTTGAAGATTACGGAAGAAAAGAAACATTTAACCAAATAAGGCACAAGGCTCAAGATGATACAGTTACTCTGTTTTAACCCTCTCTCCTAGCCTTGGGTAAGTCTCTCTTTAGTAATATCCAGAGAGAGAGGGAAGGGGAGAGACAGAAGAGGTGAGATAAGTGTTCAGTGAAGTCCCCTCCAAAAATATCCCATTCATCACTGTCAAACCAGGTATAAGCTGGCATGAAATCAACATCATGAGGAAAAACAGGATCAAGAAAGGCAAAAAAAAAAATTTACCCTTTTACTAAACACAACAAGAATACAGAAGAACAGTTCTCCAGGCCCCCTGCTCACTGGACATACACAGGGCAATAACAGCAGCCCCCAAAGACAATTTCTCAAATTCAAAGAGTTATTCTCCCTCCTTGATACCAGTTGTTATGATTGCCCTCATGGCATTTACTTTATCCCACCTTCCAGGTCTCCGATACTAAGGAAGGTATTTGGAATCATTAATGCCTCACACAGCCTCATCAGACCCTTAGTCCCCATGGTGTGGGCAAAACAATGCCAAGGGGAGTCACAAAGATGCTTTCTGGTTGATAATCTATCCAAGTGAAAACACTCATAAGAGAAAAAACAAATTTCATTCAAGAATTACATGTGAAAATGATTCAGGGCATGGAATATTTATTGAGATAACAATGTTATTTATATTCTATTTCCAGGATTCTTAGCTTTAGAATTAGTAGCAAAACTAAGCATATAAAAGATATAATACAAAAGTTAAATATAATATAGTTATATATACAGTAAGATATAGTATGTAAAACCAATGAGATTTTCCATTAATTTATTTAAATTATGAAATTTAAAATTTTTTCTGTCCTTTAAACAGAAATTGTACTTGAAGTTCAATACAATTCTAAAGAATCAATACTAACAATTTTGTAAGGCTTTTACAAAAATGCATTAAGCAGTGTATTTTTCCTCCCCTCTGTTTTTATTCTTGTGATATTTGGTATAGTCATTGTACAGTTCCTTAAAGACTTCTCTCACACCAGGCTGTAATGAAGTCCTTAGGAAATGGATGTCTCGTTCAATGCAGAGGTCCAGTATAAGATAAATTCCCTCCTTCAGAAGGTTCTTCACAGCGGGATACAGAGTCACCTAGAAAAAGGAAAAATTCTTTATTTTTCAAAGTAGAAAACTGGGAGGAGTCAATGAAAAATAAAACTGAAGTTCTAAAAGAAAACCAGTTATCCACAAATTGAGAAAATTTACCAAAGACAATATAATCTCAAGTACAGTTTTGTATACAGCTTAAATTACTGAATTTTTTTTAAAGATGATGTGGATATGTTTAGATATTTAGATTGAATTCTTTAAAAAAGAATAATTGAACACCCACCTGGAATTCATTTTCTGGAGACTTGACCTGAGACCACAAAATGATTCTTAAATATTAATTATCATAATTCCTAACAGCCAGAAGCACACTCATCTAAAGTTTTCTACTTTGCCAATCACTACATAAGCTGTACTCTTTCAGTCAACTATGGCACCATTTAATAAACAATAGTGCAAAATAATTAGTAATAAACTACAATGTAACTGCTAATTTGAGTAATAATAGCACAAGGGCTGTTTGGTATGTGCGCACAAAGTTCAGGCTGAGAGGGCGTGAACGGAATTAGGGTTACTTCTTTGGCCCCACGGTAAAAAGAGGAGCTCAGAAACATGCCCCTTGAATCCCAAAATAGAGCATTATAATTTATAAACCTGGTATAATGACTTAGCCTACCATGAAACGAAGAAACATATCATTAATAATATATACCATAAATGAAACTGGAAGACAAAAAGCTAAATGGAAGGATGGCTCATAGGTTCACTATGGAGAAGTAAAAATAAGGACACCAGGAGAGTTTACCTTACTTGGTGTCCCCAGGTAATAAATGCCATTTCCTAGGACATTTAGTCATCTTGAATTGCAGCATTCATGATAAGCAGAAGGACCACAATGAAGATAATTATAGTTTAGATACCTATATCTTTTGTAGGATTAAGAAGTGAAGAAATCTTATGAACTACTCAAAAAGACTCTCCAAAGTAAAACAACATATATTTTTTATACTTGGTGATGGTAATACATATAGGAGGACATAGGAAGGATAGTGAAAAAAAGGGGGAAAACATGCTGCAGGATGAAGAAAAGGAAGAAATCAAAGATTTAGAGATTATATGAATATTTTAAACCTACATATAATCAATATATTTTTTTCCAAGGAGAGCCAAGAAGTGATGCACAAAGTAACCACCAAATGCCATCTGAAAAACTATATATATAAAAATTATTATAAAGGAAACAACTAGCTCCTGATTCAATTTCCATCAAATCACAGTTGTATATAGTAAGACAATCAATTTGTTAGAACAAAGGTCAAAATCAATACCAATCTAGAATGATAAAAAACAAGAAGCTATAAAAGCAATTTTAATAGCTCCAACCTGCCCTATTATATAAACAAGCTAATGATACAAAAAAAAACCCAGATAAAGAAACAGACATCAAAACTGACTTGTGATTTGCTAACGAAGTTTAAATCACCATTATCCGATTAAAAGAGCACAGAAAATGCTCATTATCATAGAGAATGGCTCTCCATGCCCTCCAGATGTTGCTGTCCCCATGAGACAAACAAGAGAATTACAGAAAACAAGGGATATGTAAAAAATATGCCCTCTAGGCTCACAGTCTTTAAGATTAAGACTGATTAAATCACTAGGGCAGGAGACAAGCAGAATGTCAACATAGGCTTGTAGTTTCTGTTTATAATACCCAGACCCTCAGATCAATAAATGGAATTGGTCTTTCTTCACCACATCACCCAGCTGTGTAGGGACACAGGCTGTCCACTACAAATGGCTGGGGCAATGAAGCAAAAACCAGAAAAAGAATCAGACTATAGAATCTTGCTTTGGTGACAAGGAAGAGCAAAACATGCAAACAGAAGAAAACAAAAGCAAACCTCCTCCATCCAAAGCCTCCAAGAAAAATATGAATTGGACTCAGGCATGGAAGAGCTCAAAAAGGATTTTGAAAATTAAGAGAAGTAGAGCAAAAATTGGAAAGAGAAATGAGAGTGATGCAAGAAAATCATGAAAAATGAGTCAACTGCTTACTAAAGGAGACCCTAAAAAATGCTGAAGAAAATAACACTTTAAAAAATAGACTAACCCAAACAACAAAAGAAACCCAAAAAGCCAATGAGAAAAATGTCCTAAAAAGCAGAATTGGCCAGATGGAAAAGGAGGTCCAAAAGCTCACTGAAGAAAATAATTCCTTAAAGTTTAGAATGGAGCAGATGGAAGCTAATGAATTTATGAAAAGTTACAAAATTATAAAACAAAACCAAAGGAATGAAAAAATAGCAGACAAGGTAAAAGATCTCACTGAAAAAAACAACTGACCTGGAAAACAGATCCAGGAGAGACAATTTAAAAATTATGGGACTACCTGAAAGCCATGATCAAAAACATGAGCCTACACATCATCTTTCAGGATATTATATAAAAGGAAACTGCTCTGATATTCTAGACCCAGAGGGTAAAATATAAACAGAAAGAATTCACTAATCACCTCCTGAAAGAGACTCCAAAAGGAAAACTCCTAGGAATATTGTAGTCAAATTCCAGGTAAAGAGAAGATATTGCAAGCAGCCAGAAAGAAACAATTTGAGTACTGTGGAAATACAATCAGGATAACACAAAATCTAGCAGCTTCTACATTAAGAGATTGAAGGGCTTGGAATAGGATATTACAGAAGTCAAAGAAGCTAGGATTAAAACCAAGAATCACCTACCCAGAAAAACTTGAGTGTAATACTTCAGGCAGGGGAAATGGTCATTTACCGAAATAGAGGACTTTCAAGCATTCTTGATGAAAAGACCACAGCTGAATAGAAAATCTGACTTTCAAACCCAAGAATCAAGAGAAGCATGAAAAGGTAAACAGAAAAAAGAAATTATAAGGGATTTACAAAAGTTGAACTGTTTATATTCCTACAGGGAAAGATAATATTTATAACTCTTGGGACTTTTCTCAGTATTTGGGTAGTTGGAGGGTTATATACATAGAGACAGAGGGCACAGGGTGGAGATATCTAAAAAAATAAAATTCAGGGGTGAGAGAGGAACATATTTGAAGGAGAAAGGAAGAAACAGAATGGGGCAAATTAACTCTCATAAAAGAGGCAAGAAAAAGCTTTTTCAACTGAGGGAGAAAGGAAGGAGATAAGAGGGAAAAGTGAAGCTTACTCTCATCACATTTGGCTTAAGGAGGGATAACATACACACTCAATTTGGTACAAAAATCTATCTTATACTACAGGAAAGTAGGGAAGAAGGGGACAAGTGGGGTGGGGATGAAAGAAGCAAGGACAAATGGGAGGAGAGGGTAATTAGAAGTAAACACTTTTAGGGAGGGAACAAGGTCTAAAGAGAGAATAGAATAAATGAGGGGCAGGATAGGATGGAAGGAAATATAGCTAGTCTTTCACATCCTGACTTTTATGGAAGTCTTTTGAGTAACTACACATGTATAACCTATGTTGAATTGCTTGCCTTCTCAGTAGGGGTCAGTGGGGAGGAAGGAAGGGAGAGAAGTTGGAACTCAAAGTTTTAAAAACAAATGTTAACAATTGTTTTTACATGCAACTGGGAAATAAGATATACCAGCAATGGGGTATAGAAATCTATCTTGTTCTACAAGAAAATAGAGGAGATGAGGATAAAGGAAGGGAGAGGTGTGATAGAAAGGAGGGCAGATTGGGGGAAGGGGTATTCAGAATGCACAGTGTCTTGGGAAGGAGGAGGGGAGAGATGGGGAGAAAATTTGGAACTCAAAATCTTGTGGAAATGAATGTTGAAAACTAAAAATAAATAAATTAAAAACAAAAAACAACCCAAAATGACAGATCTGAACCAGAGGTAAGTGAAAGCACAGAAACTGTGGGACATGATGAGGCTAGCTATGATGTAAAAGCAAATTGCATCAATAAAAGCATTTTTTTTAAACAACCTACACACTTATCAAAGCATATCCACAATGAAGTCAGGTTCTTGTAAATTATATTCTATGATGGGTTTTTAGTTGTATGACTGAAGAGTAAAGAATAAAACATCCTACTGTGGTTGTTAGTGAAATACTAAAAAAAATCATTTGGTAGCACCAAACACTACCTTCCTTTAAAAGGCTCCCTGAACAAAATATCTCCCATGCATATGCTAATATTGTCAAACAAGATTACTTTAAATAACAGAGGAAACTTTGATTAATAACCCTCTGGCTAATAATATCAAATGAAGCATAAAAACAATTGCTAGCTTTTATTTCCTTTTTTCCCCATCAGCTACATCGCTTCTGGAAATTTCTGCCTTTGTACTCACTTCTCAGTATGCTCTAACTCTCTGATTGGACCTTCTGTCTGGAAGGCAGCCCTCCCACCACACCCCCCAACACATTTTTAAGCTTCCTTTTGTATATTGTCTTCAACAATGGGCTATAAGCTCCTTGAGGGAAGGAACTACCTTTCCTTTTATTTGCATTTGTATCTGCAGTACCTAGCACAGTGACGGGTAGATAGTGTTTCATAAATGGTTATTAACTGTTGACTAATTTGCAAAGCACGGTATAAATATCATGTCCTTTAGCCCTCACAATACCCCTATGAGGTAAGTGAAATTATCATCCCCATTTTACAGATAAGGAAACTGAAAGTGATTACGTGATTTGTTCGGAGACCCAAAGCTAGTCAGTGTCTGAGGCAGGATTTAAATCCAAGTCTTTCTCACTTCAAGTCAACACTTAATCCATTATGCCTATGTACAAGATGTACTTATGCTCAATGAAGTTGTCTGCTACTGTCAGAGAGAGGTGCCCAGTCTGGTGTTCAAACAGAGGATGGCTTCCTGTAGCCCTTCCCTGTAGCTGATGAGGTCCTCAAGATGCTTCTGTTTGTGGACGGCATTGTGCTGACTACGGCATTGTGCTGACTACATTAATGCCCAGTACATTGCAACAGCTGTAAATGAATTCCATGATCAAGGAAGAATTCAGCCAAACCATTCACATTAAAAAAAAAAAAACGTGGATGAAGAATGCCTGTTGTTCAGGCTGATATTCAGTTGGTAGCAGTCAGTCAATTAATAGGTATATCATGATCAGAAAGAAACATGTTGAACATGGAAAAAGAACTGGGCTTAGAACTGATTATAAGGCTAAACTACCTTTGGGAAATTGTGCAAAGTTTCTGATGATACCAAGCCTCTTCCTTCAAAAGTGGCTTATCTTTTTTTTAAAACCATTAACTCTTCCCCTGATGTTAAAAGGCCATCCAAACCATCTCATCTATTTGAATGCTCCTTTTCAGTCTCCTCTGATGGTCCCTCATCCATATCATACCCTCTAGTCATGTATCTCTCATGATTCTATCCTGGGCCCTCTTCTCTTTTCCCTCAATACTACTTCACTTGGTAGTCTTATCAGCTTTTATGGATCTAATAACCATCTTTATGCTGATGATTCTCAAATTTATTATCTTGCTCTACCCTCTCTGCTAATGTCCAATCTCACTTCTCCAACTGACTTTCAGATATCCCAAACTAGATGTCCAGTAGACATCTCAATTAAACATATCAAAAGCAGAGCCTGCTGTGTTTCCCCCTAAATACGCACACAAACCCCTTCCTTATTACTATAAAGGGCAACACCAGTGCCCCAGGCTCACAAGTCAGTCCCCCTAGTCCCTCAGGTTCATAACCCAAGAGCAATCCTTGACTCCTCACTACCTGTCAATTCCCTTCACCCCAATATCCAAAATGTTGTCAAGGCCTGTTGATTTCACTTCTGCAACAGTTCTCCTATATGGCCCCTTCCCTTCTCTGACACTGATACCACTCTGGTACATGCCCTCACCACCTTACTCCTGGATGATTGCAATAGGGTTTGCCTGCCTCAAATCTCTCCCCACTCCAAACCATCCTCTATTCAACCACCACAGTGATTTTCCTAAAGCATATGTCTTGACTATGTCACTCCCCTTTTCAATAAACTCTAGTGATTCCCTATTGCCTCCAGAATCAAATACAAAATTCTGGTTAGTATTCAAAGGCCTTCATAATCTAGCCTTCTTTTACCTTTCCAGGCTTCTCACCCTTGTAGCCCTTCCTTGTGACTGATAAGGTTCCCAAGATCGTCCTATTCGTGTATGGCCTGTGATGACTGCATTAATGCCCAGAACACTGCAACAGCTATAAATGAATTCCATAATCACTGAAGAATTCAGGTGAATCATCCATGTGAAAAAAAACAAGCAGGCAGATGCAGAATGCCTGTTATCCAGGCATACCCCCAATATACTCTTGGATCAGGTGACATTGAATTCTTGTCTGTTCTATGAGCAAGGCACTCCATTTCTGGACTCCAGGCATTTTTTTCTGATTGTACTCCATGCCTGCAATGCTATTCCTCCCCAACTTTGCCTACTGCTTCCTCTGGCTTCCTTTAAGTCCCAACCAAAATCTGGTCTTGTATGGAATCCTTTCCCAACTCCTTTTAATTCTATTGCCTTCCTGCTGTTAATTCTTTTTTATTTCTCCTATAGATGGCTTTTTTTTGCATATACTTGTTTGCATGGTGTCTCCCACAATAGATTTTAAGTTCCTAGAGGGCAGGGATTGCCTTTGGCCTCTTTTTGTATCCCTAGTGCTTAGCATAGTGTCTGGCACATAGGAGGTGCTCAATAAATGTTTATTGTTTGAAACTGGAAATATCTTAGCATCTGGAGAATGAAAGCTGCAAGTCACGAAAGAGGCAATGGAAAGACTCAACATCATTAAAGAAGAATTCTACATTAAGCATTAAATATATCATTGAAGTGTTTAATGACTACATAGGCAACTCACATATTAGAAGTTAGGAACTGATGACAGTTCACATGCTGCATTGATACCCAATGGTCAAGAAACTTAGACAAAGGACCCCAGTAAGTTGGGTGGATCACCTATACTGGATTTATGGGAGGATATGATCTGTAGTTCTGGCAAGACTATTTTTATCAGTGAGAATATATAAGCCATTGAAATATCACATGTCACATTATGCTACATTCCATAAAAAAATTAGCTATGGAGAGGAGACGAATCCTCAACCAAAAAAAATAGGGGCAATTACGAAAAGAAAAAAAGAGATATGCTGATTAAATTGAAAAGCACGCATCAAAGGTAATCTTATGTTGACATCAGGTCTTGGCTACAAACATATCTCCAGACTTTCAGTTTACTCTGCCCTAGAAATTCTAAATCAGAAACAAAAGGAAGCTATACCCAGCTCCATCTCAGCTATGCCCAAAACCCTCTGGGAATGGGACAAGAAATGCAGCCTGGTTTAGAGATGAAGTCTAATTATAAACATCAGGAAGACACATACTGGTCCTAATTTACCAGTTTTTTCCATTTCTCTGCCAACTTTCACTTTAACATGAAATAATAATGAATAGCACTTTTAAAAAGCATTTTTACACAGAGTATCTCATTTGATTCTGGTAATAGTGAGGTAGGCAGTACAAGAATTATTGTACTCATTTGACAAGGACACCAATGTTAAATGACATGCCCCAGCTAGAATTCTGGGCTTCTAGCTTCCAGTGTAGTGTTCTTTCCACTACATCATCCAGAGAGTTAACTGAAAGTTTAACGCCACAGTAGACCAATCCAAAAATGAGGTGGAGCCGATGAAAAATGCCTGAAATTTTGCTGCAATGGTTATCATTTTTTTTACCTATGCATAACTGGAGTGCAGGTGAGTGCTTGGCACAGAGTAATTTCTTTAAAAATTGGTTTGAATTGTTGTTGAATCACTGGACAAGTAATGAAAAATCCATAAATAGCTTGGAAATCCTTAGATTAAAAGAACTGTGTAAATTATTTATTCTGTAGACTAATAATCTATAGCAAAAGCTATAAAGCTGAACTAGAGGGAAAGGAGTTGAAAGTGGCAATAATTTCACTATCTTGCCAACATTACTGCATGGAAGGATCATTAAAATTTTAATATTCTGTATGTCATGCATTGCTACTTCTCTGGACGGCGCAGAGTGCTGATTGATTCTCTCACCCCTATCAACTCTCCACCCGAAAAAAAATTTAAAGGAAAATTAAAGGAAAGATTTAAACAGCTGCAACTGCTGTCTTGTTTTTAATTACACTTATAAATGTTTTATGGTCTACATACATAGCAACACTCATCTGGAAAGATTTATGGTTCTCAAGCAGAAGACTCTAATGCATATGGAATTTTCTTCATTACTAAATTAAACAACAAATTAAAGCCCAAATGTGAAATGTGCTGCCAAGGGGGTCTGGGAGCCTGAAGGCTTTGATAACTCCAAAGGCATTCTGGCAGCCTAGATAACAAATTGAGGAGTGCAAGTCAGAAATGAAGAACGAAGCCAAGAAATCGTAGGTTTCTCATGCAAAATATATCCCAGAATAACAGTAACTCAGAAGTTCAAAATTTTGCTTTTCTTCATTAAATTATCTAAGGTAACTAGGTTTCATCATCTATAAAAAAGGAAGAAAAAACAGTAGTTTTCCTCATAAAAGACGTTTGAGTATTAATGACTCAAGTACATAAAAATATTTATGGCTAAATAAATGCTGAAAAATAATTCTTGGTAAACTTTACTGTGGCCCTAGATCTCACTGAAGCAATAACAAGTTTAAGGAATTGCTTTGTGCTGCTGCCACATTTCCCTTCCTGATTTATAAGATGAAAAATTACAGTGTCAGTCATCATCTACAGCTGCCATTTCAATTCCCCTCAAACCTTGGTCTAACATTAATACCAGAGTCATTCCATTTGCTAGGGTGGACAGGGAGCTAGAAAGTTGGGAGTGAGGCAGGACTTAGGTATTTTTAAAGCAAGTTTTTACTGCTATTTTCTGTTTCTTCCATCACCATAGTATCCCATGTGTCTTTTTTTCCTCCCTCTCCCTGAGAGCCATCCCATAGACAAATGCTATTTCCTAGGGAGGGAGGAAAAAGTCAGTACAACTGATCAACACATTGAAAAAGTCTGAAAACATGCAATTTGTAACACCTGTGGACATCCCACCCCCAGAAAGGGGTAGATTAGGGACATCTTCATTCCAGTCCTGCTTGATCTTTACAATTTTGTTACATTCGTTTTTGATTGCTTAGTGTGTCATTCTTTCCATTTACATTGTTGCAGTCACAAATTGTTTTCTTGGTTATGCTTCCTTCACTCTACACCAGTTCAGATAGATCTTTTCATGCTTCATTATATTCATCTCACACATTTCTTATTACATATTAATATTACATTATATTCACGTACCACAGTTTGTTCAGCCATCCCCCAAAAGCATCTACTCTGTTTTCTGTTCAAAATTTTTGAGTTTTTCTTGATTGATGGTTTTGTTTCTGTGTTTTATTTTGGCCCTGCTTGAGGTATTAGAATTATATTTGTCTCATAAAACGATTCTGGCAGAAAGCTTCCTTTTTTAAATTTTGACAATAATTTGTGAAATACAAGTACAAACTGTTCTTTCAAGGCGGGACAGAATTCTACCATGAAGCCATCAGAATCAGGAGTTCTTTTCTTTGGTAGTTCCTTTACAGCAAGATCTATTTTCTTTTCTGAGTATGGGTTACTTAAGATCTTTATCTGTTATTCTGATAGTGTGGGTATTTTATCTTTTTGAAAATATTCCTCCGTTTCTGTTAGTATTTAAGTGTGCATATGTTCTGATTATTCATTTTATTTTTTCTGGTTTGGCTATGACTTAATCTTACTCATTTACTATTTTATTGATCTAATTTGCCACTCTTCTTTTTAATCAAGTTAGCTAAGAGTTTACCATTTTTATTAGTTCTTTCAAAGAAATAGTTTTTAGTTTTGTCATATGAATGGGATTTTTGTTTCCAGTTTGTCCAATTCCCCTCTAATTTTTTTTATAAATTTATTTAACTTTTTACATTCATTTTCACAAAATTTTGGGTTCCAAATTTTCTCCCCATTTGTCCCCTCCCCCCACCCCAATACACCAAGCATTCTAATTTCCCCTGTCACCAATCTGCCCTCT
>CM053770.1:558007446-558141369 GCA_028658325.1 Potorous gilbertii
GAGAGAACTATTTTCTTCAATGAGAACCTCTTTTTCCACCTGACTAATTCTGCTTTTGAAAGCATTCTTCTCCTCATTGGCTTTTTGAACCTCTTTTGCCAATTGAGTAAGCCTATTTTCCAAGGTGTTATTTTCTTCAGCATTTTTTGGGGTCTCCTTTATCAAGGTATTGACCTGTTTTTCATGCTTTTCTTGCATCTCTCTCATTTCTCCTCCCAGTTTTTCCTCCACCTGTCTGATTTAATTTTCAAAATCCTTTTTGAGCTCTTCCAAGGCCTGAGCCCATTGGATGTTTATTTCAGATGTTTGGAATACAGAGGCCTTGACTCCTATTTATTTCCCTGACGGTAAGCATTGTTCTTCTTCATCAGAAAGGAAGGGGGAAATCATGTGGTCCCCAAGAAAGTAACCTTCTATGGTCGTATTTTTTTTCCCTTTTCTGGGCATTTTCCCAGCCAGTTACTTAACTTCTGAGATTGCTCTCCACCCCCACCCAGATCTGCCCAGCTAGTGCTTGGGGTCCGAGATTCAAATGCTGCTCCCCAGCCTCAGGGCTTTCAGCAGCAGGCCAGCTGCTATTCAGGGTAAGATTAAATCAGGTTCTCAGGTGGGGGCAGGGCCGCCTCCCAGGCTCAGTTCCCTCAGGGGGTTTATGCAGAGACCTTCAGTAATGGAGCTCCTGCAGAGCTCCTGCCTGCTCTGGGAGCCTCTGGCCACCACTGTTTCCCAAGGGGGCCTGAGTTATGGAGACACCCCACTCCCCTCTCGGCCAGCCCAGAAGTCTCTCTCACTGACCTGTGCATCTGTGGGTGGAGGGACCTTTGCGGCTGCTAGAGATTCTGTCCCTGAAGCCTGCACGGATCTGCTCGTTCCTCTCGGTGCCGCGTGGCCAAGGCAGGGCTGGGTTCCGCTCCCGTCTGGTGTGCAACAGACCTTTGGGCTCAGTTTTTCAGGGCTCTCTGGAACGGAAATCTCCTTCACTGTGTTGCTGCGTGGCTTCCACTGTTCCAGAATTTGTTGGGAGTTCTTTTTAGAGGAAGTCCATGGGCTGTGGGCTTGGAGCTAGCATATGTGAGTCTTTCTACTCCGCCATCTTGGCTCCTCCCCCCTCTCCTCTAATTTTTAACATCTCTTTTGTACTTAGTTTAGATTTGTTGGTCTTCTAATTTTTGTAAATGCATATTTGGTACATTAATCCTTTCTCTATTTTGTGAATGTATGTTTGTACAGATAAGATTTTCTCCATGAGAAATGCTTTAGCTGCGTCCCAGAAATTCTGGCAGGTCGTTTGATCATTATCGTTTCCTTTCACATTTGTTAACTCTTTCCATGATTTGTTCTTTTATCCCTTCATTACTGAGGATTTCATTGTCAAGTCTCCATTTGAGTGTTTTGTTTGTGGTCCCTGAACCAATTTCAATTTTTTTTTGTTTTTAAGTAATGTTCCATTTTCCCCCAATTATACATAAAGACAATTTTTAACATTCAGTTTTTAAAAATTTTGAATTTCAAATTTTCTCCCTCCCTTTCTCACCTCCCCTCAGCTGAAATGGTAAGTAATTTGATATAAGTTACACATGTTCAATCATTGCATTATGGTTTGTAAAGGATGTATTCTGCCTCTTTACATTTATTTGTAATATGTCTGTACTCTAGCACAAGGACTTTTGTAAAATTTCCATGTGATGCTGAGAAATATGTATATTCTTTTGCTGTCTCATTTAGAAGATGCCGTATGTTGTTTACCTCTGATTTCTCCAAAAATTTGTTCAATTCCATATTTTTTCTTTCTCAGGTATTTATATAGGAGCAGGGTGATAACAAATACAAAGCTAGTCCTTTGATAAGGAGATTGATCACACACATACACACAAATATATCTACATAATATTAAGAATAGAAAGGGTGGTGATTATTGCCCTCATGCCTTTTGGCAGGATGCATGATCTCACCAGTGTAAAGAACTCTCAGTGAGGAAATTCCCTCTATTAATGCAGCTCAGTACTTTTCCCTACAACTTAGTCTCAGGGAAGTCTCAAGCACTGAGTTATTTAATAGGGTCACACAGACACCATGTGAAAGAGGCAGGACTTGGATCTAGCTCTTCCTGATTCAAAGGCCTATCTTTGAATCTATCTATTATGCTATTTTTAAATATGAACACTCATCTACATTTCCCAATTGTACATCTACAATTCCCTTCCCCTCTCCAGAGAGCTATCCTAAATTTAAAAATAGAAAAACACTGCTGAACAAAACTAACAAACATAGTGAAAAAATCTGACTCATATATAGTGTTTCCCACCCACAGACTGCAAAGAATCAAAGGGAAGAGTATTCTCATATCTCTTATTTGGGGTCAAAGTTAGTCATCATAATTATATACCATTCAATTTCTTTTGTCGTTGCCCTTTCCATTCACTGTATGTTGCTGGAGTCACTGTTTGTAGTGTCCTCCTGGTTCTGTTTGCTTCATTTTGAATTAATTCAAATAAGCTATGATAAGAAAGACGATTCTGCCCTCAAGGTACATACATTCTAACTGAGAAAAACAACACATAAAAGGGAGATGAAGTGGGGAAGGTTGAAGTACAGCTTACTGGCAGCTCCTTCCACTTGACACAAGCATGTCCTCAATTCTTAGTTTCATCTCTTCCTATGACTCTGATGCAGCTCTTCCTGACTCTGAGGCTGGTTCTCCAGCCACAATGCCATGTTGCCTCTCTATTTCTCTCCTGGCCCTCATTACCTCACTTCATTCAGCAAACGTTCATTATGTGCCTTCTTTGGGGACGGTGTGCCCAGAATATACACATATAGTTTAAGTGAAACACATTGCCCTCACTGAATGTAGGGTCTTGTATGGGGATATGAGTTCCATAAAAAAATACAACACAAAATTTCATGGGAAACATAAGCAAAAGACACTTTTTCACCAGACTTCTGCAATCACTTATTAATTATTCTCCTTGGCTGCCCATTATTTTCTTTTTAAGTCTATCCTATACAATGCTCACAGATTAATCTTCCTAAAGCATCCTTCTGATTTTGTCCTTCTCAACTCAAAAACCTTCAATGACTAACTATATTAATGAATCAAATAATCTCATTCATATGAGAACTCTTTCTATTGGCACAGAGTGCAACCCATATTTAGATTCTGATCCTGTATTATTCTGGGTCATGTTTTTCCACATACTTTCCATAAATGATGTGCTAAATATGCTAGAGGCATTCCTCAAATTCTATTATATTTCACAGATCCCAAAGCAACATTTGGGTTATCCATGCACAGGGCTACCCCCTAAGTTTTAGTGCAGTTTTAAACTATTAAAATTAAAACTGCACTAAGAATTTTGGGATGCCCTTTATGACCCCCTTATTCCTCATACGACAACTCTCTACTTCATTTTCCAGTCATATATTTCCTTATTGACGTCTTTGCTCCACTTAGTATGTACAAGTCCTTGTTCATAATATGCTGCTTCCTACTTCCACCTGCTATACGTCTTCTCATTGCCTGTTTAGTGTTCTAAAAGCTGGGGCCTTATGGCATCATCAAGAGAATGCTAATATTAAAAGGGTCAGCTTTCATAACAAGGAACAGCCTGAGATCATTATAAGCTATGTGTAGTTCCTGAAATGCACCTCACTCTCCATCTTTAGTGCTTTTCCAAGAGTTACAGAAGGACATGTTAATTCAATGGGCTGGTCATCCAACTACATGTTAAATCTGGGTAACATTCATTCTTCATTCACTTGTTATTTCCTCTGTGGATTGCTACTCCTTAGCATAACCATAGATCTCACTGAGAAGGCTCTATAGTGTTACTCAGGCAAGCCAGTGAAACCTCTATGATGTCATCTTCAGATAATATGTCTGGAGAACCAAACCTTCTATGAAAAATTACACTTCCATTTGGACTTTACTCAATATTTCTTCTTTGTCACTGGAGAATACCTTTAATGAACATGTTTCCATACTTTATGTCTTGCTCTATACTAATAAAGAATTGTTAAACTTATCTCTGTTATCATCATTTATTGAAGTTATTAACACTTCCCACCCAGTTGCCTTCTTGGACTTAAACATCTCCAGAAACATTAATCTGCAAGATAAAAATCAACTTTCTGAAACTCACACAGGACTTCATCATACCCCCTGGAGCAGGTAGCCTTTCTCTCCCCATCCCCACCATTTTTAGTGTCTTTAGACATGTTATCTTACCCCATTAGACTGCGATCTCCTCGGGAGCAGTAACTGTCTTATGCCTTTTTCTGTATGCTCAGTGCTTACAGCACAGTGCCTGACACAGAGCAGGAGCTTAGTACATATTTATTCATTCTGATAATGATTGCATCCATCCTAATATTTCATATGATTTTAACATATATACAGCGTATGCCTTCTTGGAAAAAAGACTTTAGGGTTAAGATTTTCTCTACTGAATTAATTAAATTTTTCTTTACAATCAACAAAAACTACTGGGTCTTACCTTCTCTGTATTTTTCATAGTTTCTCTATACCTTTTTTCTGCAATTACAAAGATACAATCTGCTACAGGAAGTCATCCAAGAAAGCCTGTTCTTATCTCATATTTTCATCTATGATTCTCTTAATGTGTACAGATATTATCCTAAAATTTGCTAGTAATAAAAAGCAGTTATGGGATGGTCATAGCTGATGACTCTTCAGATGTCTTTTTTAAAAATAGCAATATCGTCATTATAATCTTTTCTAGCCTCTTAGAATTTTCCCCTCTGTGACATCTTGAAAGGTGATTCCTGAAGAACTTCAAAATTTTGTGAACTGCTGCACAGATTTCCTTTTCTTTAATACCTAGTCAGATACAGCTACACTACCTGGGCTCACAAATCCATCTTCACGAAGGTTATTTCCATTTCCTCACATTGCATAATAATAATGAAAGGTACAAATAGAGTGGTCCTCATTTTTGATCACCACGTAATCAGTGGTAGGTCAGTTCAATTTAACATCTCTTTGTCATTCTCCTTCCACTTTCCTCTCTCAAGATGATTAATCAGGTCCTTCAGCCAAGTTACTTGTATCTTTGTTTGCTCTTCCACTGCTTTTAGCTATTTCATGAGTTGACACTCCTAGCAGCATTTCTAACTCTGTAATATTTCACAAATAAACTTAGGTTCTAAACTGCTATTGCCTTTGGCTACTGTGCCTTATGTCTTGACAAAGATCAAGCATGTGTTTCCTGAGATCTTTTCACCTTCTCATGGCAACAGTTTTACACAGATTATTGGTCTCATCAAACGGTGATAATCAGGGATGCTATCTTTCTTTTTGTCCATTTCACATTTTTCAGTCCACATCTTGTTTAAAGAGGTCATGTTGGAATTGGAATTGTACATAGTATCCTCTCACCTTTGGTCTTTTTTCTACTTTGTTCTCACTAGCTGAGAAGCTGACAGAAGTGTGACAACTGCTCCTCTTCACTCCTCTCTAGAAGAGGTCCTGACTCTCCAGACTTCCTCTACCATGCCATACAAATGTCTTCAACCTAGAAGTTCCCTCTGCCCTTGGCCTTCACAACTGGAAACACCTTCTGACTCTGTTGACCTTTCCTCTAATTGGTTTCCCCAAAAATCTTCATTTTGAGGAGGATATTGAAGGCAGCCATGTTTTCATTCCTCTCTCAGATTCACTCCTGGTGACTCTCATGACTTTGCCAAGTATAATCTCTCTTCCCTCCTGTTCTTCAGTTTCCTTTTAGGTTATCTTTACCGATTAGAATGTGAAGTACTTGAAGACAGGGACTGTCTTTCCTTCGGGTAACATTTTTATTCACAGCACTTAGTACAGTGCTTGGCACATGATAAGCACTTAAAATAAAGGCTTGTTGAAGTGACTTCTCCAATGACTTCTATATAGACTTTTCTATTACAATAATTTCATTTATTGCCATGCCGTTTGAGATAATGATGTACTGGGCTTCCTGCCTCTCCCTGATGTACAATTATGGTATACAGAAAAGAATTTGTAAATCATTTATAAAACTTTGACTTCTTTCATTCCTTGATTATGAAGTATATTTTCTAAAACATTTTACTTCCTCCCCCATGTCCACCTTTACAATGTATAAAACTCAAGCAGTAAAGTACATATTGACTTAGTTTGGAGGATCTAAATGAGTTTTTGGTGAAAATTTCTCTAATTTTTCGTCTTCTCTAACAGTGGCACAAAAGCTGCAACTGCTATCATGGTGTCCCATGAAATGACATGTGTGTTCCTTGAGCATATGATGAAACCAACTCTAGTAACTCATATATTCACTTCTCTGAAGAGGGCCTATAAACCACCTTCTTCTATTTAGCTGTAATTTCTTTATTTTTCTAGTTTCACAGGTTGTTATGAGAATAAAATGAGATAATATATGTAAAGTGATTTCACAAATCCGTAAAGGACAATATAATAGTTACATTATACAGTTGTAATAATATAATATATATCACATGATATAATAATGATAGTCCATACTATCATTGTTATTACTCATTTCTCAGACTGTCAATATGGGCGTGGCCTAATTAGGTTGTTGCACAAAGTTCATGTGCAGAATAGCAACAGTTAAATACTAAAATATTAGCACCCCTTTTTTAAACACTCTTCTACCAGCATCAAAGAAGCAAAAAAGGAATGCATAAAACAGAAGAAATGTTTTGCATTTTTATCTATTTCATAGCTTGACAAGGAAAACGAATCTATCACCGAGGGGGCAATGTGATGGTCACGATCTCCATAATGAACTTGTGCAGCCCTCAGAGAGCAGGAGGGGCTCCCATTAGGACTACACCTGAAGCCTTTCCAAACTGATACAGCTTCTCAGATTGGGTCACCTCCAAGCCATGATGGAGTACTAGAAAAAGACTTTGGTAGAAATTTGCAATTATCTACTAATAAAGGCCAGGATACTTAGCTTAGAATTAAAAACTCTAACCCATTTTTTCAGCACTGTCTTCCACTCTTTCCCTTTATAGACCCTGTATCTTATACAAGATAGACTGCTTTGTTAATCAAAGCATCTCTCTAGTATTCCTGCCTCCATCCATGCCTTTGCTCATATTCTTTCTTCTGCTTAGAATAAATGCTTGTTCATATCTTTGGAAATGAGAAAGGGTATCTCTGCCCAGTGTGTGAAGAAGAAAGGGATTCTGGGTATGGAAAACTGCATATACTGTCCCACAAGGTTAATGGGTTAGTTTGTTTTGTCAAATTGCTCTTTTTTTTTGTTGTTACTCAAAATATTTCGTTGAGGTAAAGGATAAATTCTGAATTAAAAGTGATGCAAAGCAAAAAAAAAAAATTAAATAAAATTTTTAAAAAGAATAAATACTTATTAATAGACAAAAATGTCCCTTCCCCATCCTTATCCCCTAGTTCTACCTCCTCAAACTCTATCTCTCCTTCAAGGCCCAGATAAGATCAAGTCTTCTGTGATCTGTCTGGCCAGAAAAAACAACGACGATGATGATGATGATGATGATGATGATGATGATACATTCACATTTATATAGTTCTTTAAAGGTTTACTAAGCACTTTTCTCCGTACAAACATGGAAGGCAAGTAATATAAGAACTGCTACCCACATTTTACAGATGAGGAAAATGAGGCTCAGAAAATTTAAGTGACTTGTCCATGGGTACACTCGCACTTTAGGAATGATTCGTAAAGTAACTTCAAGGCTAATTTTCTATCCGCTACACCATGTTACCTTTCTTAAGGCAGCCTAAAATCACATTAACTTTTTGGTCATCATATCATATCACACTGTTGCCCCATATTAAGCCAAGAAATCAATAAAACACTCAGATCTTTTTCAGAAAAACTGCTTTCTAGTTACGTCTCTTCATGTACTTGTGAAGTTGATTTTTAGAAACCAAGTTTGAGGATTTATAATTACACCTATTAAATTTTATCTTATCAGATCTGACTCACTATTCTAACCAATCTCTTAGTGATTCTGTCCCTGCTTTTTGTAATTTGTAGATTAAATAAGAATGCCGTCAGTACCTTTATCCAAGTTATTGATTAGCATGTTAAATAGGACTAAAATAGGACTAAACTTCACTAGAGGCCTCCTTCCATGTTGGACATTAAACCACTAATGGCTACTCTTTGGGCACTGCCATTATGCAGTTCCAAATTCACTTTATTACACTACTGTCTAGCCTATACCTTCCCAGTGAACCAGAAGAACAGAAGGGCTTATGTCAAATACACTGCAAAAATTTCAACATTTCCAATATACTAACACTGTCCAAAAAGGAAATGAGTCAGTCTGGAACAGTCTATTCGTGATGAAGCTCTGCCAGCTCTTTACGATCACCATTTCTTTTTCTAGATCTTCGTTATCATTTTACTTTAATAATACATTCCAATATTTTGCCAGGAATATAAGTAAAGTTTACTGGCTTTAATCTGAAACACTTTTTCTTTTTAAAAAATGGTATATTTGCTTTTCTCCAGTGCTATGACATCTCTCCCATTTTCCATGACCTTTCAAAGATCACCAACTATGGTTTAGCAATTCCACTTGTCAATCCTTTTAGTGCCCATAGATATAATTCCCCTAGGCCTGCTGAGCCGAACTTACAAAAGGCATCTAGATGCTTTCTTACTATTCTGTTCAATCAGTATAAATTTCAAAGCAAAATATGTATAGGCATTTCCCTGAGTAAGCATTTCAAGTACAAATAAAATAGTCAGGTTTCTTACAAGTTGGAATTTTGAGTATAGGCTTAATGATGGAATGTCTGACAATGGAGTGGTGGGCAAAAAGCAAAGAAGGAAATGGGAGTGTGAACAGATGCTAGCACCAGGCACTGGCAGAAAAAAAATGGGGAAGATCCCAGTCTGCATTTCATTCTAATGAAGCCAAATAAATTGTTTCCTTCAATCCAGAGACTATTATACTGTTCCTAAACTGTCTTCTCATCATTATGTAATCAAAACATACCTTTATTCTCCTAAAGACACAGACAATGACTGGTGATATGAAGGGGACTACTAACAACCAGTCATTCCAAATATGAAGGCAAAATGGAAACCTGTGTTTATCTGTTTATACATATCTAGAACCTAGTATCCATTTGAGAAAAAACATTGCCATTCTAAAAATATACACTCTCATTTCTCTAAAAAAAGGGATTTAGTTCTAATGCACTGACAAGAATAAGCAACGTTCTTTAAACCTATCAAACTTTTACTCTTTCCTTCCTCTATAACCTGATCTTTGTTCTACTGAAAAGCAGTTTTGGTATAGCATAAGTAATACAGGACTTGCAGTCAAGAGAAACCCATGTTCCAATCCTACCTGATACATCTATTAGGGGTATGATTATGAACAAGTCGCTTAACTTCTCTAGGCCTCAGTTTCCTCCCATGTAAAAGAGACAGTAATCCTCGTAGCACCTACCTCACTTACTTGGTCATTGTTTGCATTTTGGTGGTTCAGAGTGAGTATAAATCACAATTGTTTCTCTTCTGGTCAGGAACCCTGAGGGTCTTCCCCTCCCATTTTGATTTCAGTAGGCAAACTCCAACATTTTTTGTCTCATTTCTTATCTAGCCTTAAGGCACTGAATGGGCGTTGCCTCAGACAAACAAAGACCTGAGAAAGAATTTAGCTTAAAAAGACGAGTATCTCCCCCTGCATCCAAGGCCATCTCTAGTCATTCTGACCTATGTCTTGCCACTGGAGTTAAATAACCCTGGAGAAGAGAGTGAGGATGATGACTTTATACAGCTCTGCCTCACTTAAATCCAACTCACTTGTAAGTCAAGATATCACTTTCCTGATGTCATTGGACCTCTTCTAGAACAAAGGACAAAGAACAACAACAACCTACCTATCTCATATGGCTGTTGTAAGTACTTTGCAAACCTTAAAATACTCTACAAATAACAGCTATGATTGTTTGCTCATTTACCAAAAAAAAAGGCTTTGGCTCAGATTCTTGTGGTCTACAAATTAATCCAATGGAACGGCTACGGAAAAAAATCTTTGGTTGGATATCTGGTCTTACCTTTTGCAGTTCATTCACATACTGGGCCACCATGAAAGAAGAAAACATTGTAAAGTCTTCAGACTTTGCAGCTATGTGACTATACATTCTTTCTACCAAGCGTGCACATTCTAGTACAGTGGTCAGGTCTTCTGGATTCCCTAGAAACATTAAAACAACACATAACTGATTAGAGCAAAGTTCTGTATGTATCAGTGCATTTCTACTGTCTAATTTTATACACTCGCTAATTAACACTAATGTACTTTTTTACCCACTCCACCTTCTGCTAAAAGTAAGAAAGAATAAAGAAAAGTAAAATTTTCAAAAGAACATGGATTTTATTTGGAAGTGACTAATTGGGATGAAGTAATAAGACTTTTGAAGGCTCCAGCAATAAGACTATGTAGCCTAGTTTCCTAAGGAAAAGTACAAATCTCCATTAGAAATATATTCTTTAAATGCTACTGTGTAAAGCAATGGAGGAAGGAGAGGGGAAGAAAGTAGGTATTTATACAGCACCTACTACGTATCATAAATATTATCTTGTTGATCTTCACAGCTGCTCTGGGAGGTAGGTGCTATCCATCCATGTAATTACAGCACATAATTATTATTTTACAACTGAAGGAAATGAGGCCAACAGAGATTAAGTGATTTGTCCAGGGTCACACAACTAAGAAGTGTCTGGTGTCAGGTCTGAACTCAAGTTTTCCTGACTGCAGGCCCAATTCTCTAACCACTGAGCCACAAAATGACTCTGGTAAATTACAGTTAAAAAAAATAAATAAAACTGGTTTGTCAATTGACAAGATATTTTAGCGTGCCCTTATTTTCTCTGCTATTTTTATTTTCACAACTCTTTCCTGTAGTTTCCCCTTTATTGATGGACAGATATCTGCCTGACTCCTAACCAGATTCTGTAAAGAACCTGCTTCTACTCCTAGCCCAAGTCTTTGCAGATGTATGAATGTCTTTTACCAAATCCTGAGATGTACAAACTACTAATACTCTCCAAAGATAAGGAGCCTTTAAGTACCACTTCTATACCCCACAAAGAATCCCAGGGATGATATTACATCTCACATGCCAGGTTTGTTTTGTCAAGTTTCTAATGAGTTGCTTCCTCTGTCTACAAAAATCAAAATGATGATGGAAGCCTTTCTGCCATTACCAAGCCCAGTCATTGCTCAAGCTGCCTGAGCCTTTTAGATGCTAGACAGTCACATACAGCACAGAGAAACACATGGAGTTTTCATGAAGCATGTGCACACTTTTATATTTTAGTAAGTCAAATTTGCATATGATTGAAAATTTACAAATGGCATTTAAAGACAAATGTATTCAACTTTAGATAAATAAATCTTTCTCAACATGGCATGGAAATGACCTTGGACTATAGAAGTTATGTTAACAGAATACAAATTCTGGTGCATCTTAGTAAGATAGAAATGCATTTTGAAAAAAACAACTTTATTTTATTTTTTAATTTATGGAACAAAACAAGCATTTTCACAGCACAGTATAATAAAAAAGATGATTGCATGTAAAACTGCAAATCTATTATGTATGACTTGCTATTCCTTTTAAATATAATAGAATTATCATGTAAATTTCTTTTTTTCCTTTTTTCCTTCCTCACCCTATTGTTAGCTATTATTAAACACAAATATGTGTATGTGTGTGTGTGTGTATGTATACACACACACACAAAATCATTTTGTACATATTTCTATTTATCAGTTCTTTCTCTGGATGCAGAGCCTCTTCCTTCATATGTCCTTTGTAGTTAATTTGGGTTTTAAAATAGTCAAAATAACTTATTCACTTAAAGTTATTAAAGCAATATTGATGTTACTGTATACAGCATTCTCTTGGTTCTACTCATTTTGCTCTTTATTATTTTGTGCAAATATATCCACATTTTTATTTCTTATGGCACACTAGTATTCCATCACAATCATATACCACAATTTGTTCAGCCATTAGCCAAATGACAGGCATTTTTGCAATTTTCAGTTTTCTGCTGCCACAGAGAGAGCTGTAATAAATATTTTAGAACATATATCTCTTTTCCTTTTTCCCTAATCATCATAGAAATGCTTTTTTAAGCCCAAGTCTGGTGAAGAACTGTTTAGTCAATATCCAAAACCAATCCAGCCAAGTTTGGAGACTCATCACTAGAAGTTTGGCCACTAGATGGTATCTTTAGCAGCCACAGCAATTCATGAAGATCATCTCCCAAGGCAGAGAGAAGCAACTGTTATTTGCTACTGACTGAAGGAGATACCGATGAATTTCTAGATGCATGACATGAAGCAAGGAGGATAATTCCATTCCACACCTGTATAAACTACATTCTTATTTAAGATCCCAGGACAAATTTCAAGTCTACATTAAGTAAGAAGTAAACAGTCCTGTGCTAGAAAAACTGAAGTCTACATCAGTGTAAGAAGATTCAATTTGCACATACATTGTTTTCATCACATTTACAATCTAAGTTATTATATATTTTTAAATTGCATTCTAAGGACTCCACATATACACATTCAGAAATGCATAAACTTTATAACAAAACATCAAATGAAAATTAGGTGGTAGTGCTAGACCTTCGAAGTACGACCAAAGAAGAGGATAAATGACAAAATAAATGGATAAATATGAAGTGAGAAATGAATGATGAAGGTTGGGCAAGGAGCATGGCACCCAGAGAATACAGAATTAATATAGGTTTTTTTACGTCAATCTAATTTTGTGTAAATATTTGAATTCTTAATGTTGTATTTGGATATTTCTAACTGATCTGACATTTCTTATCTAATATTTCTTCTCTTAACTTTTGAAGTATATCAATGTGTACATATATGGCTATAATGCTAGCATGTGACATATATTAATAAGATAAATGCATGCATTTGAAGAAGACTCATATAGCTAAAAAGCCACCCAATACAATAATTTAGAAAAAAAAATTAATTTAGAATGCTAAATTGGTGAATTCATGGTAATTAGACTATAGCACAACATACAGTGAGCAAAGAGCCAGAATCTGATACTATATCTACCATGTTATAGAATGTTATGTTAACACTGAAGTTGAAAACTATGTATAAGGAAAGCTTTTTACAGTTAACTCTTCATTATCTGTGATGTCCGAAGTAATGGTTTCCTATTTCCCACAGAGACTAAAAAGATCCCAAGTTTCAAAGAGTAATATCAAGCTAGAACAGGGTCAGGAACAGTCACAGAAGAGAGTGAATGTGCTTGGTAACATTGATGTGTGTTATACATATCTCTTCTCTCTTCCATTGTCACAGATAATCAAGACTTAATTATGTCAATAATTAGTTGTTTAAAATAAAATCTTAAATAATCAAAACTACCAAAATGGGAAATAGCTGGGCTTCATATAAATTTGTCAGAGTTCTTATCAAACAAGAATTAGTCTTAGTGAGAGATGCAAGTTCCATTTAATGAAGGACCTGATGAAAATGTGATGTTTTAATGCACAAACTGATTTTGAGAATTTTCTAAATTACCTAGAGAACTCAAAAAAAATCCCAAGTACTTTATCATGACACTTAGTATTTCAATGCATTCTTTCTTGAAATTACAGAAGCGAGCTTCAATTTTCCTACTTTGATATATTAAACCACAATGCCTTTAAAAGAAAAAAAAATCACTTTGCATAGGCAACAACAGGAACGTGCCTGAAATCTCCTCTGATTTCTGCGCTAACAAACATGCTCTTATACAAACAGACTTATACTCTGCTCCCCTTAATCCTGCCACTGGGAGGGAAGGAGAGCATTCTTGACAAGCAGAGAAGCCACCAGCATTTTGGCTTCATCCTTCCTCATAGGGCCCAGACAATAACCCTGACTGTATCTTGGAACATTCCCACTGGATCCTTCAAGTCCCTCAATGGATCCTCTCTACATCAGTCTCCATCTATCTAAAGGCCTAGAGCAACACTGCATTTTTTCCCCCAAAGCTTTCATTTGGTTTCTGAATTCAAGGACTGACTGTGAGATTCAAATAAAATTTGATAAGCACTGGTTTAGTTTTCACCTGGGGAACTTTCCTTTTAACATTTCATACATAAAAAAACCCTCCACATCTTTATACAAAACAATATGCCCAATACTATATATGTGAAATACCTTTGTCTTTCTGACGACCTTCATGCATAACTGAAAACACCAGTCTGTAAAAACTGTTCAGAAAGGAGGGCAAGGCTTTCAGCATCACCTACAAAAGAACAGTTAAAAGACTATCAGTCAACTAACTCATATTTAATTTCAAAATATCTTCTAAATGAAAAGTATATGTCCGCTCAAAAGTACAATGCATGTAGGAGTCAAGTGGTATTGCCCCCATGTGGAATTAGAGAATTACAGATATATACGGTACCTTTAATTTCTAAAAGTATTTCCATTCAAGTAGAGCTGGAAATATTTCGTTGCCAAACTGCATATCTTAATTAATGGAAAACAAAGATAAAAACTTTAATTCTCTCTTGAGTTGGAAGGGACTTTATGAGATCACCTACAATTCAAAAACTGTACTAAAATACAGCAGTGAAATGACCTACCCAAAGTCACACAAAAGCTAGTGGCAAAACCTAGACTATACCTTGGGTCTCCCAACTTCTAGCCTTGTGCTCTTTTTTTTACCACATCTTGATGTCATATCAAGAGAATCAGACAACTGAAATGATGACAGTGTTCAATAGGTTTACTATAGCAACAATGAATTTGTTCAAATAACAAACCCTTAAGAGCCTTAAGAGAAGTGTTCCTTATATTTCCAGCCCTGCTTCCAGCCTAAGTTTCACAACCTTCAGTAAAGGGAGAAAAACAGTATGGAAAAGATCAATACCAACTGCTAACTACCTCCAACTAGCAAAGGTCAAGAGTCTAGGAGCAGTAGTACACCCCAGACCACTGGCTCTGCTTCTAGATCAATCTCCAAAGCCAACCTGAGAAAAATTCCTCTTAGAGACATGTGGCAATTGCTTTTGTAAATGATGCAGCCAGAGTGGCTGAAAACTCAGCAAAGAAGATTCTTTTCAACAAAGTCCATGGCATTGTCAAACAGTTGAATATCAAAAATTGCTAAGCAGCTAGACATGATAGTGTACTGGACCTGGAGTCAGAAGACCTGAGTTCAAATCCAACCTCAGATGCTTAATGGTTGCATGAACCTGGGCAAGTCTCTTAATCTCTATATTAGTTTCCTCAACTGCAAAATGGGGATTGTAACAGCACCTACTTTCCAGAATTCTTTTAAGGATCAAGTGAGATAACAATTGTCCAGTACTTGGGACAATGCCTGACATATCTGTTGTTGTTTAGTTGTTTTTCAGTCATGTCCAAGTCTTCCTTAGGTTTTCTTGGCAGAGACAGTGAAGTGGTTTGCCATTTTCTTCTCCAGCTTATTTTACAGATGAAGAAACTGAAGCAAACATGATTAAGTAACCTGCCCACGGTCATATAGTTAGTAACTGTCTGAGGAAGATTTGAACACAGGTTTTCCTGCCTCCAGGCCCAAAACTCCATCAATACTGTGCCACCTAGCTGTCCCAACATGGCACATAGCAGGTGTTTAATAAATACTTCTTCCTTTTCCCTTCCCTGATATGAAACTATCAATGAAAATGGCACCAAATACACAGAATAAGACAAGTAGTTTTAGACATGGCCAATATGGGAATTTGGTTTGCTTCACTATGCACATTTATTACAAGCTTTGTTCCCATCCTCCACATCCTGGGGGGAAAGAAAACAGAAGGTAGGGAAAAAAATATCTGGAAAAAAACAAAAGTAATTTTTTAAAAAGAATGACACAGAAAAGAGGCTCTGCCACTGCACCCTCAAGACCATGGGATCTTTCCATCTGACTTGCAGCTGAAGCCTGATGCAATAATCCTCTACTGGAAAATGAATTCTTTGAGAAGAGGGACTGTCTTCCTTTTCCATTCAAATTCTTGGGCTTCTTGACCTCCGTGCTGTCTCCGACACAGTCAATCTCCTTTTCCTCCTTGATACTCTCTTCTTTCTAGGTTTTCAGAATACTGTTCTCTCCTGGCATCCCCCTACCTATCTGACTACTCTTCCTCAGTCTCCTTTGCTGGATCTTCTTTCAGATCACACCTTCTAACTGTAGGTGTTCTCAGGGTTCTGTCTTAGGCTCTCTTCTCTTCTCCCCCCCATACTGCTTCCGTTGGTAATACCTTCAGTTCCCATGGATTTAAGTATTATCTTTATGTTAATGATTTCCAAATCCAACCCTGACCTCTTGATTGAACTTCGGTCTTGGGTCTCCAAGTGCCTACTTAGACATCTTGAACTGAATGTCCTATAGATTTCTTAAATGCAGTATGTCAAAACTGATTTCATTATCTTACCCCTAATCTCTCTCTCTCATTCTAAAATTTCCTGTTACTGCCAAAGCTACCATCAACCTCCTAATCCCCCAGGCTTGTAAGTTAGGCATCTTCCTCAATATCTCTCACTCCCTATATTCAATCTGTGGCCATGGTCTATTGATTTCACTTCGGCAACATCTCTCAAATATGCTCCCTTTTCTCCTCAGATACTGCTCCTACCCTGGCACAGGCCCTTATCACCTCACACCTGATCTATTGCAATAGCCCTGCATATGGGTCTGCCTCCTCAAGTCTCTCTCTGCTCCAATCTATCCTCATTCAGTTGTCAAAGTGATTTTCTAAAGTGAAGATCCAACCATGACACCTTCTGACTCAATAAATTCCAGTGATTCCCTGTCACTTCCAGAATCAAATATAAAATCCCTTGTTTGGCATTCAAAGCCTTTCATAACCTAGCCCTCCCCATACCTTTCCAGTGTTATGAAAACACACCCTGCCCCTTATGTATTTTTCATTCCAGTGACACTGACCTCCCTGCTGTTCCTCAAACAAGATACTTTTATCTCCCAGTCCATGGCATTTTTACTGCCTATCCCCCAGGTCTGAAACACTCTCCCCTCCTCATCTGGGCTTTCTGGTTTCTTTTCAAGTCCCAGCTAAAATCCCACCTTCTACAAGAAGCTTGTCTCTAAACCTCTTATTTACTGTATTCCCTCTGTTGATTATTTCCAACTCATAGCTCCTTTGTACATAATTGTTTGCATATAGTCTATGATGCTGAGATGGTGAACTTCTTATGGGAAGGGACTATTTTTTGCCTTTCTTTGTATTCAAAGTGAAAAAGGCTAAAGTCTCTCACTGCATCCAGGGTCATCTCCAGTTGTTCTGATTTATATCTAGCCACTGAACCTAGATGGCTCTAGAGGAAAAAGTGAGGCTGGTGACTTTATATAGCCCTTTCTCACTTAAGTCCAATCACCTACAAGTGATGGCATCACCTTCCTGATGCCACAGTCCTCTTCCAGAAGGAATGACAAACAATCTGTGAATAGCAAGGGCTACCCCACTGAAGACCCAACTGGTCAGTTCCAATTGGGCAACATAGTTTCTCACACCCTTCCTTTCTTCCTTCTTTCCCTCCTTTCCCTTCCTTTTCTTTTTTTCCTTTCTTCCTTCCTCTCCCTCAGTTTACATAGGGTATCAAATGTAGGGATGCTCTGCCCAAAGAAATGTAAAATTTGATCACTGAAACTTCCTATCTTAGGGTTTACAGGTTAGTTTTCTTTCTTAAGGACCATGCCTTAAATTCAATTTTCTTTGGATCTCATTGATTGGCCAATAATAGGTCCCAGCCAAGACCCACTTAGTAGTCATAGTTTAGGCCCGATTGACTCAGGGTTAATGTAAATAGTAATTGTTTCCATTTTGGCCAGAAACCCTGAGGGTCTTCCCCTCCCAGACTGATTTTTTTTTTGGACTAGGTTAAAGAGGCCATCCTTTGCCTCATTTCCTACCTAGCCTTAATCAATGAATGGGCACTGCCTCAGTCAAACTGAGACCTGAGAAAGACCTTAACTTAAAAAGGCCAAGGTATCCCATGCCTCAGTCAAACTGAGACCTGAGAAAGACCTTAACTCAAAAAGGCCAAGGTGTCCCATGCATCTGGGGCCATCTCCAGTCATTCTAAATTATATCTGGCCACTGGACCCAAATGGTTCCAATGTAAAGCGTGAGACTGGTGACTTTGTACAACCCTCCCTTCACTTAAATCCACTTCACTTGCAAGTCATGGCATTACCTTCCTGATGTCATGATCCTCTTTGAAGACAAAGGACAAACAATAACAACATATCCAGTAATTAGCATGCTCCCTGGCACATAGTAGGCATCTGATGATCATTTACTGACTGACTTTGTATTTTTTAAGTACTTAAATGCTTTTCCATTTATTTATTCATTCACAATTTGTAATCAATCTACCTATCTAACCAGATCTTATACTACTACCTATTTTAAATTCCAGCTAAATTAGTCATGTCTACTTCTTGTCATCCTAACTATTCAATCTCTTTAGCTTTGCCCATACCATCCCTGAAGTTTGGAAGAAATTTCTGCTGAAGGACCTCCATTCCCTCAAGACTCACACTTAGATGCCTTCTCAGTCATTAAGTCTTTCCTGAGCCCCTCCAAATCCTCAGGTGAAAGTAATCCCTGACTCCTCACTTTTCCCAGGGCTACCCTTTGCCCCTACAGCATTTTACTTTTTCTCATGGTTATTTGTATACATGTCATATCCATCCTTGTTCAACGAATATAAAACTGAAACAAAATGAAATTTATTTGAAAACCATTTTAGTTCAGGACCACAACTCCTTCAATTCTTCAACTTTGAGTTGATTTTTGAGACCATATAATCTTGTATAAAGTAAACAACACTGCAGGGAAGAGGCCTGATTACAATCTCAAATTGTTTAATAGCATGTCTTATATATACCAGTTTCATTTGTCACAGTCATGTATAGTTGACCTGTTTTCAATTTTATTTCTCACTGTAAAGGCTAAAATTCAAGGTCAATTATTTCTATACTTACATCAAGAATTCAAAGAGTATGTCTACATGAGATGCTTCAATTATTTCTGTATCCTTTTTCAAACTAGAGTAATTATGAAGAGGTATCAAAAACTTGCTGTGGCATAATTTTATCATTTGTTAAAGTTTTTTATTAACTTTAAGTAAATATGGCATACAGACAGTTAGTGGTTCAGCGGATAGAGCACTGGAGCTGGAGTCAGGAAGACCTGAATTCAAATCTAGCCTCAACCACAGCCTAGCTATGTGACCCTGGGCAAGTTACAAGGAAAAAGTATTCTGGTCCTTGTCCTCTCCTTACCTTTGAGTGACACTGCAGGATAGAAAAGAGTACTTCGTGTATCCCTAAGAAGATGCTACTGTATTCTTGGGGCTTCAGGTGATCCAAAGGGACTGCTAAGAGAATACTGAATGCCAGGCTGACATGATGTGGATTTTTAATTATGCTTTCTCCTTGGCGAAGCAAAGAAGCCACTGTATCTAAAATGGGTACAACAACAGTAAGAAGCAAGGACTGGTCCTGACAAGCCTCTTTGTTTTGAAACTGAAAAGACAAGGAGAAAGAAAGAAAATAAAACTCCATTTCAAAAAGCAAAAGATAAAAATTTAAATGGCAAAGACAAAAATAAAAATCAATATAACAAATTGGAGTAAATTAATAGGCAATTAAGTAGAGAAGACTGGCAAATAAACTTCAAGGTCCTATAACACAGACTTCATCCTCTTTACTATCAGTATGCACTGTGTTCATCCACCTTGAAGAGAAGTCCTTTACTAGGAAAAGAATTAGCTCATCAGCTTCTCAAAACATGAAACCGGAAAGTTTGTCTCTGTGCACATAAAACATTTTCAACAAACAAAAAATATGACAGTGTTTAAGTTAACTTTTTGCTTTTCTCAGAGATGAATGGAAGGTGAGACAGTGAAATTAATATCTTTAGAAATCAGGTCATGTATTCCAAAGGACCTGATACTACCTGGCAGGTCATTTAGAATAATTTCCAAAAAATGATCAGAACTAAAAAATAATACTGTAAATTTACTGTGAAATCCATCAACGCCATTTCTTTATACCACCTGAAGAGTCTAGGGTCTCCAAAGGTTTCTAGAGACAGGTAAACTTAAAGACTGCATCGGCAATTCATATTCTAATGGAAATTCAACAGAAAGAAACTAAGTCTAAGAAAATATATTAAATTTCCTAGTCCCCCTATTTAAATCTCCCTCTACCATAAATGAAGATGTACTCAATAATCTACTTTCTTTCATGACTGGGGGTAATCTGTTCTCTTATATATTAAAGAACTTAAGTGGGAGCCAAAGAAAGTGACAATTCTTATTACTGCTCAATAAACTTGAGCTTGAAACTATTAATTTCAGGATCTTTGGAAGACTGGAACATTATTCATTCCCAAACTAAACCATAGTGATTTTGTTATAAAATAAGCTGTGAACCATTATGAATCTCTTTAGGCTGCCTAAGTGTACTCAAGGGTGCCAAACTATGACATTTTCATAAGAATTTAACAATTGCTCCCCATTTGAAGCATCCAACTCTATTAAATAAATCTACTTTCTTATTACACATTAAATTCTACTAGTTCAACCATTATCAATTCCTGCAAAATTTTCTACAGTGGCAGAGCTCCCCAAATCCTTTCTCAGTTACCCTGAGTTGGCAATATCAGCAGAACACATACTGTCTCCATTTTCTGCTATACTGAGTTTGCCACTCAGAACACTTCTTTTCATGGACAGAATTGTGATTTCATTGATGTTAAGTAATTCATAATATGGAAACACCTTCTACTGATGGCAGACCAGCAACTCATCTACAATTTAAAGTTTTAGAAAGCTTCCTGGGAAACTAAGAAGTTAAGTGATTAAAGCATAGTTTCAAATCTACTATCTATCTGAGTTCTTCCTAACTCTAAGATCAAGCTTCTATACCACATTATCTTTCAGTCATTTAATGCTGTCTAATAAAGACCAAGATTTTTTTTCCCCTGCCTTCTTTATCTACTAATGCTATGGATTCAACCTAAAATATCCTAGCAGATGAATATAACAGCACTTTTAACACAGAACACTGCATGTACATAGTAAGGATTTCCTCTTATAAAAATCCCTTTCACATCATAGTTTCTAGGAATAGATACTATTCAAAAGACATAGACTATATATTTTCTCTTTTGTTTTAACAGAAGAAGGTAACTACAAAAAGGGAAAGGCATTATCTAAGAAAAGAGTTCTTAACCTTTTCTGTGTCCTTTCTTAGAACAATGTTTTTAAATGTATAAAATAAAATACATAGGATTACAACGGAAAACAATTATATATATAAATACAGATATCAAAATATTAAAAACAAAAACCCCACCAATCTAATGGACTCCCAGGTTTAAAAGCCCTCATTTAAGGACTAAATAACTGTGTCAAATCACTAGATACTTACAGTCAAAGCTGAGATAATCTGAGGGCAGACCACCCAGAAAGATCTTATTTTCTCTCCATCTGAAGGGCATTTGAGTAGTAATTTGATCAATTTAATAGCTGACAAAATATCCTAAAAGGCAAAGAAGCAGCAAGAAGGAAATGAATCATCTTTAAAATATATATATATATGGTCATTAACAAAATTCCAACGTAATACTGATATTAAAGGACATGGATGACACATAGTTTCTGTGTGTTGGTGTGTACTGGTATTTTGTGTATTGGTGAATGAGTTGCCCTCTATATCCCTAAGGTGTGACATAACCAAACATTATAAGCAAAATTGTAAAATGTATTACTATAACATATATAGTACCATAAGTATCCCTTTGAGGTTTACATATATTGGTGAAGAATCTCATAAAATAAAGGGAATAGTAAAGATCAAAGGACAATGTAAAGAAGAATCAACTTTGTCACAAAATTATAAGAGGATATTAACCAGGAGTACCCTCAAGTGCCATCAGTGATTACTATCCATAACAGAATATTTAGCAACTCTGACAAAACACTTTTCAGAAATAAAGGAAATGAGGTAACTTAAGAGGCATTCAGTGTTCAGCTCTAGCCATTCCAATATACTATCAACGTTAATTTATAGATTTATGCTATACCAATTAAACTACCAGAGGGATACTCTACAGAGTTAGGCCTAACAATTAAATGCACTTAAAGAAACAAAAGATCTAAAATATCAAGTGAAATAACAAAAAAAGGTAAGAGGGGAAATAGTACCACCAGATTTCAAATTATATTATAAAGCAGTAATCATCAAACCATTTGGTAATAGTTTAAAAAAAAAGTAGCTCAATGGAACATACTAAATAAGGAAGAAAGAGAAATAACAATTCAACCTGAGTGTTGGAAAAACCTTAAAAAAAATCTGGGAAAGAAATTGCTGAGAAAACTTGAAATCAGTCTGGCAGAAAATAGGTGTAGACCCACACTTTAAATCCTATTCCACAATAAATTTATAATGGATTATGTGTCCTAAATATTAAAGATTAAAGTGGTTTTAAAATAAAAAAAGAAAAGAATAGATACCTTTCACAACTAAAGATTCTTAAATGGACAAGGGAAAAGAGGAAATTATAAAAGATAAATAGGTAATTTTGATTTTATGAAACTAAAAAGCTTCTGCCTGAAGATAATAACGCAACTAAGAAAAAGGAAGACATGATACTGGGTAAAAAAAAATCTTTATACCTAAAATCTGATTAAGAGTCTGATATACATTACATATAAATAACAGGAATATTTAAAACCAAAATCTAATTTTCAATAGACAAATGGCCAAAGATATGAATAAACAGGCTTCAAAAGAGGAACTGCAAACTATTAATAACCATATGAATCACTAATAATAAAGAGAAATGCAAGTCAAAACAAAACTGAGGTTCCACCTCATACCCAGTAAATTGGTAAGAATGATAAAAGATGAGAACAGTCAGTGTTGGAGGGCCTGTGGAAATATGGGCACATTAATGCATTTTTAGTAGAGCTAGGAATTAACACCATCAGTTTGAAAAGTAATTTGGAATTCTGCAAAGTAAGTGACTAAATTTCTATCCTTTGACCCAGAGAGTGAACTAATTAGGCATATGTCCCAAGAAGGTCAACAATTTTTAAGATGGTCACACATAAATCAAAATATTCACAATAGCACTTTCTGTGGTAGCAAAGAAGTAGAAACAAAGTCCACCTACCAAATGAAGAATGGCTAAACAAGTTACAGCATAGGAATACAATGGAATATTACTGTGCATTAAGAAACAACATGATAAATACAAAGAAGCATGGAAAGACATATAAACTTATGCAGAATGAAGTAAGCAGAACAGGGAAATCAACATATACAATGACTACAACAATGTGAACAGAAGCCACAACAAAAAAATAACCCAAACTGCATGCTGAATCCTCCAAAAAGATAGAAGAAGATACTACTGTCCACTATTTCTTTGCAGAAGTGGGGAACAGTGGGTATGAAAAGCTATACATAATGTAAGATCTTTTGATATGTTGGTTGGTTTGTAGAATTTTTACTGTTTTCTTTTTTTTAACTCATTTATAAAAGGAATGATTCTAAGAGTGGTTGGGAGGGAGAGCTACCATGGGAAATGTAAGTGATGAGAAAGCAAATTGGTACTGGCCAAAAAACTATTAAAAATCAGTATAAAAAAGTAGTTTAGCAGGATTCAAAAGCAATTAAACATAGTAGCCCAGTGTTTGATAAGTCTAAGAATATAAACTGTTAGGGGAAAGAACCTATGAGAACTGTTAAAAAAAATCAGAAAGCAATATGTACTTTTCAGACCAATTAGGGAAGAATCCATAACTAGAAAAGGTATAGAGATCACAAAAAATAAAATAGACAAGTTTCATTGTTTTGGTTTTTTTTTTAATCAAACCTGCGATTTCATTATTATAGGGAGTACTCAAAAATGAACTTCTGCCAATGAAGATTTACACTTGCTCTAAAACTTATAGTCTCAAGAGAGTTACTTAAAGCATTGACAGGTTAGGTGACTTGCTCAGGAGAAAATGCAACCAGCACATTCAAAGGTAGGACATGAATCCAGGGATATAACATTTCAAAAACTTTTTCATTTGTATAAAGATCAGATAATAAATAAATACACACCCCAAAAAAAGACAAACATCTTAGAAACAGAGAAGAGAATCACTCACATTTATATCTGGTTTCCAAATGTTACTGATTTCTAGTCCCTGGAGTATATGTTGCATTATCATCTGGAACTCCTCAGTGGTGCCTTCAACCAGCAGCTGGTTAAATAGCGCCACCATAAGAGGTTCCACATCTTCACTGACCTGTATTCTAGGATCTGTGAACACAGAAAAAGGATTCATCACTTGTCACACTCACACACACACACACACACACACACACACACACACCATCCAAAGATTTCTTCTGTATAAAAAAAAAAGAGAAAAACAAAAGAGAAAGCATTTTAATTATATGAAAACTTAAGGTATGACTTTTTTTTGATACTAGGTATCACTTGGGGATATGCACCACCTTTTAAGGAATAACTATCATTTTCTTCTGAACACACGAACTAATTTAAGACATTGAAGAGTTGAGTTGATAGTATCAAAATACAAAAATATTCCTAAAAATTTCACATTGGAAGGAAACTGAAAGGTTACTAAGTCCAACTGCCCACCAAACACAAGAATGAATCTATTCTAAAATGTCCCTAACAGGTAGAAAATTGAGCTGAATACTTCCAGTAATAAAGAATTCTCACATGTTTTATAGGATAGAGGAAACTTAACTGCCCTAAATGCTTTTTAAAGAACTTCCTTAGACCAACCTGAAATCAGGCTCCTGAAAGCTTACAATCTAAGAAGGCCTGGTGTCTGGGAAGAGCACTGACTCTGGAGTCAGGGGATCTGAGTTTAAGTCTCACTTCTAACACTTCCTGTGTGACTATGGGCAAGCCACTTAACATGCCTGAGTCTCAGTTTCCTTATCTGTAAAATGAGGGTGTTGGACCAACTGATTTCTAAGTTCAGAATACTGAATTTACTGATTGCTGATTTCCAGCTCAACGCCTATGTTCATATGGTCCAATTCTCAGAGCTGCACAAGACTATCTTTTTCAAATGATGGCCCTCCAGATCTTTAAAGATAGTGATCACATTTCAGTTCTACTCCAAGTTAAGCATCTCCTCCTGACACGATTTCCAGGCCCACCACTTTCCTGACCGCATTTTTTTCTAGTTTGTCAATATCCCACTTAAATATGGTGCCCAAAACTAAATGAAATACTCCACATGTGATTCAAATGGAAGACAGTTCACTGGAACAATAACTTCCCTTGATCTAAACACACTAATTGAGCTTGAGCTCCCGTTAGCTTTTTCAGCAACTGAAATAAGAGTTTTGAGTACCATCGAGTCCAGGGTACTATGTGGTTAAGGCAGAAAAAAATGGCAAGGATAAGCTTCTGCATTTAACAAAGGGCAGAGGAAGCAGTACTTCAGATACTATTCTAACAGGCAATCCATTTCAGATTCCTATCATTGGCCTTAACAAATGACCAAATTTTAGCTCTATTAGAAGATGAATGTCTTTCCTACAGTAACTGATATAAAAGAACACAGCAAAGAGATATCAAAGCCTTTTAAATTAACTTACAACTGAACTGGAGATACAGAGAAGCTTTTGAAGACTGGGACAATACTAATGCTATTCAGGCCACAACACTCAAACTCTGGCTTTGGTCCCAGGCAGTCCAGGTGGTTTCACTTTCTAGACTGCAACATTCACTTGTTAATATTGTCCTGTCTTGAACTAAAAGCAAAGCTTTGTACCCATCAACAGATAAACCAGAAAAGATATGTCATCTCCTCACAGGCTGTAAGTTTGTCAACTGGGAGAAAGAAATCTGTACCTTTATTGTAAGAATTACAATAGATTAATGAATTGATCTGCCCCACCCTCCACCTCAAAAATCATGGATTCTAAGTCATAGTGTGAATAGCTAAATACAAGTTACTGTTTATTCCTTGTCTGTAAGTAAATTACTTTCTGTCAACAATTATTACTTACAAGATAGCCTAATAAGTCACTACAGAACACAATGGCTAAAAACCTTGAAAATCCCTTAAGTTTCCTCTATACTATAAAACATGTTCCTTTTTTTTAACAGCACAAATATCTAAAATAAAAACAAATGATGATGCTGGCATATCCTACTTAATACTTCTAATTCAGGGATTATTAATCTGGAGTTCTTTAACTTTTAAAAAAATTTTCATAACTGAACTTCAATAATTAGTTTCCTTTGTAATCTTATGTACTTTATTTTATGCATTTAAAAGAACTATTCTGAGAATAGGGGAAGGTCGTTACCCAGGAATAACATCAAAAATAGGTGATTGGCCAAAGGATATTACAGTGAAGTTTCATGACTATGGTTAGATTTTATTATAAGCAATAAGAGTTTACATTTACATAGTTTGTAGGTTTAAAAAACACTTGTTTTACAAGAAAGATGCAAAGTAGATAATGCAAGCAGCATTAACAGACAACTTTCCCAAACAAGAAAACTGAGGCTAAACCTGGTTCAGGGTCACACATCTAGTAAGTGTCAGACCCTCAAATGGAACTGTGGCTTCCTGATCTCAACTCAAAAGTTCTCTCTACCACACAACGGTGTCTCTCTACAAAAAGGTCAGGACAACCTTATACAAAGTATGCCTGTATTAAGAAAGATTGGACACAGAGGAGTATTTTCTCAGAAGAATCTGAGAGAAGAAAGAGTCATTATCACTAGTGAAATGGAACAACTGGAATTGTTCCATCCAGTTTAATCAAGGGTGAATGGCCATTAAGAAAATAAGAGTACTAGACTTCAAAATTATAAGTAGTTAAATTTTAAACAAGCAAGAGCCCCAGAAGCATTTTTTCCCAATAATTCACAGTATATAAATACAAAATTAGCTGAAGAAAAAAGCAACATACCAGCAAGTACTCTTTTTATGGAATGAAATATGTTAACAAAAACTGTATCCTCAGTAGGATGCATCTCTAGAATTGAAGAGAACAGTGTCAAGAACTGCAAGGCTAACTTGAATGACTGATCATTTGTTGCCAAACTTGGCAATTCTGTCAATATCCAAGAATAAACTTTCCTATACAAAGCAGTATGGGAAAGCAGCATGCTGTCTTTGGCTTCTGAACATGTTACTTCTCTAGCCCTGGATTGATGGCTCAGTTCAACTTCAAGAAGCGTTGTAACAGATGAAATGAAAACTGAAGGAGGGAGCAAGTCTTCTTTCTCTGAGCAAAGCTGGACAAATACCCCAGTGTGGAGGATGGCTTGCTGCAACAAATCAGGCAGCCTACTTGAAAACTTCTTCTGCTCAACATAACAACTCAAAATTTGGCATAATTTAGTTAAAGACACCAAAAGAAGTTGTCTGCTTGGGGAGTCTCGGTTTTTCAACTGCTTGCCTGAGGTTGTTTCCTTGTATATTGTGCAATTTGAGAGAAATGATAAGATTTTCTCAAAATTGAGGACCAGACTCAGCTTCAACTGGATGGTCACCTCAAAAAAATGTTCTAAGAAAGACCCTATTACCTGGAGGAATTCCAGCCAGGAAGGTATGTCCACATCAATGAGAAATCTCTTGCTCACATTAAAAAGAGAAGTCAATATGACTTCAAATACATCACTAGCATACATGATCTTAAACATTAAACGGGCATTTTTGCCTCTTTGCAAGTAATCAAGGAGCTGGTAAGAAGTCATTAGAAATTTGAGACTCCCTGTTGAGAAGCAAGAACTATCAGCTTTGGTGTTGGTTGCCATGGATAGGAACATAAGAAAACAATGTACATGGTATGATGGTAAGAGAGAGTCTAGTTTTAAAACAGAAAAATATTCCAGTATGTCCATGATTCTCTCTAGTTGGTCTCCCTTCAAAATAATGGGGATGTCTGTCTTTGCTAATGTCAGTAAGTTCTGAGTAACTTCTTCCTTTGATTCCAAAGATTCAGGTCCTTCTTTTTCAGATCTGAGCTCCCACTGTGTTATAAATATGTGATCCTTTTCAAAAAGCCAGGGTAGCTGTTGACTTAGGAGTTTCTTGTCATTATGTTTGCCAGAAAATAGAATCCTAGTGCATCTCTCAATTACACAGCTTAAGAAAGCAGAGTGGAGGGATTGCATTTCTGGAAAAAGGGAACTGTGAAACAAAGCTTGGGACACTTGTCCAATTGTGATAGATGATTCTTCCTCTGCTGAGCTTTCCTGAGTTTTAGTAGTGGGCAAAGTCCTAAGCAGTACATTGGCTATATAGATCACATCACTTGAAGAAAGATAGGAAATAAGAATTGTAAGATTTGACATAATCAAGTGCCAGTGTGCAACTGGGTAAGAGGAAGCACTCAGTGTCCCTATTTGGTGATTCCACATAGTTATCTCCCCTTGTCTCATGCCTTTTTTGCCAGAATGGAGAATGAAGGCAGCATCATCCCTTAAAGTTTGGAGGTCTATATCAGACTGGAAGCTCATTCGCATTAACGTCCTTTTCATTTTCTGCATATATAGTAGTTCTAAGCAATACCTGCTGGTGAAGGCAAAATGATTTGTAAGTTCTTGTACCTTTTCCCACTGTTTCATATTGATACCTGCAAGGAATGAAGAGAGGTTCAAGCTCTCAGAGGAAATGTCTGTAACAGACCCCACCACAGGAACATATTGCTTGCAGTTCAAACTAAGCATAGTGTCAATTTCTGCCCATGTATAGGACAGCAAGAGTGCAGAATCCCTGACCTTCTCGAGCCAAAGATCAAGCTTTGAAGTCTGGGACTGGTAATTGCTTAGAAGGTCAAGCATAGGCTGAATGACCTCTTGAAGCATTTTCTCCATCACCTGCTGAGTGCACCTGACAACAGGCAGTGGAGTGCCACTATCCAAACACCTCATGCTAAACAAGATACCATGCAGCAATAAACTCAGGGACAGCAATTTGAGGGCCATGTCAGAATCACCCTTCACATAAGGCAGCACTAATGCCTGGCACTTCTCTAGCAGAAGGGACCAAGTATCCAGGATCTGATTCGGGGGCAACTCCACGAGACAATCCCGAAGCACTACTGTCAGATTCCAAGTCAAAACAGGTTGCCTCAGATGATCAGCAGCTGGCCGACAGATCACACCTAAAACTTCTTCAAACAACCGAGGTACCTGTCTGAGTCTGCCGTAAGTCTGGAAGAGTGCGTTGATGAGGGCTTCCTGAGATTTCTTGGTTCGAGGCTCAGTGACATCTGCATCAATCCAGGCTGAAGCAACTAAGTCATCCAGATCTGGCTCCACAATCAGATGGTTCAAGAATATCAGAGTCTTGAGACATCGGAACCATGCTGGCACAGAGGCCTGTGAATGTTTTATCAGGAGTTCAGCAAGTTGACGATAAAACTGAAATTGGATCTCCTTGTGACGGATCCGGTCAGCAGCCACATTGTAAATATTGTTATTAGCCACCAGGTTCAGGAGCTGTTCTACAACCAAAAGTTCATTAGTCCAGTCTGATAGCGAAAGGGACTCTACCTGCTCGTCTGGCAGGCACAAAATCCTAAGGCAGCCGAAAAGCTTGGGAAGTAAATGGAAACAAACGAGTTGATTTTCTTCCTTAGAGTAAGAATCCAGAAAGAGTTTATATAGCAAAGACAGTGAGTTAGCCACAACAGTTACATGGAGAGATGGTTCACAGGAGCCTACATCAACCAATTTATTGATCATGGTGTTGGTTGGTGTCAGGATATTTTTAATAGCCTCTTTCTTCTTGTCCTTTGACTGCTCATTCAATAGGAGATCCTCTTTGTAAGAGGACAGCAATTCTGGCTGAAAGATTCCACCCTGAATGACCAACTCGATCTGATTCCGAACTTCTCTGCTCAGGTACTGTCGCACACGGCCTTGGTCACACTGTGCCCATGTACCAGCAGAAAGCAAGTACCTTAAGACAAGGCATGGCTGGAATAGATGCCCAATCACTTCCCCAAACACGCGGTTTGGATTGACCTGCTGGCGCTGGATCAGGAGATACTGACTAAAGGCCAAGTGAAGAACTTCAAACAACTGGGATATAAAGGTTCCTTCTGGACATCGACATGCCAGCCAGCACAATTCGCTTAATAATTCCAACATCAGCTCATGCTTGGCTGTGTAAACAACGGCAAGAGCAGGAGTTGAGAGGATGCCTTGGCAGCAGCTCAGCACAGCACACACATTTCTTTGAGAATCAGAAGCAGAGAACTCAGCTATTCTTTCATTTATGATCTGAAGATGAAAAATAAAAATAATGATAACAACGAAACACTGGCACTGCCTCCAATGGCACGGGAGTCCAACACGAGGGTGGCATAAAGCCACCCTAATGATCACCTAACTTATTTTACACTAGGGACTAGACCTTTCCTTCAAAACATTTCTTAAGATCACATCTGAACTAAATACAACACTGTGATAAAACCTAAGTATAAACCATAGATGAGGAACTTTTTCTCATCACAATGCCCAAAACTCACTCCAAGGAATCCCCCTTAAGATAATGCGTGCTTTTGATGTTAGCAAAATTACATCCCATTTTGCATTTGTTTTGGCCAGTATGCAAAAAGATCATGCTTTGGTTCACAAAAGGACCCTTGGCTTGCACATTTCCCAATTCTGGAAAATGAATCCATCACATCTTCCCACATCCAAATTTCAGCCAATTATTTATAAAAATCAATTAAAAATTACATAATGAAATATATTTCCATTCCAATCTGCACCTGAAAATTGAAAATAACTTTTGACATCAGGTATGTAGGTCCCTGAATTGATGGGGATGGCTGAGTTAGCAGGAGATCCCAAAGCCCAATCACAACTACCACTATATAGCTTAGCACAGGACTTTCACTTCTAGGAAGCTGCTAGAGTCTGGGAAAGCAGTAATTCCTATACTCTCTGAAATTCAGATTTCTAATCTTTAGCTTATATTCCATCAACTTTGAACTCTGATAGGCAAATGAATCATTCATTCATCTCAGTCTCTTAGAGAGTGTCACTGTCACTATATTAATAAACCAGTTAGGGTTTTGCCTACCTCTCTTTTCCTCAAGTTTTAGGATCTGATCTACTTTCCTTCTATCCTGAGCCTCTAACGTTCCCTACCCACCCACATACTTCCCTAATTATTGCCAAATAGTGGTCCAGCCTCCAGCAGAGCCCAACAGCGGAAAGGATTTGGTTCTTTATGAAAGAAATCAGTGATATAGAGGAGGAGGTAAGGAATACAATCTGACTGAATACAGCTGAGAACTAAATGCATCTCTAATCACCTGAAACGTTTTATACCAATTCTCAATGTGTCTGACAAGTGTAAAGAAGTATCACACTCATTATGCAGGTAGAAAGAAATGAAATATTCAAGCCTGAAGTTGAATAATGAGTCAAAAGGAAGGAAGCATGGCGGTGTGGACAAAGTACTGGACATATAGTCAAGAGAGTTGAATTATAATCCCAGCTTTCCATTAAATACTTGGGTTTCTTAACAACAAGCAGCATCTCCTTCAGCCTTTAAGATTTGCAAACTGTTTTCCAATTATCTCAGTTTATCCTCACAGCAATCCTGGGGATGGGCGCTGTTATTACCCCCGTTTTACAGATGAGGAAATTGAAGCAGGCAGCAGTTAGGTGACTTGCCCAGAATCACACAGCTAGTACGTATCTGAGGCTAGATTTGAACTCAAGTCATCCTGACTTCATTCCTGGTGCTCTGTGCACTAGTGGTTACCTCATTCTATCTCTATGGACTTCAGTTTCCTTCTCTGTAAAATAAAGTAACTAGATGGTTAAACTTCCTTCAACTGTAACAGTCTATGAGACTCACAATGCAGTAAGTCTTGCCCTCAATCTTTTACCTTCTATCTATTCTGTATCTTATGTGTATCTATTTTTTATACCTCCCCCCGATTAGAATGTAAACACCTTGCGGGCAAGGGCTGTTTTCCCCTGTCTGTGTTTCCAGAGACCAGCTTAGCACAATGTCTGACATTTTAAATATTTAACAGTGGCTTACTGATAGACTTTCAAACAGAAAATCATTTCACATTACCTTGAGAAGTGAGATACTAGCAACTGGATGTGAGGGAAAATACAAATCATTTTTGGGATAACATGAGTAAGTGAAGTTACCTTGGCTAGTGAAAAATGGAGGTTTACTGTCTTTCCATTCTTGATGAGATTCTGTAATTTTCTGCTGTGTAGGATGTTATCCAGGTAGATCCAAAGTCTCTCAACAATGTCCTCCGTCAGTTCAAGTTTTTTCTTGTAATATGTAACCAAACTGTGTCTTGCCCAGTCAAGTAACACCTACATTTGAAGGGAGTTAATTTTGTGAAAAGAATGCTATTTCATTAGAAAAAAATGATATGTAATATTTGTAACAAAATTTAAGAAATTTGGGTTTTTTTAATAGATTTCTATTTAAGCTCAAATTTATCTGTCATAGAAAATCTACCTTTTATAACTCAACTTTGGTAAGAGCACCAAAAGATAATGACATATGTTTATTTATTTTTCTAAAAAAGTAACAATCAGAAAAAATCCTTTTGAACTTTTTTCTCCTTCACTGAGAGTTGAGGGGAAAAAATGCTACTGAAGCCCTGACATGTTTCATCTTTAAATCAAATTTCATTTCAAATGCTCAACAGTAGTTGCTGGGAATTGTCATGTTGCATGTTTTGTTTGTTTGTTTGTTAAGGCAAAACATTTTGCCTATATAGTGTGGTATGAGAAATGATGAACAGGAAGACTTCAGAAAAGCCTGGAAAGACATATATGAACTGATGCTGAGTGAAAGGAGCAGAACCAGGAGAACTGTGTACATAGCAATAACCACAGTGTGCAAGGAATTTTTCTGGTAGACTTAGTATTTCACTGAAATGCATGGACCTAAATAATTTCCAATGGACTCTTGGGGCAAAACGCTTTCCACATCCAGAGAAAGAACTATGGAATTGGATCACAGATAGAAACAGACCATTTTCTTTGGTATTATGTTTTGTTTTGTTTTATTTTATGGTTTTTTTCCCCATTCATTTTAATTCTTCTATGCAACAGGTATTTAACAGGACTATATAAGATTGTACATCGTCTCAGGGAGGAAGTGGGGAGGGAGGGAGGAATGAGGGGGAACAGACGGGAAAAAAATCTAAGCTACATGGAAGTGATTGTTGAATACTAAAAACAAATAAAATAATTTTGCAAATTTTTACAAAATTTTGTAAAGTCAGATTTACTGACAGCTGACAAAAAGCTGTAGGAACATTACTAATGAAGTCATAAATGTCAGAAACAGAATGAACTAAGATAAGTGCTGAGGAAGGTATAGGTCTTTGCGTGTCCCTATTTGGCATCCATTTTATTTAAACGTTACTAGAGATAAAGAAATGAGAGAGGTAATCATCATATGGGTGGTTACTAAAGACATATGTACGTAACATTACTCAAGGTCAGGGGCTCTCAAAATATGTCCATGACGTCCAAACTATTTGGATAATAATATTAAGATGCTATTTGTTTATTACATGCTTTCCTTCTTCAACTACGTAACTATGTGAAGTCAAGTTTTCTTCAAATATTTTACTAAAGGAACACTGCAACAGACTGGATAGAGAAACACATATGAGAATCTTGCTGCTATGTCAGACATTAAAGGAATTTGCAAAATATGTAAAACACTGACATTGTTCATATTTTTTTCTTTCTAGAAAACACTTATTTTGCATAAAATGTTAATTATATTAACGTGTAATGGGTTTATCATTGTCATTTTATTCATAAAAATTGATTGGTTTTAATTTCTAAAACAGCAAACACTGACAGATATGACACATATAAAAGTTCTTTGGGGTCCTCAATAATTTCCAATTCTGAGACCAAAAAGATTGAGAACAGTTACTCTAGATGTTCCAGAAATAGAATACTGGCAAATAGAGTAGATGCTCAATGAAAACTTGAAGAGAATCTAATCTGTAGCTAAATATATCAGATAGTTAACTAGTGGTATTAATAAACACAAGGTCTTCAATTCAAATCCAATGGGTCAAAGTCCGGCTTTGTTCCATAGCCTCAGTCCACACACATAGCTCTTGACCTTACAAATGTAAGCCTTTGATCACAAGGGGAACCAAGAGAGACAATGTACTTAACTCACAGCAAAACCATCATCATTGCTAGAAAATAACTCAATGTATGTGTCCAAATGATAGTGGATAAGGAGTATCATTTGTATATTAATGGACTTATTTTTATTAGTAACTAGAAGATATGGTCCCTGACTTTAAGCAGTTTAAAACTTCAAAAAAAAATATTTGATTATTATAAATATTTTTTCCTCTAGACAAAAACTACCTTTTGATCAACTGTTCCAAGTTATTATACATGATACAACCTTTAACCTGAAGACCTTCAATGTTTCCTAAGAACCTAATAACAAACATAACTTCCTAAATGAGATATATATAAAAATAAGAAAGAGAAATGCCCTCGTTCTATATCAATTATCAACCCAAATACAGCAGATTGGGAGGAAAAAATTAAAATTTTCTATCATGATACATAGTCATAACAACAGTTCACATGCATACAGCATTTTAAGGTTGCAAAGCCCTTTGCATGTATTATCTCTTTGGATCTTCAGAACAACCCTGGGAAGTAGGTGCTGTTATTCTCCCTGTTTTACAGATGAGGATGCTTAGGGCCAGAGAAGTTAAGTCACTTTCCAAGATCATACAGCAATTAAGGGTCTGATGCCATTCCACCCTCTATAGCAACTCATGACTTCAATGCCTCAGTTTCCACATCTTTAAAACAGTCACAACAACTAGTAAGCTTATTCAAAAAGTTCTTGTGAGCATAAAGTGGGGAAGAGATATATTTAAATATTTTGTAAACTTTAAAGTACTACATAAGCAAGCTATTAGTATTACTATTACTAAGGAAGTAAAATGAAAAGCAAAAAAAGTTTCTGAATAGAAGTAACCTAGGTTCTATTATATTCTCCATGTGACCTTTAGGAAATGCCTTCTATATCCAGTTAACTACATCTTAATTAGCACAAGTGTTAATGACAGAGTAGGTAGGAAAACTGGTTGCTGAGTCAGAAAGATCTGGATTCAAGTTCTCCCTCTGATGGATACTGGCTATGACCCCTGGCAAGTCATTTAACTTTTCAGTATTCCAGGAAATTCTAAGACTCTACATTGCAAACAAAGTATTTATCTGCAGCAATTCAAAGTTAAGGTATAACATATCCTTTATGTTATAATACCAAAACTAAGGACCCATGTACATTAACATTACTCAAGATTAGAGGTTCTCAAAGTGTGTCCACTCCATCAAAACTATTTTCATAATAACACTAATACCAACTTTTTTTTTTAATCTTGTTAAAGACTTCAGGTTAGACTTACTTGTTCTTTATTTGGAAGAAAACACTGTTGGGAAATCCATGCAAAGTGAGCCAATTTCAGTTTGTCTTCCCAGGCAGTTTTGCTACTTTTCAATTTAAGGGATATACCAGAATAAATAGCAGCCATTATGACAAGTCTTCTCTCTGAAATGTGAAATATTAGGGAAAAACATTAAAAGCTAGCCTCACATGAACTAAAAAGCCAGTAAGAGACAATGTGATTAGCTATGCTTACGTAAAAGAGTCTATCTAGATTAATGTCATTAGAAAAAGTGGATTAAAATCCTCAACAAACATAAACTTTAAAATAGTGATTCTCTTTACAAAGCTCCTGGTAAACTACTGGAAAATTCTGACAAAAATTCACTACACTATATGCACACACATAAACATTGTTTTGGTGAGCTTTAAGATTTATTCTCATTTGCCAACTTTTCTTCTCTAGTCTCATGATCTGACCTACTTTCGTCTGAGATAAATACTGAATGAACTTACAGAAAGTCCTCCATAAATTAAAATACTAGATTTTGTTTTCACATTTCTTTTTTAGATTAGAAGAAAATTAAGTGATGCATTTCTGTACACATCTTCTATGAAAACTGTACATCGTCGTCTTCCTGAAAGAAAAGATTCACTGGGGAAAGCAACTGCTTCTTTCAATGCAAAGACACTTCCACTTGCTTACCCCTATTACTCAAAGCCACCAAAATCGACTTTTTGTAAATTTACAAAACAAAAATTTCCGGCATTATTCAGTTAGACTGACTGGTTGCTTAAGTCACGGTCTCGGTGGACCTCTAACAGGGATTACAGAACCGAGTCCGCAGCAAGTAAGATGGCCTGCGTACCGAAAAGCACGGGGACCAAGGTACCGGGAGCACAGCAGGGAATCCGTTAATGCTTTCTCGGGGAAACTAAAGCGAGGAGGGGGCGGGGCAGGAAGGAGAGTTCCGAGGAAGGCCAGCCACCCACCTCCAGGCTCCCCACCCTAACGGGGTGTACGCTTACCCAGACGGGGGGTCCCGGGGAAGAGGAACGAAGAAGAAAGGCAGTGCGAGCAGCGGACCGACAGACGGTCGGCTCCAGCACCTTTCCCCAGGGAAGAAGCGCAGATTCCCACGTTGCTAACCACGTGGGTAGGTTCCCAGGGCCTCCGCCTACGTTCCTTCCGCCTAGACGCCGCCGGCCGGTGAGGAGGGAGCAGTCACGCACGCCAGGCATCGCCAGCCAATCGCCGAGGCCGCTCGCCCATTGGTGGAGGGGCGTGCGCGTTAGAGGGTCTGAGCGGCCCAGCCCCGCCGGCCCGCTCCGTGTCAGTCAGTCATGGAGCTGTCGCCTCGAGCCGCGGTGGCGGCGGCGGGGACCGGGAGCCGGGGGCCCGGCTGAATCGGCAGCCCGAGTGGGAACGTGTCGCAGAGGCGAGGGAGGCGGAGGCGGCGGGTTCCGGGTGGCTACGGCGGCAGGAGGAGCCGGAGCCGCCTGGGATGTTCAGTGAGTGTGGGACGGGCGGGCGGGAAGGAGGGGGGTCGCGAGCCTGAGCGCGCGCAGGCCGAGAGCGAGGCAGCGCCGCCGCCGCCGCCGCCGCCGCCGCCCGCCTCTCTCTGGAGCCGGCGCGCGGGGGTGAGGCCTAGCGCGGGGCACGCGCTGCGGCTGCTGCTCCCGGCCGCGTGGGGGTGGGGGAGGCGGCAGCGGCCCCCGGAGCTCGCCCCGCGCGGGGCAGCTGCTGGGGCACCGCGCGCCGCCTGCGCCCGGCCTGCTTTGGGGGGAAAGAAGGCGGACGGCGCTCTGGCTGCCCCTGCCCTGTCTCATCTGCCCGCCTCTGCCGCCTCCATCTCCTTCCCCGGCGGACACCGACACATCCTCCACGCCGGAGGAGCGGGAGGGACCGCGGAGAGGGGATCCCGAGCCGGCCGGGAAGGTGGGGAGCTCGCTTTAAGTCATGATGGGGACGGAGTTGGGTGAAGGACAGCTCCCGAGAGAGAACCTGGTGGAGCCCGGAATAAACTTTAAGAAAACCTTTTCCCCCAGTTACATTGCATCAGATTCAAGGTCAAACTCAACCGCTCTTCAGCGTGGGTGCAGGAGCAAATCTTTCTAACCAGCGAGTGACACAAGGCGTCCAGAGGGGTAGCAACCAGATGCCGACACATTTTGCTCCTTCTGGCAAAATGAGTTTCTATGTTATTGCTAAAAAGTTGTAGGTTCTAGGGGGACGTGCATCCCTCTCAAAAGTCTGTTAAAAAATGTTTAGGCAAAATATATCTAAAAGGAGTGGATTGTGAGAATTGCTATCATTTTAAAGTTAGCGGAAGTCAGTGCAGTAAAGCTTTGTGCTGTGTGCTTCCTTTAACCCGTTGTAGCGTTGCTTTTATAACCTAGATCTCCTAATTTGTATCTTATACCGATGCTCCGAAGGAATTATCTTAGCAGCATCCACATTAAGTTACTTAGACTTGTAAGGTATAGTCTGACCTCAGCATGATAACCCTAGTTGGAACTTTTGGTTGGGATACAGTGTTAATAGTGTAATTTTCCCAATGCTAGCTACCTTGAAGAGCTAGATGATAGTCTAAGTGGTGACTGGGTGGGGTCAGGGAGCTAATTAACTCAGACTCTGGGGTTAACCGAGCTTCTAAGGAAAATGAAACTGGGGAGCCAAGTTGACTGAACTCATCAGATCAGATGCAGCTTAAACTCCATTCCGTGATGTTTAATTATTTTCTTCCTAGGTTAGAACCTTTTTTGATTTTGTTTTCAATTTGAATAGAATGTAAGCTCCTTGAGCACTGATAAACTGCTTTTGCTATTTGTAACTCCAATGCTTCACATATAGTGAGCACTTAATCTATGGTTTTTTATTCATTTCTTCTGTTTTGTATTTGTATCCCCAGCACTTAGATCAGTTCCTTGCACATGATAGAGGCTTCATAAATGCTGGTTGATTATGAATGCAATTAGCATGGTTGGTACAATGTTTGTACCATTTCAGTTTGGCTTTTTTTATTAATCATTAGCACTTTTTAAAATCTTTTTTTAGATTACTGGTAAGCACATGAGTTTGTTTTCTCCCCTTGAAGAATCAAGCCACCAGTAAATGCATAACTTTTAATTGTGTTGCTTCTTTTTTGTAAAGTAGACACACTTTGCCATTACTTCTCTGGGGTTTCCTGATATTCTTTCTTCTTCTTCTTCCTTCTAGAGTACTCCTCAGACTTTGCTGGTTCTTCATCCAGGTCACACTTAACTGTGAGTGTGCTCCCAAGGCCTGTCCTGGGCCCTTTTCTTGCTCCATACTGTCTGAGTTATCTCCTCAGCTTCCATGGGTTCAGTTATCATCCCTGTGCAGATTATTTCAGATATGTATTTCCTACTATAGTTTTTTATCTGAGTTCTGGTCCTATGTGTTCAATCTGGATGTCTCATTGGCATGTAGAATCAACATGTCCAAAGCTCTCCCCTCTCAGTCTACTAGAATCTCAATGTCAGAGTTCACCTCTTTCTCACTTTCACTCTACATATGCCATCAGTTGCTAAATCTTGTCATTTCTAACGGTAATATCACTCCTATGTCTTCCCTACCCTACACTAGTTCAAGCCCTCATAACTTCTTATGTGGATTATTGCAGTAACTTTCTGGTTGATCTGCCTTATGTCTCTGCCCACTCTGGTTCATCCACCATACATGTGCCAAAGAGATTTTCATAACACATAGGTCTGACTTTGTCGCTCCTTTGCTCAATAAGCATTGATGGCTCCTTTCTGCCTGTAAGATCAAATATTAAGTCTTTTGTTTGGCATTTAAAGATTTCATTACCTGACTTTTTCCTACTATTTATTTCAGTCTTATTCCTCTATTCTGTCTATGATCCAGTGACACCACCTACTTGCTGGTTCTTTTCCATGATGACTTTCCCTGGCTGTCCCCATTCCTAGAATGTTTTCCTTCTTCACCTCCACCTTTGGACTTCTCTGGCTTCTTTCAGAATTCATTTCAAATGCTTCCCTCTTCAGGAGACCTTTCTAGTTCCCCCAATCACTTGAGCCTTCTCTAAAGTTACCTATTTTCTCCTCTGTGTGTACTGTATATGTGTCTGTTCATTTACGGATTGTCTCCCCCATTAGTGTATATGTTTCTTAAGGGCAAGAACTGTGCTTTTACTTTTGCCTTGGTTTATATGCCTGTGCTTAGCCCAATGTCTGGTTTATACTAGGTAAGTGAATATCAATTATTGATTGATTGATAGTGCCTCAAGTATGGTGACTCAAAAGTTTGCTTTTATGATGCTTTTCTTCCCTGTTTATTTTTGTAGATAGTACTACTGCCACACTGATCCTCCACTGCTTGAGATCTTACAATTAACTTTCATTCTTTTTCCCTTTCCTCAGTCCACCCATCTATTTAGAAGTCCTTTCAGGATTGGCAGTCTGTCTCTAACATGTCCCCTATTTTCCAGTCTCACTACAACAGCTCTAGTTCTCACCTAAATTATTGCCTACCAGTCTCTTTGCTCTCATTCATTCGGCCTTTCATTCCACAGACACAGTAATCCTCCCTGTGAGATTATGGAATATCAAAGCTAGAAAGGAACTTAGAGATCTTGTAGTCCAACAAATGAGGAAAACTTAACCCTAATCACATCATTGCTCTGTACTCAGCTCTTTCCTGACACTCCGTTTCCTAGCCCCAATAACATATAAATCCCTTGTCCTGGTTTTCAGGGTCCTTCACAGTCTACCCTCTGTAACTTTAGTTCATACTATTTCCCTTCACAAAATACTCTTTTTCCTGTTATTTGCCATTTCATTCAGCAAGCATTTATTAGGCCACTGCTCTTTAGCAGAAACTGCACACTTTAGAAAGACAGAAAGGAAAAAAGAAAAAGGCCCTGCTTCAAGGACCTAATATTGTATCAATCAGTTAAGCATGTGCTATGTGCCAGGCACTATGCTAAGCAGGGATACAAAAGGGGGTAAAAGATAGTACCTGCCCCCAAGAAACTTAGAGGAGACAACAAACATTTGAATAAATCAAATTATAAATAGGAAGTAACTAACAGAGTGGAGGCACTAGAATAAGAGGAGTTAGGGAAGGCTTCCTGTAGAAGGTGGGATTGGAGTTGGGACTAAAGGAAGGCCAAATGTCAGTAGTTGTAGAGAGCATTCCAAACATGGGTAACAAATGCTCAGAGATGGATTAGCTTGTTCATGGAACAACAAGGAGGCCAGTGTCACTAGATCACATTGTCTCCGTGGGGAAGTAAGATAGAAGAAGACTGGAAAGGTAGGAGGCTAAGTTTCCATGACTGAAAACCAAACAGCCTTTTTTATTTGATCTTGGAGGCAATAGGGGGCCACTGGGGTTTGTTGAATATGAGTATGACATGATTAGACTTGCATTTTAGGAAAATCACTTTAGTGGCTAAATGGAAGATGAATTGGAGTAGGGAGAGACTTGAGACAGGCAAATTCATCCACAGGCTATTTCAGTAGCCCAGGATTGAGGAAATGCGGGCCAACACTAGAGTTTTGTGGCACTGGAGAGAAGGGGATGCATTCAGGAGATTCTGGAAAGGTGAAAAACATGTATGCATATAGGTAAATGCAGAATATATACAAATTCATTTTTGTTGAGGAGATTTCCCCCAGTAACCAAGGAAATGAGGATCAAATAGCAATTGAACTGAACCTTGAGAAAACCTAGTGTGAAAAGGAAGTATATTCTAGGGTTGGGGGGAAATCTGTGCAAATCTTTTCCCAATTCCTTTACCTTTGCTTATGTTATCCATAGTATTTGGATACTTTATTTAAATCTTCATCACCTTTCCTAAAGATATAAATCAGCTGTCACATCTTGAACAAAGCCTTCTATAATCTACTCCATTCCTCACCTCAGGATGAAAGTCATTCTTCTTTCTCACACGTCCTTTGTGCATGCATTCCTGTGTTGTTGAATTGTTTCCATCATGTCTGACTGTGACCGCTTTAGGGACAAAGGTACTGGAGTGGTTTGCAGTTTCCTTCTCCAACTCATTTTACAGATGAGGAAACTGAGACACGCAGAACTAATTGCCTTACCCAGGATCCCACAGCTATTAACTTTCTGAAGTTAGATATGAACTCAAGAAGATGAGTTTTCTGATACCAGGTCCAATAACTCCATTCACCGCACCACCTTTCACTCTGTATATTACCATGACTGTTTTGCAAATATTAATGAGATGAAACATTGTTATAACAATAGATACTTCCCAACAGACCCTACAAAGTAAATTGTCCAAAGCATTTAAGTAAAACCTGCTGATGATTGCTCATTTGTAACTAATAGCACGTCATTTTCTACTTTTGTATCTTGTTAACATAATGGAAGAATGTGTCTCTTTTGAGCCTCCTTAAATTTCTTATGTCATTTTGTCTCCATTTCCCTTCACATTTCATTTCTTCCTTACATAATTCTTTTTTCTTCCCTCCCTCTCCCCAATAAATTATAAATTCCTTGGGAGTAAGGCTATCATCTCTATGTGTATATTCCCCATATCTGGCACAATGCCTTGCACACATTAAACTCTTAATGGATGTTTTTAAAACTGGATGATATATCAGCAGCTCTAGGAGCCATCTGGGCTGACAGTCCTTTAGGTAGGTTTGTTTTAATCGAGAACAAACTATGAGCGTTATTATTTGTCTCCTCATTTCAGTGATGAGAAAACATGAGGTCAGTGACTTGCTTAAGGTCATATATAGCTAATTAGCAACATGCTTGGGACTCAAGGCTGACTTTCCATAGTTCAATAATACTCTTTCAACCAAACTCTTTGGTGTAATAATGGGTACTCTAAAAATAAGTTTGCATATGACTAAAAGATGATTACTAAGGGATGCCATACGCAATGCCTTAGGAAGCAAGGTGGTGTTAATTTGTCAGCATAATCATTGTTCTTATTCAGAAAAAGACATTAATAAAATCAAAAAGTATGAGAAAACCAAGAAATTGTTTTTGTATATGTTCACATAGAAACTTTATGTAATTCTATATTGAAAGCAGTTTAATATTAAGATGAATACATAAAATATTGAACCCAAATTAAGTTGAATTTTTAGCTTAACTATTTGACTTAAGTTGCCTCCTCTCTCCTCCAGCCCCAAACAGTTGACTAGAAAACAAACCAATATACAACTCTCAGACCCTTGGTCCCATAATAGAACTTGCCTTAATTTTTTTGAAAAGCTTTCTTAGTTATTTTTCTGGTGGTATTAATGGATTTGTACTAGTCTATGTTCACTTTTATCCTGTGACCTTTCTAATCAACCTTATGGATGCTCATTCTAAAGGTGCAGAGAGAACAGAAAAGAATGAGTTGCATTCTGTGTAATTCTTGTCTGTGCCCTCCCATAATTTCACCACAGGGAATTCACCTAATGTGAAAGAGGTCTTTCTTTATTTTCCTTTGATATCATGTGGATACCCTTGGAAAGCTCTCCCAACAATTATCTTTTACCCTAACCATATGATCAGCCATTTTTAAAATATATATTACTTTGATGGCATCCTTTTGTCTAGTTCTTTGCCATTCCTTATTTGTTATGTTGCAACCTGCTTACACACATCCTGAGTCCGTTTTTTTACTTTCTTTATGATAATCAATGTAAATTTCTCAGGAACTGTTATATGTTATATGAAACCTGTTATGTGACTTGAAGGTGTGTAATAATAGTAAGATATTGGTGTGTTTAAAAAAAAAAAAAAGACCCTCCACTTCCATCACTTCTTTGCAGAGCTAGGTATTATGGAACACTGTAGATAATATCAGACTTTTTCGAAGTTTTAATTTGTTTTGCTGAACTTTTTTTCTACTTTTTATTGTAAAAGATGGCTCTTTGGTAGATGTAAGGGAAAGGAATTAGGAGAACTAGGTGACATAAAAGCAAAAGATACCAATAAAAATTATTTTAAAACAACAAAAAGAGAGACTTTCATCTAAGGGAGAAATTTGGGGTCATTAATGGAGTTCTTCAATTTTCTCTAGGCAGTCTGGCCTGTATTCTTAATTCTGAACACAACTCATTTTCCACTTTCAGTGTCTGTCAGATAAATAGATAAGCTCTATAGGTTGTCTGTCCATCCAACTGCTTGGGATAGTTTATAGGATAGGCATTTTTACCCTCTTGATTTTTCCTGAGTGGCTTGTTAGGACATACTCTTCTGAGTGGTTATGGATCTTGTCCAAGAGGCTCTGCAGTGCTTTAGGGCTTGCTCTAACTAGCACAATGTCATCTGTACATTGGACTGGAGGACTTCATCTGTAGAGAATCCCTTTTCAACTTTGACTCTTCACTGGAGCTCCTACATGACATTGGTAAATACCTTTGGCAAACATGCTTCCATTTTTCTGCCTTATTTGATCATCAGGTCATCAGACAGTGTTATTTCTCTTATCTTCCATTGAGTATCATAATTTTTGACATACCTGACAGGAACCTTTTGGAAGAAAAACTTTAAGGCTTCATCTTTACTGAAGCAAAAGTTTTTTAGTTACCAACAGTGGAATCTTGTATTCTCTACAGCTTTTGGTCATTTGCATAATGGTAGCAATGTGGTTTACTGTTGACTATCACTTGCAAAAAGTCTGCTTGTGACTATTAATACCCTCTTCTAGGATGTGTTTGCTTCAGGGTTTCCTTGTTTTTCCACATCAGTGACTCATCTGAGCTCCTTTTTTACCCCACAAGGGCAGGCAGGCACTGATTCTCCCCATTCATTCAAAGGAAAGGGAGAGTAGCCAGAAGCCAAGAGAAGATATGGACTGCTCAGTATTGGGGCTGAAAGAACTAAAGGGAGAAAAACTTCCATTTCTGAGGGAAAGGAGACTAGGAATGCAGCTGTGTTTATTCTGGTCAGGGATCCAGCCCCCTTTTCTACCCTTCAAACCATACCCCTACCCAGGTGAAAAGAGAGTAGGGATCTGTGCAAGAAAAAGGGGAAGACCTCAGAGTAAGGGAAAAAAATCAGAGAGAGGTGCCTGGGAATGCAAAAAGAAGGCTAAAATACTAAAAGGCCAAGGTAGTGAAAGCTGAAGTAAATCTATCATAAGCTAATAAGCCAATGGAAAGGCAGAACAGAGTAGAAATAAATAAAAATATAGAAAGAATCCAAAACACCTTGAACAAGTATACTATAAAAAAAAAATGGAACCAAAATTCCCCAATCAAAATGAGAGTCCTGCAGCTTTTCCAGAGATCGTGAAACAATAGGAAGAAATTCTAGAATGGGTCACAAGAAAAAGCAAATTTATTTTAAAGTAAGGTATTAAGAAGGAAGTTTGATTGGAAATCACAACTCTGAATGCAGAATTTCAAAACAAACAGCAGGGCAGAAAAAATTGAAAATGATGAGTTGAAATTCAAGGAAAGAAAAGAAAATTTGGCAGAAGAAAAGCAAAGGGCAACATTTAAAAAAAAATAACCATGAATTCTATATAAGGCAGAGCACCTTACTTTGAAGACTTAGTGTGCAGAATTAACCTAAGGATCATAGGTCTTCTGTAGAAGAACATAAAAGAACTTATGCACACTGTAGAAAATAACACAAGACAATTGTTCAGAACTTTTAAATAGAAGCAGCAAAATAATAATCTTTTCGTTCCACAGGTCCAATAGAAGAAAAATTCCATGCTTGAAACACTAGAAAATGCAGTGGTTAAATTTCACAATCCCAATAATATAAGAAGATTTGTAAGCAACCAGGAGAACTTTAAATGTGAAAGAACCCAAATTTGATTAACTCAATATTACTCCGTAGTCATGAGAAACCAGAGGAAGAAGTGGGATAAGATAGCCTAAAAAAAGAAAAGAGTTTACACTGCAATCCATAACATATCCTAAAATATTGAGCCTAATCATATTTGTAAAATGATGGGCCTTTAACTTTAAAAAAAGCCTTTTGAAATATACCTGTAAAAATAAACTCAGAGGTAAACAGAATGTTCAAATTTCCCACATATCCTGAAGAGGAGTAAGAGAAAGGCAAATTAAAGGAGTAAAAGAACAAAGACACAGTTCATGAAAAAAACAAAAAAGGACCTACTTTTGATCTTGGGAATCAGGAATATGGAAGGAAAAATGGTAGAACTCTATAAACTAAATTCTACAAATTTTTTGCCTTATGGAGGAATCACAACTAGAAAATTGCATATTTTAGGAAGGGGGAATTGGAGTTGTATTCCCCCTACCCTGCCCCAAATCCACAGTGAAGAAATGAACATTAATCCTAAAACTGGCATAGGAAAGTACAGGATAATTGGATAAAAGCAATAAAGAGGATGAGTTGGAATGAGGGGAAAGAAAGATAGTGTGCCCCTAAAGTGTACTATGTGGGAAAGAGGCCAAAAACTTATGAGTTTCATCCAGGGAGGAAATAAGAATGCTTAGAGACTTCATCCCACCCCAGGAAAGATGCAAGAGCAACCAGTGCAGTAGAGAGGATGTAGAATCAGAGAGAGGGTAATCTGGCTTTAGGAGTAGAGTGCATATTTCAAGGGTAGAGGTCAAGACCAGGCCTCATCATTTAGGATACAAAATGACTCTTACCATGCCACATTGTTTCCTTAATGAACTGATGTTTCTAAGAGTGAGACAGCAAAAAAAAAATATATATATATATATATAGGGTGGATATGAGGTAATCTCTACAAATGGAATAGAGGGAGGTTAAACTTGATGCTTTAGAAGCTCTACCTACATGAGGAACACAATAAAAAAAAAAAAGCAAGTAAAGGTGTGTGTGTATTTATATATATATTCACACACATGCAACAGAATAGATTAGAAGGGAAAAGAAGTAAGGAAGATAAAGCAAAAGAAAACTTCTTAGAAAAGGGTATAGCAAAAGAATAGTATTTTTTTAAAAGGGAATAAATAGATAAATGAAAAGAGAAAAATAATTTAAGGAAGTTAGGATGGAGCAGAACTTTGGAATAACTTATAGAAATAGAATAGGGAAAGATTATTAACCTAGAAAAGCATAATTTTAAAAAATACAAAGAAATTGAATGAAGTAAAACACAAATTTAATGTTCATAACCTTAAAATATTTTATTAGGTTAAGCAAGCCAATAGACAAGCTAATAAAATAAGCATTGCAGAATTAATAAGAAATCCCCCCTCACCCCCAACAAGGTGCTATCTATAAGAAAAAATGTAGGAAGAAATGAAAATAAGAGGCTTTAACAGAATTTACTATGCATCTGGTGACTAAAAAAGCTTAAGTCAACTTATACAAAGTAATATAAGGAGAATCAGGAAAACAGTACACACAATTTATAGAAATGTAAATGGAAAGAACAAAAAAGAATGTAATAAAATAGGGCTAAACTTGGCCTAGGACACACAAAAAAAATACTACCACCACTATTCCCCCTTCTTTGCAAGAATGGAGAGCTTTGGGTGTAGAATATCATATATACCATCATACATTGTCAATTTGTTAATTTACTGAACACTTTTTTCTTCTTAAATCTTTGTTACAAAGGATGGTTCAATGGTGATAAATGTATTTGAGAAGAAATGTCATATAAAAACAAAAAACATCAATAAGATAAGGTTTAAATAAGAAAAAATAAGTATTTTTGTTGTTGGGACTAAGTATTTTCAGGAAACAGAAAGTCTTTCCAGGCTTATATGTATTCATGTGTAGGTCTTACTTTTCTTTGGGAATAAGCCTTGAGGGGAAAATTTATTTTGCTAGACATTGAAACAGGGTGGGGAGGGGAGTGGTATGTGCACACGCACACGCACACATGCATGTTTAATTCCCTTGAAATATGTGTGCATTGGAAACAGCTACAAATAAATGGATTGTTTTTTTGTTTGTGTATTTTGTCAGTGTAGTTAGAGCAACAGACTCATTGCTAGATTTTTTAAATTAAACTCTACAGTTAGTTTACTGACTGATCTTGAAAAATGTCATAATTTATAGGAATTGGTTTTACAGAGAATGCTGTTTATAATTAATTTGAGGAGAAAATCTTATCCTCTATAAATTAACTTCAAGTGGATGCAAATGGTGTTTGTTCTTGCCATTATTATTTGCACACATCCGTCTCTCCTGCCTACCTTACATTTTTCTTTTGCCTCTTCTTTTACACAGGTCAGCTAGCATTTATTAAGCACCTGCTGTAACTAGGGAGGGCAGCTAGGTGGCACAGAGTGCCTTGCTTGGAGTTGGAAAGATCTGCTTATAAATCCGGCCTCAGACATTTACTAACTATGAGGTTCCTAGACAAGTCACTTAAACCTATTTGCCTCAGTTCCTCATCTGCAAAATGAGCTGGAGAAACCATTCCAGTAACTTTACCAGGAAAACACCAAAAATGAGGTCACGACTGAACAACAACATAGCTAGGCACTTTGCTAAGCACTGGAGATATTAAAAGGGACCAATAGAATAAATTCCTTTACTCAAGGAGCTCACTATCTAATGGAAGAGACAGCATTCAAACAACTAAGATATGTACAGGATATTTTGAGGTAGACTCAAAGGAAAAACACTAAGATTAAGGAGGACTGAGAGGTTGTCTTTTGTTTGTTTTGTAAAAGGTAGGACTTTGACTGAGACTTAAAGGAAGCCAAGAATCAGGGATGAGGACGGAGAGCATCCTAGGTATGGGAGAAGGCCAGTGAAAATGCTCAGTTGTGAGAGGAAGTGTCCTGTGCAAGAAACAGTAAGCAGACCAAGGTCACTGGATTATAGAGTATGTGGAGGGGAATAAAGTGTAAAAGATTGGAAAGTTAGGAACAAGTGAAGTTATAAAGGGCTTTCAAAGCCAAACAGAGGATTTTATATTTGATCCTGGAGGTAATGTGGAGACACTGAAGTTTATTGAATGGGTAAAGAGGTGATAAAGTCCTTTACTTTAGGGAGATTAAGACAACTGAGTGGAAGATAGATTGGAATAGGCAAAAATGAGACAAGGATAGCAACCAACAGACTATTACAGAAAGTAGTCCAGGCATGAAGTGATTGAGGTGTGCACCAGAGTGATTAAAGTACGAGGGGAGAGAAGAGGTCATAAATAAGAGATACTTTAGAGGTAGAAATTGGCAGGAACTGAGTATTGATTGGAGGGCAGATGATGGGGCAGTGGGGAGAGAGAATAAGTCACTGAGAAGAGACCTGGATTGATAGCCCAAGTGACTGGGAAGATAGTAGTACCATCAACAGTAACAGGGAATTTAGGAAGAAAGGAGGGTTTCGGTAGAAAGATAATGCATTGAGTTAAATCTGTGGGACATAGCATTTCAGATATCTAATAGGCAGTTAGAGGTGCAAAACTGACGGTCCAGGAGAGAGGTTAGAGAAGAACAAGAAGGTGATGAAAGTCATCCGCATGGAGATGATAGTTGAAACCATGGAAGCTGATGAGATCACTAGATGAAAGACAGTATAGAAAGAAAGAGAGGGCCCAGTACAGAGCCTTGGGGGATACCCACAATTATTGGACATAATCTGGATGGAAGTTCAGCAAAGGATTCAGAGAAGGAGCAGTTAGGACAGATAGGAGAACCAGAAGAACCTAGAGAGAAGAGAGAATCAAGGAAATGAGGGAGACTGGCAGTGCTGAAGCTGCAGACGGGTCAAAAAGGATGAAAACTGAGATCATTAATGTCTTTGGAGAACAGTGTTTTGTTGAATAGTGCAGTTAGAAATCAGACTACAAAGAGATATGAGAGGAAAGAAAGTGAAGATTGCATTTGTAGATGACCTTCTGAAGGAGTTTAGCCACAGAGAGGAGAGATACAGGATGATAATTATTGGGAATGCATAGAGCAGGTGAGGGACTTTTGAGGAGGAGAAATGAGAATTTGGCATGTTTGTAGGTAACAAGGAAGCAGTCAATAGAAAGGAAATGATTGATTAGTAAACAGTAGGGATGATAGAAAGGACAATCTACTAGAGAAGATTGTGGACATATGCAGGGTCTCCTTGCATACTCATACTCATGTTTTAAAAAAATGAATTGCATAAGTATATTGTAGGGAGGCAAAACTAGACAACAGTAGTATGGGGAAAAAAGGATCTAGAAGTTTTAATAAACTCCAAGCACTATAAGAATCAAGAGGATAAGAGTAAGCCACAGAAATTAAGTTTTTACTTTTATTAATAGAAACATGGTGAGGTTATGGTCCCACTGTACTCTTGGCATAGTCAGTTTACATTACATTCTGTTCAGTTCTAGGTACCATAGTTTAGAAAGAATGTTGTTTAACTGGACCAATTCCAGAAGAAAATGAGGGAGGGAAGAAGTATTTATTAAATGGTAGCTATATGCCAGACACTGTACTAAGCACTTTACAAATATCTCATGTAATGTTCAGAACAACCCTGAGAGGAAGGTGTTTTTATGATTCCCATTTTACGATTGAGAAAATTGGCAGCCAGAGGCTAAGTGGCTTGCTCAGGGTCACACAGCTAGTAACTGTCTGAGGCTATAAGCAGGTCTTCCTGACTCTATGCCTAGTACTCTATCAACTGTGCCACCACCTGCCTCTAAGGTGACTAGATGGGTGACAGGACTTGAAGCAATGTCTTGAAATAATCGAAAAGAACTATGATTAGTCTGGAGAAAAGAAGATTGACAGCTCTCTTCACATATTTGCAAGTCAGTTACCTAGGAGAAGGATTAGATCTGTTTGCTTGACTCCAAAAGGCAGAACTGGAAACACTGGGTAGACGTTATAGAGAAGTAGATTTTATCTCCATAAATATTTAGCTGTGTGTATGTCTTTAAGCTACCACATTTAAAGCTGTATTAAAATGGATTGGTCTTAGTTTCCCAACATTGCACAGTTAAGCTGAGGAGTGCTATAAATGGAAATTGTCTTCCATATAGGAGGTAAACTAGATGATTTCTGAGATCCCACCCTACTCTTATATTCTAAGACCTTCATCTCATCTGTGTCTCTCCCCAATTCCATTCACCCCCTATTCCTTGGGTACACTAATGTTTGTCATTCTAAGTCCAGCATGAGGTTAGATTTTAATTAGCAACAGGGAAACTGGAAAAGTTTGTGAGGTGGTACATGAGAGGAATTATTACGCAGGCTTGAAAGTACTGGGTACAGGGAGGTTGTGAGAGTTAGTCTAGATGTGTGCCTTTCAGAAGAGCTTAAGAAGTGTCGGTAGCAGATCAGGAGATTTGAGGTTATGCCTAACTAGGAAGTTGCAGGGCTATGCTTCTTTTCATATATGTAGGAGGGCTTAGTTCCTGCAATGGAAAAAGTACTGTCCCTGGAGTCAAAGGGACCTAGCTTCAAATCCCAGCTCTGGTACTTACTACTATGTGGCATTGGACAAGTCACTCAGGGGTTGGGCTGAGATTCCTTCTAGCTCTAGATTTATGATTTTGTGAGCCAATCATAATTCTCCATTTAAGAACAAAGATTTTCTAACAATAGCACAAAGATCTTCTGGTACATCTGGAAGAGGTCCAATGTTATTTGTCACTGCTATAAAAGGGCTACTTCCTTTTCCTCTAGCCCCCCTCTGACCAGGATTTCCAGATGAGAAGGAAAGGAGGAAGGAAAGTACAGCAGCTCTTTTCTATTCTATAGTCAGGGTCTTCACTCTTAGCCTCTACTTCCCCGCTCTGCAGAACTCTGGGGATATGAAGAATAGCTCCTCACAAAAGGAATGTGTCCTTTCTGTTTTTTGATGGTGATTAGCATACATACTTAGGACAATGACATTTATTCTAAATTCAGCTATCATTAACTAATCCTGCTCTCTACTCTTTCTTCATCTCTAGTTGGCTGATATATGCTAGATATACTTATCATTGTCCAATAATTAGATATGAAAAACATTTTTGTTTTTTGGAAGATGGAAAATTAACTCTACCTTTTTTTGAGACTACTTTTTCTAAGTCTAATTCTAACAGATATCAATACTTTGCTACTATATTATGTTTTTACATAAATAATGCCTAATAATGAGAAAAGAAAAAGGATATTCAAGCAGTGTTTTCAGAGTAATATAATGTTGGCACTCTTTTCCTTTTGATTTGAAATAGATATAGTTGATAGTCTGCCAAATTACTAACTTTTTCTCTTACTCAGAGTTTGAGGAACCAGTTTTTACGTTTTCTAGATTTTTTCCCCCATAAGTTCCTGTCTACTTTTAGATTTTTAGAGGGATTTTGTGTGTATGTGATTTGAGTGCTAATTACAATCTGTTCCGGGTAGGAGAAATAAAAGGACTTAAAATTTAAAGCAGTCATATTTATTCCTTGCTAACAGTTTTAATGAAAGCTTTGATGGGCAAGATTGACATTTTTGCCTAAAGTGGAATTTGATGGTTATCTTGGAATTATGTGCTATTTGTGGTCTTCATAATTGATACTGGCTATATTATTAAAAAACAAAAAATGGAGATTTGCACTGTATATGGTTTATTACCTTTTTTCTCCTTTTGGAGGTCATGAAACGAGTACGCACAGAACAGATTCAGATGGCAGTGTCCTGCTACCTCAAACGACGCCAATATGTAGATTCAGAAGGCCCCCTAAAACAAGGATTGCGGCTGTCTCAGACTCCTGAAGAGATGGCAGCTAATCTCACAGGTAATAAGTAGTCTAATGGTCCAGGCTGGATACTTTTCCCATCTTTGTCCTCTTTAATGCCATTTCTACTGCTCCTAAAAGCATAAATGGGTTAGCTCCCCTGCCTTTAGTGATGAAAACAATTTATTAAAGTAATTTTTATAGATCTTTTCCATTTTTCTTATGTTGGTCATTGTTCCATTTCTGCACTTGAATGCCCTTGGGATAACTAAATTGGATCTCTTGCCTAGGTTCCTTTAAATTGATTATATCTTACACTACTTCTCTCCACCTTATGAAATAACCTATTAGACTGAGCTCCCTTAAGAACTATAACTCTTTTTACTCCTCAGCACTTAACACAATGCCTCAAACATAGTAGGCACTTAATACTTGTTGACTTAATTGTCCGTTGTCTATTCAGCATGTAATAGGAGCTTATTAAATGCTTGTTGACTTAATTGTCCATACTCTATTCCAAGTTGGTGTTGTTTTTGACCACCATTTCCTGCTAGATGTTTGCTAGTTAAGGCATTTTCTGAGCTAATTTGGTCTTCTTGTTTTGGCAATAACGTTATATTGGTTACACTTTTGTATAGTTACTGTAATTAGTGTGAATGTCATTTCTCATTTTTTGTTGTCATCTATTTGTTTAAATAGTTCAGGATTTAGTTGTTTCAGTTGTATGCCATATCTTTCATTATTCTCACAAAGTCCTCCTCTGATACTTCATTGTGACTTTGGAGGTGGTGATTGGCTTCTTAAAGCATATGTCAGTGAAACATGAGTTCTACCAGATTCTAGCCTTCTATAAAGGCATCAGATTTGGCCCCCAGCTGTCTGAGTCTGCTTTCCGAGGACCAGTTAAGTGTGAAAAGACTCTTTACCAGAAGGCAGACCACTTGGTAATATACCATAATAACCCATGAAAAAGAATACACAATGACTTTTATTCTTGTATTGACCTCTTCTGCTTTTGCAGAAGAGAAAAAACATCTGGCAAAGGCTGCTAAGAATCATACAAGTTTTGGAGACCGTGTATAAATTTACTTTGTTGTTGCTCAGTCATTCAGTCATGTCCAACTCTTCATGACCATTAATGGATTTTCTTGGCAAAGATACTAGAGTGTTTTACCATTTCTTTCTCCAGTGGATTAAGGCAAATAGAAGTTAAGTGACTTGCCCAGTATCACACAGCTAGTGAATGTCTGAGACCAGATTTGAACTTAGGTCTTTCTAACTCCAGGCCCAACTCTCTATACATTGAGCCATCTAGCTGCTTCAAAAATTTACTTTAACTAGTATGCTAAATGTGAGGTTCTTGAGTCATGATCAAATGGACATATTACTGGAGGAGCTAAATTATAGCAGTCTTGACACTCTATAAATGAAACCAATAGAAAGAAACACTGCTGCTAAAAGAAATATCTCTGAGATACACCAAAGAAAGGAGTTGATGGAATTTTATCATACTCAAAAAGGCACAAGAAAACAATATTTCATGAGCTATTTAGTCATTTTATTATTGTAGTGCTGATAAGTATTTGCTAAAAGATCATCATTAAAATAATTGCAGCTTATGCAACAACATTGGCTGCTGAGGATGAAAAGATAGAACAGTTCTAAATGGAACACAACCTCCCTTCCTACCCTTCACTCAGATTAAATCTATGTACATTCTCATATTCTGGTGACTTTTGTGCAAAGGTAGAAAAGGGTAAGGGTGGTAAGAAATGCATGGTTTAGGAGGAATAAATGAGAGAAAGACTTGTAGACAACACAGAATCTTACATCTTTATGTCATGAACACTTTTTTGGGAAAAAAATTTAACAGACAGGAGAAGACTTGGTAATGATATGGGAGTTTTCCTTAAATCAGTTGTCTGTTAAGACAGAATAATTATCTTAAACACATATAAAGCAAGGAATGCCTACTGATGTAAATTCACTGGTGACTTAGAAATAGAATGGAGTTCCAACTTTTTAGAGTTTACACTTCCTATAGACTCAACTGCTTGTTTACTAAATAATATCAGCACCAAAACTTAGATTCTGGGACTTAATCCCTCATATGTGTCCTTGTCATAGACATTTTCATATTTAGAAGAGTAATCATATTCCAAAGGAAGTTTGGTTTTAGCTAAGTAACTCCTTTTGTCCTTGATTTTGAAATTTGGAAATATTTCAGCTAAAATTAAGAATTGGTATTCCGGTCTTTTTAGAAAGGAATAGATTCACTTCAGATGAACAGGTACAGTAGGAAACCATTGCCCTTATTGACATAGTTTTGTTTTTGTTTAAAGTATTGTCTTAAAATATAGCATGATTAAAAACATTCTCAAGGCAGATAGAACAACAGGCACGTAAGTCTTTAAGCATATTCCAATATTTGAAATGCTAATAGCAGATGAATTGATAAACTAGATATATTACTATTCTTGGAAGAGAGTTATTATCTTTTTTTAAAAATGTTATAGTATTTTATTTTATTTACCTTGATTGTTTTTTTTTTATTGTAGAATAGTAGAGAAACCGTTAGGAACAAATCTTTACTAGAAAAGTAGTGAAATCATATATGGTTTTAAGGGTTCCTGCAGGTGTTAGAAAAACCTGTAATACATTGACCTTTTTGATTATGTCCAGTTTGATCTTGTGGTTAATTTTTAACACAACCCATGGTTAGATGGTCAGTAGTTATAATTTTTTGCTTATTTCTGATGGCTATCTGTCTTCTTCCCCAGTCCAATCAGAGTCTGGCTGTGCCAACATCGTGTCTGCAGCCCCCTGCCAGGCTGAGCCTCAGCAATATGAAGTACAGTTTGGAAGATTACGGAACTTTCTCACTGGTGAGCACTCATCTGGAGTCACTTCTTTTATGCAAATTTAAACCATATTTGTGATACTTAAAAATCCACCAATTTGACCAGAAGATATGGGAGAATAAAGAACAGAGGGCTGGGGTCTAATAAGTTATATACTCTAGTTCTGGCTTTACCATTTATCTAGCTTTGTGACCTTGTTTTAGTCATCTGACTTCCCTTGAACTATTTGTTTTCCCAGTCATAAAATGAGGGTAGAGGGTAAGGTAATGGTGATTAGACAAAGATCCTGCCAAAACTCTATGGTCTCACTTTAAATTTAATTGAAAAGAAAGGTATAGGAAACCATGTGATCCCACTTATTAATCAATCTCCACTTATTTCCTGAATGCCTGATATGTATAATCTATTGTATTAAATGTGGTGCAGTGTATAAAGAAGTATAAAGCAAGGTTCCTATCCCCAAAGAGGTTATGTTTTAGTTGGTTAGAGATAGCATATTCCTAAGGTACTTGGGAGAAAAGATGGGAATATTTCATATTCTGACCTCATAGTGTTTACTTGGTTTCTTATTTCAATAATATCTGACTAAAGTGTATATGTATGTGTGTTTAAATTGCAAGTGAACATAAAAGAGCACAAGTTATACAACAACATTACTGTAATTTTAATTTTTAATTCTCATATGACTTCATAATGGAAAAGGTAGTTGATAATTTAAAGACAGTATAGTACAATGGAAAAGACGATGGATTTGGAGCCAAGGGATCTGAATTCAGATCCCAGTTCTGCCACCCGTATGACCTGGGGCAAGTCAGTTTTCTCATCTGTAGAATAAGCTAGAAGCAAATGATGGTGGGGTAGGACATAGGAAGTGAATATAATAAGAAAAGTATCAAGAGTGACAGAGTGAGTCACATACTGTATATGTGGCATGTAACTGAAAAGCCGGATGCTGGGATTCATTAGTACAAGTGTGATGGGTCCAAGTTATGAGCTAATTCTCCATTGTGTTTACTGCTGTCCAGATCATTTACAGAATACCTTCCTTCTTCAATCAGTATTAGCATTGGAAAGTGCTTTAATAATTATCATCTAACCCCTTCATCTTACTAATGAAGGACCTAAGCCCCAGAAAGGTCAAGGCACTTGACCAAGTTCACACCCAGACCATTTCTTGAACTCGAATCCCCTAAATTCTAGTCCTCTGTATCCATACCCCAATGATTCAGGGGACATAGTAATATTTATGGAATTTTAACAAGAAATTTTGTTTGCCACAGAAAGTTTTGAAAAACATCACTTATATTTTGTGGGAAGAAACATGTATCATTAAAATAGTTACTATATAAATGGTAGGTGCTTAGGAATGATGATAAACTACTTTCTGTTTACTTTTATTTACTATTCTCAAGTGAGAACAGAAAAGAATGAAATTGCTTTATATTTAAGAATTTGCCTAGCTATACTTGCTTTGGTTTATAAAAATGATTGTGTTCTCTTTTCCTTAATAGAGAGAAACATTCATCTCTCCAACATAGTATAGATGTGATTGTCCCTAATGTGGGGGGTGGGGAGGAAGCATAAGGGAAAGAAGAGTGCTTTCCAACCCAAATTAAATGATTCCCACCACTCTGCCCTCCTCTGTACTGAGGTTGCTATGTTCATGCTGGAACTGAAAAACAGGTAGAAGGAGGTAGCCATAGATGATAAGGAACAGGATCTAAGGAGAAAGATGTTAGTTATTTAAATGTATAGGTCTTAAGAAGTAAGGACTTTTTAATAGTATTTCTATCATAGAGAAACTAGAACTTTTAAAGTACTTTTCATCATGTTCAACTACATATTGAGTATTTTAAACATGAATTTAATTGTAATGATGTATACTATTTTTTTTTTTGCTAATGTACTCATGACCATGGGGAGGCTTTTGGTAGGTCAACATGGTTTGTTTCCCATTGTCACCGAAGTTTAGATGTGATTAAGTGCTATTGTGTACTACACTTTATTTTTTTGTTGAAGGTTTTGAAAGTCACCAAACAGATAATAGTAGTCAGATCAGAAGTTTAAATGAGTCTGCTATTTCCTCAAGCTATATTCTACATATCTTCTTACTTTCACATTTCTGGAAAAAAATTGGCTACTACCTCTGCTGCCTGATCACCCACTTATTTCTTAATCCTTTGAAATTTGGCTTCTAATTTCATGAATCAAACTGAAATTGCCCTCTACAAGGTTATAAGCAGCCTCTTAAGTTCTTCTAAGTCCTATGGCCTTTTTTCAGTCAATGTTCACCTTGAGCTCTCAGCAACTTTTGATACTTCTCCCCTGTCTTGGCTTCCTTAATGCCACACTCTCTTAGTTCTCCAAACTGTCTATTCCATCGCCTAAATCCTTAACATAAAGAGTTTGCTGACATTATCCTGGGTCCTCTACTCTTCTTTGCATGTGCTGTCTTAGAGATCTGATCCAAGCAAACTCCCACAAACTTTATATCTCTATTCAGATAACTTAAAATCTATTATATCCATTGGTAATTTCTCCTAAATTCCAGCCCTTCATCATCACAGCTCTGTTGGTTCTCTTCCCCTTTATGTCCTGTAGGCATCTAAAACCCAATATATGTAAAATATATCTTCCTCTCTAATCCTGCTCTTCCTTAAAACATCCTTATTTTTCTTAAAAGGCACTACCATCCTCTCAGTCACCTAAGTTCTTTTCCATCTAATTTTCCATCCTTAACCATTGACTATTAGGTGATCAGGAAGAGAGGAAAGAGTCATCTGTTTCCATGGCTCATCTCTTCTACCTCCACAACATCTTCTGCATTCATCTCTTTATTCTCACAGCCTCTATCCTAATTCAGCTCCTCTTTACTTACAACTTAAACTATTTTTAATAACTTTCTAGTTGATCTTCTTGTTTCCAGTCTCTCCCCTCTCCAGTTCATTCTCTATCTAGCTTCTAAAATAATCTTCACAAGTCTAACTGTCTCACCCTGTTGCCTCCAGGATAAAATGGAAACTCTTTTGCCCAGTATTTAAAGCCCATATAGTATTGCTCCCGTTTGCCTTTCTAGCTTTATTTCATAGTACTCCCTTTCACAAACTCTACATTTTAGCCAAACTAGACTAGTAGCTGCTGCCCAGACTCAACACTCCATCTCCTACCTTTGTGCGTTGAACGAATGCCTTGCCTCAGAAACAATCCTTCCCCATCTTTACCTTTCAGAATCCTTATCCAATATTAGACTGGACTCACATGCTGTTCCCGTCAAGCCTTTTCTATTGCTTCCAGTTGTTAGTGCTCTCTCCTCAGTCATCCTTGAACTAGAGAGAGAGATCTCTATCAATACTGGTAGATACAGATATAGGTGACTTTTCTAGACCTTAGTTTTATCTTCTGTAAAACTAGAAATTTAGAGAAGGGTTGAAAGTTCCTTCAAGCTAGAAAATTCCGTGATTCTTAAATAGATTCAGATAAAATATCAGGGCAGCTAGGTGACTCAGTGGATAGAATGCCAGGTCTGGAATCATAAAGACTCGTTTTCCTGAGTTCAGATCCAGCCTCAGACATTTCCCAGATATGTGACCCTGGACAAGTCACTTAACCTTGTTTGCCTTAGTTTCCTCATCTGCAAAAAGAGCTGGAGAAGGAAAAGGCAAACCACACCAGTATCTTTGCAAAAAAAACCCTAAATGAGTCAGACATGACTGAAAAATGACTTACCAAAGTGCATATATTAATATGTACAAAAAGATGTATTATAGCCTGCCAAGTTGTTGTTTTGGTTTTTTACAATTATGATGATATTACTTTTATGAGAAGTTGCTTTTGTTTTCATTATAGATTCTGATTCCCAGCACAGCCATGAAGTGATGCCTCTCCTGTATCCTCTCTTTGTCTACCTCCATCTTAACATGGTTCAGAATGGCCTGAAGAGCACAGTGGACAGTTTTTACAGTCGCTTCCATGGAATGTTTTTGCAGAACGCCAGCCAGAAGGATGTCATTGAGCAGCTACAGACTACTCTGACCATTCAAGACATCCTGTCCAACTTCAAGCTCCGGGCATTCCTGGATAATAAGTATGTGGTCCGCCTCCAAGAGGACAGCTACAATTACCTTATCCGCTACCTCCAAAGTGACAACAACAGTGCCCTGTGCAAAGTTCTCACCTTACACATTCATCTTGATGTGCAGCCTGCCAAGAGAACAGACTACCAGCTATATGCCAGTGGCAGCTCCTCACGAAGTGAGAGCAATGGCCTGGAGCCCGCAGATATGCCGACATCTATTTTGCAGAATGAGGCTGCTCTGGATGTCCTGCAAGAGAGCATTAAGCGAGTCAAGGATGGACCCCCTTCACTTACCACAATTTGTTTCTATGCCTTCTATAACACTGAGCAGTTGCTGAATACTGCAGAAATCTCCCCAGACAACAAGCTGCTAGCTGCTGGGTTTGATAATTCCTGTGTAAAACTTTGGAGCTTGAGATCCAAGAAGTTAAAATCAGAGCCCCATCAGGTGGACGTGTCACGTATCCGTTTGGCTTGTGATGTTTTGGATGAAGAGGTCTGAGTTGCATTTATTTTTACTTTTCCTTCTCTCAGTACATTTTGAGGAATATCTAGTTAATTGGAATCAGCTGTAACAACCCAGCCAGATTTTGTAGAGAGCTACTTTATTTAGGTTGACTTTTGGGACAGCCCTATAATTATTAATATTAACAAAACTCTCTACTCTCTTTGATTTTACTGAAAGTCTCAGAAGTTGCTATTAAAATAAAAATCTTATTTTAGCTAATTATATTAACTAGAATTATCTGGTTAAATCAAATAAGATAAATACATGTAAACTGCTTTGCCTACCCTGAGGTGCTATTTAAATACTATTCTTAGCTATTGTTATTAGAGTGGAAAGTGAGGGGTAAAGAAAAAATTTTTCGTTCAACACTTATTAAGCACATATGATAAGAAAGTTATTGTTAACATATATTCTTACTAAATTAGCACAATTAAAGACCAATAATTATTAACAATTGACATGTGACATCTAAGGTTAGTACAATCCTCCATTATATGAGATGGGAGCTTGAACTAGAACATCAAGGTTTATTAGAGTGGAAATTCTCCGACACAACACACTAGGCATAACATCCCAGAAAAATCTCATCACAAAGGGACCTACATTTGACTTCTAGCAACTCTAAAGACTAGGGCTCTTGTAGATTCAGCTCATTTTCCCCCAGGAAATGCCAGGTCATAAAAGGGAGATAGTTTAATTCTTTTAATTTATAAACAAAAACATTTTTCATATTTTAAAATCTTCTATAATCAGTGAACTTAAAACACCCTCTGGTATATCTAAAAATTCACCGGGCACTCTGCTTTCAGCTGAAGTTTTTTTTCCTCTAGGATGAATGACCATACCACAACATCTAGTATATGTAGCATCAGAGTATAAGTGCCAAGAGGACCTGGAAGCACTAGCTTGGAACTGAAGAAAAAATGAGATTCATAATAAAATGACTGTTGTTTATGGTCAGGAACCAGAGGCAGATCTATAGCATCCAGGGGCCAAAGATTCCAAGCAAAAAGAAGGCTACTTTCAGAACATTCCTCCACAGGAAGATTTTAGGGTATAAGTTTGTAGTGGAGGAGCCTAAAATATCAAATTTATTTGGGAATGGAGGAGGATGAGGAATTTCTAGTTGCTAGTCTGGTCCAGGAGTATACCACTTAGGTTTCTTGGGAATCTGTGATATAAGGTTTCTATGGATCCCCTCCTACATTAGCATGAGCCTTGGTGCAATAGTGTACAGTGATACAGGGGGTTTTCACTCAGTCTTAAAAGAACATGGCTTTTCAGACTGTGGATTAGTACTACACCAACCTTGCAGCCTGACGTTTCTTATAGAACTGGATTGACCTGAAGTAGGCAGCCCTGCAGATTGCTCATACTGATACTTGAAAGCTGTAAGGAAAGTTCTTATTTCTCCCTTTCTTTGGCTGCTAAAATCAGTTCAGCTTTATTCATAGGAATGAGGTGTTATTCATTTCAGTCTGACATTTCACTTCTAAGTTTACCTGCTCTCAACAAAATCTTTACCTACCCCTCACTATTTTTTAGGTCCCCAGATGAGATCAGGTACTCTCGTTGATGGTGAAGAGCAAATAAACTATAAAAATCAGATTTAATGAAACCTAGTTCACAATTAACTTTAAATAAATCTTTGTGGGATTAGAATTGAGTTGGTTTTTTTTTTTTAAAAAAAGCAGTTCTTGCATAAACTCATTTTTATGAAGAAATGAGTCATTCATGAAATTCATAACTGTTATAGCCTCTTTTGGGAAGGAAAATTACTAATATTAATAGTAGTACTCAATAGAACACTGAACCAAGAGAAGACATATTTTTAATACTGAATATCTGGGGTAAATTTTGAAAAAAATAAAAAATGAATGTCAATTCTTTCCCTGGTAACTCTTGACCTTCAGTCCTTCATACTTATTAAGTTCAGACATAGTAACTAAAGGTTGCGTTGCAAGCATTGCATTCCCTCTTCCTAAAAAGGAAACAAAGACATAATGGGTTCTTGCCTATCCGCATTTCATCTCTTTTCTACTTTCTTCTTTATTTAACTTAAATCCACTGTAGCCAGTTAGTACCACAAGAGACATTGCTGCAGTTTTGAATACTGTTCAGAAATGGTCCCTGAATAAGTGAGGGGAAAATGAGGACTTTTTGCATGAAGAGGACTCTGTAGAGCAAGGATGCATACTCATAATTGGGGGCCACTAAACTGTTTATAAGGATACTTACCTGCTGAATGTTGACTTTGAAAACCTATATAGTAACATCATCTTTTTATTCATTTTGTTAAATATTTCTCAATTGTATTTCGATCCGCTTCAGGTCACCAGTGTGTTTGACTCCTCTACTCTACATAGTAAAAAATGGTTTCTGTATTTTTGACTCTAGAAAATTAGGGCCAAGAATTGCATATGTTACTGAGCCTTTATTTAAAGCAGCTCTGAGTTTAATTGTTGCCCTGTTGTTTTTCAAGGAATCTTTGACACTTGCATAATAATAAATCATATTCTTATTAGGAAATGTACCTTCATTGTCTCTTCTCCCTCTTCAGTTTATGGCCGCTAATGACACACTGAAAACTATCTATCCAGTTAGTAGCAAAACTTTACTATTCTTGCATTTATATTTTTTGGCTAAAATAAAACATCAAGGATATTTCCATATTAACCTTAGAATAATACTACTTCAAATACTTCTGTTTTTAGCATTGAACCCAAATAGGAAATGCTAAATTTTTTTGTCTTAAGTTTATTTTTTTAATATAATGGACTTAAATCTCCCCCCCCAAAAGAAAACCATTTGCACATATATGCGTACCAGAAAGCAAAAAGAATATCCTTTATGAAACAATTCTCCATTTCATATCACTTTTTTTAAAGCATATAGTAAATTCCTCATGTTATTTTTCAAAACTACCCTGCTTGTTAGGGCTCCCTTTTGAAATTTCTTCTGTGTATTTTTGAAAATGTTCCAGTCTTTTTTTTTTCAAGCATCACTATTGCTAGACTTCCTTTTCCCCCTCAAACTTCTCCAAACTAAATACCAAAACAACTTTAAGAAATAAAATCTTGTAACAAATAAACATAAGGAAAATTAGTCCATACAGTGACCATGTCCAAAAATAAATATCTCTTTGTGAACCTTGAGAATATCATTTCTCTGTCAAGAAGTAATATGCTCCCTCATAGATCCTCTAGAGATGTGATTGGTTACTAAATGAATGAATAAATGAAGGGACAGATGGTGGCCTAATGAATAGTACCCTGGGCCTGGAGTCAAGAAAGCACTATGTTAAATGTTGGGGAAATAAAATAGTAAGACAGAGAGAAAAATAAAATAGGCCCTGCTCTCAAGGAGTTCACATTCTAATGAGGGAGACAACACATATGGAAGGTTTTACTTACAAGATAGTTGAAAAGGTCTCATCCTTAGGGTACAGCAGCAAAGCAGATGGGATACTTTTTATGTAATGTAAATTTCTCTGGTAAAATCATATCAGTTTTTTATGTTGAACCAGGACTTTGGTGGCCAGAACTTTCTCTTCTGGGACGTCAGTAACTGTGGCTGTAGCACCTAGAGAAGCAGTTGCCAGCCTGCTTCTCAGCAGGGGTTCTTTCCCTGGACAGTGGCAGTAGGCACTGTGCTGGACGCATTATTATTCCCAAAGACTCCTGTGTTCAGGAGATAGCTCCTGGGCTCTCCATCAGATTCAGAGAAGAGATGGTAATCAAGATGGTGGTTGTGGTTTCATTTGCCTGGCATGTGCTGCCTCCTGTATCTCCCTTAAGGTGTCCCACTGCATCAGCAAGGCTGGCTTGCCTGCCCTCTTCTGCACAGGAATTGCTTCTCAAATGATGGCAGGAAGAGTTAGGCTCGGAGCAGGTCTGGTAGTGTTGGAAGGTGCTGCCACTTCCAGGGCTCTTAAGTTTATCTGCTTGTTGTAGCAGTCAGTCAGCTGTTGTTGCTGCTGCTAGTGAGGAAGGTGGGCCCCTTCTTCACGATGGTGATTGCATTGATTAGTTAAGCTTTTCAGAGTTGTTTTTCTTTAGTGTTGTCCTTATACAAATTGTTCTCTTCCTATTGACTTCACACTGCATACTTGGGATTCTCTGGAATTGTCTCATTTGTCTTATCTTACAGAGCAATATTATTCTATTACATTCATATACCACAGTTTGTTCATCTGTTCCCCAACTGATGGGTACTTCCCTTACATTCCATTTCATTTTTATTTTTTTCTTTTAATAGCCCTTTCTGAATCAAGCAGTTTGTTTTACTTGCTATTCCCTTGCTAGTGTTATCTTCCCCTTGTTTGTTTCCCTATTAAATTTGGTACATTCCTACAACATACCCTATGTGTGTACATATTTTGTCTTCATTCTTTATCTAATTAAGATGAATGAGATTCATCTGACAACCTTTCCCATACACATAGCCCAGTTTTAAGAAATATCAGCTACTTTTTCCCCGTCCTTTCCTTATTAGTATATTCCTTTTTCATCTCAGAATAGAACCCCACAGTCCTCTGTTTTTCAACATTTGGTAAGGTTCTGAAGGGACACTTGTGTCTTCTATTAGAATGGTAACAGGACAATATTATGCAATTTCTTCAGTTGATAAATACATTTACCTTTCCAAATTTCACTGAACTGTTTGTATTTCAGAGTTCCTATTCATCTCTAGTCTTTTCATCAGAAATGTCTGAAAGTCTTTTGTTTTCCCCCGATAAGAGTATAGATAGCTTTTCTGGGTTAAGTTTTTCTTGGTTGTAAGCTAAGCCCACCTCTTTTGCAATATTGTATTCTAAGATACAATTTAAATATTCTTTAGAGTAGAAACTGCCAGATCTTATGTGATCCTGACTGTGGTTCAGACTTCTTTCTAGATGCTTGCCATATTTTTCTTAGGCGTGAAAAAAGCTCTGGATTTTGGCTATAACATTCCTGGAACTTTTCCTTTTAGCGTGAAGGAGGTGATTGGTAGATTCTTTCTTTACTTTGCTTTTTGAATGTAATAAATCTGGGCAGTTTTTATTATGAATTCTTGAAACATAGTGTCCAGGCTTTTTTTTTAATCATGGTTTTCAGGGAGTCCATTGATATTTAAATTATCTCTCTTTCACCTGTTTTCCAGTCAATTGGGTTTTTTTAATATATTAAATACCTTACGTTTTCTTCTATTTTAAAAAATCTGTTGGTTTTTGTTGTATTATTTCTTGCCTTCTCATGAAGTCATTGATTTCTATTTGATCTGTTCTAGTTTTCAGGAAATCCATTTCTTGGGTAAGTTTTGCCTCTTTTCGAAGCTATTTATTATCTATCTAATTCTTTCACAGCTTTTACATATTTTTCTTTTACTTCCTGTTTCATTTCTTCTAGATATTCATGTAGTCCTTGTGGAATATCTGAGGTTTTTCTCCTTTGCATCTCTACTTGAAGTTGCTACAGAGTTACTTTCTCCTAAACTGATTGATATCCTATTTTTATCCTATTTTTTGTTTACTCATCTCTTCAGCCTTAGTTCCTGAACTAGGATTTTGTCCAAAGGCCCTGCTCAGCCCCCTGCTGCACTTTTGGGTGGGGTGGTCTACCATGTGTGATCTCACTGTGGATCACGTGGGTTCCTCTGTAGTCCTCGACCTCACTGGTTTAGGCCCCACTGGAGCTTTGAGGTTTAGAGCCCTAGATCTTTAAGATCTTCGATTTTTCCTTAGGACAGAGTTCTAGAAACCAGAAAGTCATTGGACTTGGGTATCCTGGTCTAAGGGTTGCCATAACATACTAGTCAAAACTGCTTCTGGTTGTTTCCAAGGTCCCACCCTAGGGATTTCTCAGAGGAGCCTTCTTCTCAAGATAGAGAGAGCCTTGCAGGCTACAAGTGTCTCTAGACCATTTCAGAGCTCATTGAGCAACTGCCAACTTGACGGCCCTCTTTCTTATTACCCGTGGTCTTCTGGATGACTTTCTGTGCAGTTCTGGAGAGGAAGAAATCACTTCTGGTAGTGTCTCAGTAGATTATTTGATCATTACAACTTTTAGGTTTTGGGTGGAATCAGTGTGTTTTGGAGAAGACACTGTAGCATTGCACTGGCTTGCTTGATCACTGTTGATCTGGTGCGGTTTTTAGGATTTTGCTTGAGTAAGTTTGTGGGAGCTAGGCAGTCTGCTTCCGTTCAGGTCACCGTGTTGTCTGAAAGTGTTAAATTTGTGGTAAAAGTCCATCCGGTCTTCCTTGTCAATTAGAAACTGACAAATGAAGGCAGGTAATAGGAATGTGAACATTAAGTTTTAATATAAATTCTCTTCTAGAACATCATGTAATGCCAAAATTAACAATGAGACTCAATTTGATCCATTTCCTAATCTAAAGCACTTAGTAAATTTTCTATTAATATCTAAAACAGTCATATATTTCTTCAGTTTTTGGGACTAATAACTTTTGCATATAGCTCAGGCTGTATATATTTATGGTACTCAAGAGAAAGTCAGTTACTATTTACAAGATACCTTCTTTCTTTTCATAAGCAGATTTCTTTCCATAAAACAGTAAGTTTTTTAATATTGTTACACCACTAAACAATTTTTCCTTTGGTGTGATTTTGTTTTTCTCCTTATCTGCTTATCTTTTCTAGGAAGATGATGATGACAACATGGGCACAGAAATGAAGATCTTGAGAGGGCATTGTGGGCCTGTGTACAGTACAAAGTTCCTATCAGACAGCTCAGGGTTGCTATCTTGCTCCGAAGATATGTCTATTAGATACTGGGACCTTGGAAGTTTTACCAATACTGTATTGTACCAAGGACATGCCTACCCTGTCTGGGATCTGGATATTAGTCCATGCAGCCTGTACTTCGCAAGTGGTTCCCATGACCGCACTGCAAGACTCTGGTCATTTGATCGGACGTACCCATTGCGAATATATGCAGGACATCTGGCAGATGTGGACTGTGTAAAATTCCACCCCAATTCAAACTACTTAGCTACAGGCTCAACTGATAAGACTGTTCGTCTATGGAGTACTCAGCAAGGAAGTTCCGTGAGGCTCTTCACAGGCCACCGAGGCCCTGTACTTTCACTTGCATTTTCTCCAAATGGTAAGTACTTGGCGTCTGCCGGTGAGGACCAGCGGTTGAAGCTGTGGGACTTGGCATCTGGTACCCTCTACAAAGAATTGAGAGGCCACACGGACAATATCACCAGCCTTACTTTCAGCCCAGATAGTAGCTTGATTGCTTCTGCATCCATGGATAACTCTGTTCGGGTTTGGGATATTCGGAACACTTATTGCAACGCTCCTGCAGATGGTTCTTCCAGTGAACTTGTTGGTGTATATACTGGGCAGATGAGTAATGTACTGAGTGTTCAGTTTATGGCCTGTAACCTTCTTCTAGTGACTGGAATTACACAAGAAAATCAGGAACATTAATTATTTTTTCTTTTTAATGAATTGGGATAGTGGTGGAAGGCTTTGCAATTATAAGAGTCTTACTACAAACTGAGGTTAAATCACTGACTGTGAAAGAGACTTCCTCCCCTTCTCTTTTTCCTTTCTCCCATTGGCAGACAGATCTTTGGTATTGCAAATACCATATTATTGTTCTGCCCAAAAATGAGGTTGGAGAAGGAGAGGCTGAAGAAAGGTGGTGTGTAGGCTTGAGGCAAGGAGCTGTGGTACTTCTGAGGTCAGATGGAACTTCACAGAGATCTTGTTATGACCTTGAACAAGGACCGTAATGTCTGTCTCTTTTCCCATTCATAAATTGGGCTAATGATAACCCTCCCTCACTTGGGGTGCAGGGATGTTTTGATTGGATGACATTTGCAAAGCACTTTCAAGATAAGCAGTGCTAAGAGTGTTAAGTGTTATCATTCACTCTGGTTGAAGGGAAGTCCTCTTGGCTTCGGAATGCCAGGGTGGGCGTTGGGGTTGGAGGGGGGGATGGGCAATCCTGGCGGAGAGGCTTTCATTTTCTGCCACGGCAAAGAAGCAGGACTTTTTTTTTTTATTATTGTTATATAAAATAATAATTATTATTCTTATTGAGAAGAGGAGATCTAGCACTGGCAGAGGGCTCCATCTCTGCTTTTACCTTTCAGGTCTGACTCCTGGCACTGGCAGAGGGCTCCGTCTCTGCCTTTACCTTTCAGGTCTGACTCCTGGCACTGGCAGAGGGCTCCGTCTCTGCTTTTACCTTTCAGGTCTGACTCCCGGCACTGGCTGGCTGTGATACTTGGAATTTTGAGGTTCAGGGACTTAGAGACTTTGGTCGCACAGTGTGTTGGGAGAAAAGGGCAATGTCTGGGTGATGACTAATCACCTTGGATGAGGCGTTATGGGTGGGTGGGTTTGATTGAGAAAGTTTTGGGCTCCTGCAGTGATGGTGGGAAGGGAGAATTCTCTTCCTAGTTGCACCTCTCCACAAAAGAACATTTGTTGCATGGGGATACAAGTAATTTGCAGTGGGTGATTCCTAAATTGAAATTGGAACAATTGAATTCCCATATTATCATATGTTCAGGGGTGTAGCTTTTTTGCAAATGTTTTTTCCTTCCTGAATCTCCTTGCTCCCACCTCCTGCATTGCAATACCAGTTTTATGAACACTTTGTGAAACAAGTCTTAGATATATAAAACCATGCTTTGAGGATAAAGCAAGTTCTAATTTGTTTGTGGAGAAAAGGATTAAATATTTCTGTTTTCTGAAAAGAGTTATTTTGTATTTTGTTTTCTATTAAAAAAGCATTTAGTTTAAAAAAGTGTTGATACCTTTTTTGGGCATTGAGGAAAGGAGGATGTGTGGTTTTGTTTAGAGACCAAGATGGGGAGGCTAATTTGGTAATCGGTCTGGGCTAGCTGCTAAACAGAATGTTTTCAGTAGGGCAACTTGTCCCTCATCAAAGTAACAACCAATTAAGAATGTTAAATTGACTCCAATAGGTTTATTTGGTTCAATTCATTTTTTTCACCTCTTACATGTTCCTCAGCACATTTTGCAGCAGGATTACAGATAGCATTCAACTTGGCACTTGAGAGTATTTCTACTATAAACCCATTCAGATTTACCAGCTCTTGATAAGTGGTAGAAGATTAAGGTTGTTATATATCTTACTTTTTGGAATTTTTAGTTAGGCCTCCCCCTCATACACATTGTCACAATTTAGGAAATTGGCAGCATTGTTATTTAGAAAAAAATAAAGTTTTTATTGGTAAACTTCAGGTAAAGTTATTTGATTCTTCTGTAGGTCAAGAATTATCACATTTAAAACACTGGACCCACACATCATTACAACTTGATTATATTCTTTTAGTCTAGAAATTAAAATGGTTATATTTGCTAGTAGAAGTATTCTAGCTTCTCTGCTTTATAAAAAATAAGGGAGATTTTAAAGAATAATTTCTCCACACAGTGTTTCAAATGCATTGAAAAAAAATTGCTTAGAAAAATTGTTTACCTTTCCAAAATCATGAAAATATAGAGCTTGAGGAATTTCTCTGATTTGTAGTAAGGACTCATCCAAAAATTCTTATTCATTGATTAACTTAGAACAAACATCAGCACCTTCTAAGTGTACTATTTTAAAGTTTGGAACTGGAATGTACTCTTAATTCTTTCCTCTTGAACTGTCAGATTTTGAAGAACATTATTAGGAATGTTGAAAATTCCCAAGTTAGACTGTACCCTTTCAGAAATGGATGGCATGGGTACTCCTCAGGGATTATTTTTTGTGATCCTAGATCACTTGCCAGGACATGAGCAAAATTCTCTTAAACCATTTTGCCTAGTAGAGTAAACTAACCAGCTTAGTAAATTTCCACCAATCCTACCCATCCATTTACATTTGGCAATACACATCAGTGGCCAAGTTATATTACAAGCAATGTGAGTCATAAATTCACAGTGAATTTGGCCAAAGTCTTACTGGCCTTTGTTTTTGTTGGAGGTGGACACAGTAAAGTCTCATCTTAAAGGCCAGAATTTTAGTCTATTCTAACCTTGAGGTTGAGGATTTTTTCCTACTTCTGGCTTCATATTTAACCATAAGATCTTAGTTTTATGCAGTATTTTTGCCATTATCCCCAGAGTAGGGAATAATGGGAAATATAGGTAAGACGTGTTTATATGATATGGCTAGTGTAGTAGTTGTTTTTTAGATTGCTTTAATATCAACTGTCTCATTTTATCCTTACAACTTGTAATGCAATTAGGGTAAATATTATTTAACTGTTTTATAAATGAGAAAATTGAGTCCTCAAAAGGCTATACTGGTTGTCCAAATGGATCATGAGGAGGCAGAAATGGTATAGAATAGTGAATTTAAAACTGTAAAGGGCCTTAACCAGTACTGTATTCAAGCCCATAATTTTACATTTAAAAAAACTGAAGCACAGAGAAGTTACTTGATTTACCCAGTGTCACACAGGGACTTAGTAGCAAAACTCTGTGATACTTTTAAAAAAGACCCTGAAAAATCAAATAATTTCTCTCTCCCATCTTAAGAAAATATGTTTAAAGTAGTAGATGCAGAGCTGACAGGAACCAGATATCCTTGGAAACATTGGAGACTCCTCATTAGAATTTATAAATAAATTAATATCAGGGCAAAACATAAAAGAAAAAGGCTGCTGAAGGAAAGTAAAATAATACTGCAGTTGAAATTATAAATTTAAAAATATGCTGCAGTTGAAATTATAACCAACAATGATAATTCTTTGCTTCTTTTTTAAAATTATTGATTTCAGTAAATATTTCCCAATTACATGTTAGAAATTTTACCATTTTTTTTAAATTTTGACTTTCAAATTCTCACCTACCTTCTCTTCTTTCTCCCCTGTGTAAGAAAGCAAGCACTTTGATTTTAGTTATACATGTGAGGTCATGTCAAATTGTCCATGTTAGTCATGTTGCAAAAGAAAACAAAATAAAACAGTAAAAAGAAAGTTTTAAAAAATATGCTTCAATCTACATTTAGAGTTCATCTGTTCTCTCTCTGCAGTAGCATTTTTCATCAAGAGTCCTTTAATTGATCCATTGGGCCATTATCTTGATCAGGGTAGCAAAGTCTTTCACTTCTTTACTTCTTTAGAATATTAATAACTCATTACCATCCACAGCATCATTCTACTATTAGTTAGCCTGGGAAAGGCTAAAAATGTATTTTTCCACAGAAAATTTCATCTGCTAAGGTTGACTTAGCAAGATAATAGCAAAGATATTGAAATTTGGATGTGGAAAAGATCTTTGGGGTTAACAGGACTTGTAGCCCTGATTGTACCCCCTCGTCAGTGTGTATATATGTGGATTAAAAGATTCTTGGATCTCTCAGATTTCACTTTTCAAGTAGAACATTGCAGAATAAACAGCATCCAATTCTTATTTATGGCTATGTTGTCTCAGGAGCATACAGAAGCTCAGTTGCATTTTTTAAGGAATGCAAAAGCTTGCTTTTTGGCTTCTTGCCCTTGACCTGTTCTATAAACCTAGTCACCACCTACCTGTGACTGACAGAATGCTGAAGAAGTCACTTCTGTGAGTGAAAGTAATAAGCATAAAAGACAATTATGTCAAAACTGATTTTTCCTTAGTGGTTTTGCATTTATTCCAGGGAAGAGCTGACTTTGATTTGCCTTTTGGGGAATTATGTTCAGGGTTTGTAGTCCCAACAGTTAAAAGTACGAGTATTAATGATAACGAACAAATTTCTTTATCTTTTTAAAAAAATCAACTACTACCTAGATACATCTCAACAAATAAAGCTCATGAGATTACCTGGGCAAATGGATAGTCATTCTGAACCTTCTAACTCAGACTTGGATGCCCCGCCTTCTAAGTGTACCAGCCACACCCTTTGGGTAGTGAAGAATCCCCAAACTATTTCAGATGTTATGACTAATTAATCTTCTTTCTTTACATTTAAGTTACCTTGTCCGTACTTGGGAGGGAAGGAGATGGTAAGCTTCAGCCTAGCTCCAGTAAATAACACTTGGGTTTTGCCTAGACTTGCGATTTCATCAGTGTAGAGAAGGCCTGATGTAGAATCCCCTTTCACCAATCTCAGCAGCTCTTCTGTAATGTAAAAGTCTTAAGCAAGTTACCCTGGGCCACTGACAGGTTCTGCGGCTTGCTTTATGGACATATAACTAATGTGAATTGAAGGCAAGACCTGAACCCACATCCCCCTGACTCCAAGGCCAGTGTTCTATCCACAGCATTCCATCTATTAATGATAACAGCAATAATAAAGTTCTATAAAACCCTGTTAGGATTGATATGAGAATTTTCATCTGAGGGGAAGGAAGATTGAAATGAGATATGAAAAGTGAAGCTTAGAGTTTTAACTATTATTTGAGAAAGAACAAATCAGCAATGATTCCATCTTCATATTCTTAAAATACCAATTTAAAAAATGTAAAGGAACTGAGCAGACTTTGCTGAAAACCAGTGGAGTTAGAATCTAGATCCTAAAATGTGAATCAATCTACAGTTTAATTAGGAAAAAACTCTTTTAAAATCAAAAGGTAAGGTTTTTTTTTCCAATTATTTAATTGTCATATAGCACATATATGACATAAACAATATGTCTGGATTCCTGATGGACTTCAAGAGACTTCACCAAGCTATCTGGATAATTTCCAACATAGACTGACTACTGTTCTTAAGTAAAATACATTCAAGTTTGTTTTGCATATTCTCCTCGTAAGGTTTTCTTTTTTAATATTTGAAAATGTATTTTTTTTTCTTTCCTGGTAGAACATAGAAAGAGTCAGAAATGCTGTTTTTAACTGTCATTTGTTACTTGGATTGTCAGAGTTTCTAGGATTGCCTCCTCCTCTGTAAAACATTTAAAATCTCTTCACTTCTGAAGGGTGTCTAAACATTTGAGTTAATGCTTGTGAAATGCTCTGGATTTTCAAAGGAGAAGTATTGGGTAAATACATAAAGTAGAATATGTAAATTAACAGGAGAATTTGGTTCCAATATCAACAAGAAAAGGGAATTCTTTTGAGATTTAAGGAACTTGTCAACAGTAGCAATAATCTTTCCTCACTTACTAAAACACCATCGATGTATTCCACAATAACCTTTTTTTTTTTACAGTTTTCAATTTATTTAGTTTTAGTTTTTAACATTCACTTCCATAAGTTTTAGATTTTCTCTCCCTCTCCCTCTCCTTCTGCCCTCCCTCCCCACGACATGCAATCTGATACGGATTCTTCACATATGTTCCTTTTAAACCACATTTTCACATTAGTCGTATTGCACAGAAGAATTATAATGAATGGGAGAAACCATAAGAAAGAAAGAAAAAAAATAGTCTGCTTCTCTCTGTATTCTGACTCTATAGTTCTTTCTTTGGATATGGATGCCATTTTGCATCATGAGTCCTTTGGAATTGTTTTGGGTCCTTGCATTGCTGAGAAGTATATCAAAATCAATCATCACACACCCTGGCTATTTCTATGAACAGTGTTCTCCTGGTTCTGCTCATTTCACTGAACTTCAGTTCATATAAGCCTTTCCAGGATTTTCTGAAGTCCACCTATTCATCAGTTCTTATAGAACAATAGTATTCTGTTATATTCATACACCATAACTTGTTCAGCTGTTCCTTAGTTGATGGGCATCCCCTCAATTTCCAATTTTTTTTGCCACCACAAAAAGAGTTGCTGTAAATATTTTTGTATATGTGAGTCCTTTTTCCATTTTTATGATCTCCTTGGGATATAACCCTAGAAGTGATATTGGTGGGTCAAAGGGTATGCACATTTTTACAGCCTTTTGAGCATACTTCCAAATTGCTCTCCAGAATGACTGGAACAGCTCCACCAACAATGAGTTAGTGTTCCAACTTGCCCACATCTTCTCCAACATTTATCATTTTCATGGTTTGTCATGTTAGCCAATCTGATAGGTGTGATGTGGTACCTCAGAGTTGTTTTGATTTGCATCTCTCTAATCAATAGTGATTTAAAGCATTTTTTCATATGAATATAGATAGCTTTCATTTCTTCCTCTGAAAACTGCCTGTTCATATCCTTTGACCATTTATCAATTGGGGAATGATTTATTCCACAACCTTAACATAAGTTGTTATGAGGACTATATTAAGACGTAACAAAATTCACAATTAGTTTGTACCTGTGATTAACTATTAAAGTATAGACAAAGAAGTTTCAATCTATTTGCATTACAGATACTTCTAACTTCAGACAAAATAAAACTAGGTTACAGAGTTCCAGGAGCCAGGATGGCAGAGTAAGCAAATTGCCATTGCTCTCCCATATTCACCCCAAACAACCATAAAATAGTGCTCCCAAACAAATCCTGGAATAGCAGAACCAGCAAAAAGACAGGGTGAAACAATCTTTTAACCCAAGAAACTTGGGCAATTGGCAAAAAAGGTCTTTCTCACTTAGGTAAGAGGGGAACAGTTTAGGACAGGAAATGTCCCAGCAAGCCTCATCTCATCAAACTATTGGGAGCTCCTGAGCCTTAATGCAGTGAAGCAGACAAATGCAAACACCAGGACCCCCATATGCCTCAGCATAGCCAGGGTAACAGACATCAGCACTAGGATGCCAAATCAAAAGGTTCCTTTGGGATACAGTCCTAGAAGCGATATTGCTGGGTCAAAGGGTATGCACATTCTTATAGCCTTTGGAGCATAGTTCCAAATTGCTCTCCAGAATGGTTGGGATCAGATCACAGCTCCATCAGCAATGAATTAGTGTTCCAATTTTCCCATATCTTTTTGGAGTCTGCAGACTCCAGCTCCAAGAACTGCCAGGGGCTTTAGTGTAGCATGAGGCAAACAGGCAACCTCCAACAGCCAGACCTCTATGTAATTCAGTGTAGCCCTGGGGAAATGCAGAAACATCTAACTGGCCTCAGCAAATGCCAGACACCAGCACTAGTTCTCCAACTTAGCACCAGGTTAGTCTTCCAGCAGCACCAGCCACCCCTACTTCACACCCTCAGTGCAGCACCAGACATGAGGGACCCCATGGGCCTCCGCGCAGCATCAGTATAGCACTGATAAAAAAAATAGCCAGGTAAATAGCCAGGAACTGCAGTTACTGGCACAAGAAGCTTGAGATTGCCCCTTCACCCCAGGAGCAGAGCTTAAATTTAAAAGAAAGGAAAAAGGCCCAAAAAGATGAGCAAAACAACAACAACAAAAAAGAATCTGACCACAGAAAGTTATAATGACAGGGAAGATCAAGACACAAACTCAGAAGAAGGACAACAATGTCAAAATAGAAAAAATTCTGGAAAAGCTTAAAAATCATAAAAGAGAGGTAGAAGAAAAATTGGAAAAGAAATGAGAGTGATACAAGAGAATTATGGGGGGAAAGTCAACAGCATGGAAAAAAAAACAACTGCTTAAAAAGTAGAATTGGTCCAATGGAAAAAAGATACAAAAATCCACTGGAAACAACTCCTTAAAAATTACAATTGACTGGATGAAAAAGGAAGTACAAAAGCAAAAGAATGAAAAAAAATAAGAAAATGTAAAATAGTTCATTGGAAAAACAACTGACTCAGAAATTAGGACGTGAACAGTGTCTTTTAAGAAATTTTCAGAGAAGAATGCCCTGATATCCTGGAACCAGAGGGCAAGATAGGCATTGAATGAATCTACCAGTCACCTCAAGAAAGAGATTCCAAAATAAAACTCCAAGGAACATTATAGCCAAGTTATAGAACCATCTGGTTGACGGAAAAATACCTCAAAGAAACAATTCAAACATCAGAAAGTCACAGTCAGGATTACACAAGGCATAGCAGCTGCAACTTTAAAGAATCAGAGGGTCATGGAACGTGATATTCTAGAAGACAAATGGGCTAGGACTATGACCAAGAATCACCTACCCAGCAAAAGTAAGCATAACATTTTCAAGGGGAAAAAGGTGCTTATTCATGAGAATAAGTTTTCATGAAAAGATCAAGATTGAACAAACAAATTGATCTCCAATATCAATACCCAAGAGAAGTCTAAAAAGGGAAAAGAAAATATAAGGGATTCAATGGAGCAGAACTGTTTACATCCCTACATTGAAAGATGATACTTAAAATTCTTAAAAAATGGTACAACCAAAAGGAATATACATAGAAGGTATGCATGTAAAGCAAATTTGAGGGAATGACATTAAAAAAAATCTTAAGGGATGAGAAAGAGGAGTACACTAGAGGCAGAAGGAAACTTGAGGTAGAATGGGGTAAATTATTTTGCATAAATCGATGCAAAAAAACCTATTACAGTGATGGGAAATGATTGAAGCTTACTGCTTTTATTTTTAAAAAAAACTCCAGGTACACACTTTTATAAAAGGTTTTGTTCTTTTTTCAGATACCTCTTGTCCCTTTCCCTTGCCTTCATCCAGTTACTCCAAACTCTTCACTTATTTCACTTTCAGTTGTCTACCAAGAAGTGGAGGAATAGGGCTCCTTATGTTCTGTGTTGTTTCAAGTATTAGCCACTCAAACTGTAAATTTACCAGAAGTGTTAATATCTACCTTTTTGGGGGACATTCTTGTGAACAAGCAAATCTCCCTCATATTTTTGGTAGAAACTATGTTAACACTTCTAATTTTTCAGATTTCTCTGTTGTTAGTCTAGAGTGAAAAAAAGTGATCAAAGATGAATCACGTGGAGAGCAATTTTGAACTGTATTCAAAGGACAAACTGGGCATACCTTTTGATCTAGCAATATCACTACTAGTTCTGTATCCCAAAGAAATCATTAAAAAAAGAGATGCAAAAGATATTTATAGCAACCCCTTTTGTGTTGGCAAAATTTTGGAAATTGAGGGGATGCCCATCACTTGGGTAACGGCTGAACAAGCTTTGGTATATGAATGTAATACTATTGTGCAATAAAAAATGATAAACAGGCAGATTTCAGAAAAACCAGGAAAGATTGTACAAACTGATGCAAAATGAAATGAGCAAAACCAGGAATAACATTGTACACAGTATCAGCAACATTGTTTGATGATTAACTGTGAATGACTCAGCTCTTCTCAGCAACATACTGATCTAAGGCAAGGACAAAGGACTTACTAAGCAAAGTGCTACCCACATCCGGATAAAAAACTGATGGATTCTGAATGTAGTTTGAAGCATACTTTTTTCATTGACTTTGTTATTTTTTTTTCCTTTTTATCTTTTACTTCTTTCACAACTGTGACTAATATGGAAATATGTTGCATGGTAGCACATGCATAACTTATATCAAATTGCTTACTATTTTATGAAGAGGGGAAGGAGGAAAGGTAAAGAAAAATTGGAATGAAAAGTCTTGTAAAAATACTAAAAATCATGTTGACATGTAATTGGGGAAAAGATAAAATGCTATTTAAAAACAACTAAGTTACACTGATTGATCTTCATTAGCTTTTATTAGGACTGCCTAGAGTATAGGATAGTTGGTGTTTCAGCTGCAATCTGTATGCAACTCCTAGTGTGTGCCCTAAGGATACCTTCTTTTCCATGGCAAAATGCCAAAGTACTGAGTGCTCCATGAATTCTATTAATGGTTATCCTGTGAACAATAAAGGGACAGAGAGGCTGCTATGGGGCAGTGTAAATGACTGTAGGCTTCCCTCCAGCTGCAGCCTGAAATCTCGCAGATGCCAAAGCATACACAGGGCTTGCTGACTGCAGCTGGAAAGTCCTGAAATGGCCTTCTATTTGGAGAGCCTTTCTTTGAGCTGCGATCTAGTAATGACACATACAGGGACACCTGTGATACTGTAATTAACAGCAGCAATGGTCCTTCTAAGGTCTGTCTTGCCGTGCTTTGTTATACTGTAGATCAGTTTAAAGTAAGCTGGAAAGAGAAAGGAAATGATCCCTTTCTCCATTCTTCCATATATTCTCCCAGGGAATTATGTCCTTATGACAGGTTCTTACAGCTAATAGTAAATACGTCCTCTTTATTTTGTTTTCTCCTGTTTTAAACTATGTAATTGCCCACAAGTGAATCACCGAGAGCGAAGAAGGAAACACAATTCTGTATTCTCCCAGTTTTCTCTTATTCATGGAGTCCATAAATATGAACTTCCCAGATCAGCTTTGCATTAGTATTGGCAATTATATTAAAGTCCTATTAACATTTTAGCAGAACTATTTCCTAGTCCAAAGGGATAAACTTTCATCATTTTATTTCTCAGTCTGTAGCAGCTTTCTTATCCTGGACTCTGCATAGTCAGCAGGAGGAAGGGCAATAATAACTGGCATTTGTAATAGGGACCTTAGTTTAAGATTTGCAAAGCACTTTTATATATGTTATTTCATTTAATAGTATTATTCAAGTGTTTAATTCATAATATTAACTTAATGCCCACCATCCACTGAGGGAGGGATGAAAAGTAAACTGTAATATAAGTGTTTCCTGATTGAGTATAGTATAACCTAGTTTCTTGAATTAGATCACAAAAGCCCTGGAATTAACAAAACTCCAAAATTCTATAAGGAGCTGACATTTAGAAGTTTACCTCACTTTGTGCTGAACATGTTACCAAAAAAGTCACCTATTACATCATACCAATATCCATAGAAAATTGTGCACCAGGCAAGACAATAGGAAATGTAAGGTAAGACAAATCGCTGGTAATCACACAAAATTTATATTTGTCTTTAATAAATGCGCTGCCCCTTGTTTTAAAAAGTTACAAAATTTACAAAAAGACAATATAGTTTTGTGAGCTTTCTTTCTTGGTGATATTCAGGGACTGGCTGTGTATGTGTGAGTGTGTGATGTCTAAGCACAGTAAAGTAGCCACTTACCTCATCCAATAACTACCTTTTTGAACCATTACCCAGGATCTCCAAAAAAAGAGAGATTTTCTCCATTGGACAGACCCTAGAATTAGCTCTGTGTATGGCAGTTACCTACAGTTTAGTTCTTAAGTCTTAAAAGAGTGGGAGCCAGGGAAGGTAGCAAACCCATTCCATGATATTTTGGCACTTTTGGCAGAGCATTTTGTATTGAATGAGACAGGACCGCTCCTAGCTCTTGATGGGAAAAGTACTGCCATGCATTTTTTTTTTAAGATCCAGCAAATACTGGTATAAAGAGCATGTTTCTTCATTGTCTCTGTTGAGTACCATCAGTATCATACTAGACATGATCATAGACCTCAGTTACCTTTCATTTATATTCTCATTTCTTATAAAAAATAATATTAACTTTATTATCCTTATGATGCATAAGGGGAAAAAGTCAAATAGAAAATTAGATCTTGTTAGCAGAGCCAAAACTATTGGCTTAACTAGAACTATTATCTATTATCTATCTATTAACTTATCTAGAGCTATTGATTTCATAGCTTCATCCAAAACCAGTGGTGACAAAATCACACAGAAACAGATCCCTGTAGGCTGCATATTAACATATAAAAGTACAAATTACCATCTATTGTTGTATTATGTTTTCACTTATTTTGTTAAACATTTCCAAATTGCATTTCAATCTGTTGCTGCTGGATGGCTTCCCTACACCATGCTATACTGCCTCACTTGGCTTGTAAAAATCACCTGCAAAGCTTGAAAGCAGTAAGATTTGTGAAAAGTTGGTAGCATCCCCCTATATAAGTAATTATTAACAATAAATGGGATCTTTTATTAGGGAGGACCTCTTGTGTAAAGTAAGAAAACTTGCATATTAAGAGTGGCCTTATCACTTAGTTGTCATATCATTCGTGAATCTGGATATTTATATATGCATGTCATAGTTCTCACTGTACCTCTTTTTTTTCCCAAACACCCACACACACACACACACACACACATATACACACACAGTTTCTTAAGTGATTTTAAATCTTGCTATAACTAGTGCTTGAACATTTGTAACTTGGGACCTAGATGTTGATGGGACCCCAAAAGACCAGCCTGTCAGAGATAGTATAGGGGGACTTATGCCTACCAATTCAAAGTTATACAAATTCAACAATGAAAGGCTATAAATAGTAATAACATAGCACTGTGTACAGGGAACCAGCCTTCAGAGAAATACCTGGGTTCAGGCTCTATCTCTCCTTTGATTGGAGGGTAGAGCCATGAACTAACTACAAAAACTCCATTTAAAGAGGGCACTCAATTGGAAACTTCTCTTTATTTCTCACTTGGCTGTTCTGCTTTGAGACTTTTCTGACTTCTTCACCATGCCCCAGGAAGCTCGTTGCTAAGAAAATCTCATCATCCTGTAAGATCCCATCAGCCTTCACCACACTCTACTAGGATGGTGGAGTCATAAATTCCCAAACCTTCTTTACAGGAGGGACCTCAGCTCAGACATCTCTTCATTTCTCACCTGGCTGTCCTGCTTTGGGACTTAGTGGTCATCTTCCTCAGTTACTCTGTATACTCCTTCGAGGATTATGCCTTCCTTTTTTTCTTTTTCTTTTTGGATTTATATCCCCAGCACTTAGCGTAGTGCCTGGCACATAGTAAGCACTTAATAAATGTATGTTGACTCTCTGACTGATACAGACAAGCCATAAGACTCTGGGCAAGTCACTTTAACTACTCATTGTTTCAGGCAACCCTTTAAGAGTGAGTTGCAACTTGCCTGTACAAGGCATTGGTAATCTATGCAGTTACAAGTCCAGAGTAGAGAAAAAAAAAAAAAAGGTTAAGACTTCCAAAGATCTCATATAATATAATGTCATATAATGTTCACTTCAGCTAGTTCCTATCATTTTAGCACTTGTAAGGTCAAAGAGCTTTCCTTAGAATATGAGAAACAGACAGACAATATAATATATAATAAATATAAGTATAATATAAATATTAATAATATAATAATTTCCATTCACAGCTAAGGACACAGAGTTGAAGCAATTTGCCCTAGCTCAGAGCCTCTAACAGGTGGTGGAGCCATCTGGACTCAAACCTAATTCTTCTAAGAGCAGTACTCTTTTCCAGTTATACCATAGACTAGATTCTCTCAGTTTGCAAGAAGCACTCACTTGCTAAGGAACAGATGCCAGACTCATCTTGAAAATCTTGAATGTGGCTCTGTGAATTGCTCCTATGTTAGAACAGCTATTTTTCACTTAACAAAGGGGCCTGTCTCTAAAGTTTGTTCTTAGAGGGCCAGAGTTTTTAGCTTGGTATCCTCCATGTGTATCCAACTAAAGGGCAAGTTCACTGTGAAATAAAAGAAGCTTGTGCCTTCTGTGATGATTTATTTTGCTTAATGAGACAGTGGTTCAACTGCCAAAGTAATTTCAATAGACAGTTCAATGAATCAGCACCTAGGAAGACTGAGCTCCACTTCCTGTGGATTTGTATACTTATTTCTCCTCTCTCCAAGTCAAGACCAACTTAAAGTAATATTGCAAGTTAGATTTTATGAGAAAATGTCCTCCAATGGAACAAAGAAAGCTGACAAATTGATTTGGTGTGATTTCCTCTAATTGTGTTCTTCCCATTAATAAATGTTCACTGAAGTTGAGTTTTTCACATACTGCTTTCAGTTCATGAATATTTTATCCTGAGGATTTTGCTGATTTTCTCTGTTTCTTTATGGACTCATTCCAGCAATGGCAAGGTAACAAACTCCCTTATCTTTAAAGGTAAGAGGTATATGAATGCTTCAACCATTGATCCATTTAAAAAAAATGAGTCCATTTGCAAAATTATAGATGAAATCTGTTTCACAATGAAAAGTCAGCAAATCAGCTGAGATTGGGACCACCCACTCCAAGCTATGATGCTAAAGAACCATATGCATGACCTTGGTCAAGTCACTTTCTTGGCTCTGTTTCCTCATCTATAAAAATGAACATTACACTGTGGTCCCCTGTAGTTATGTATTTACAATTCTGTGACCAGATGATGCCTAAAGTCCCTCTACACAGAAGCTCTGATAACCATGTGATCATGAAGAAATCAATACTCCAAGCACTTACGCTATCTACCTTGTATACAAGAAGGTATCCAAAATGGGGCCATGTAGTAAAAGCAAGAGATACCAAATGGGACCTCCTAAATATTGCAATGGTACTGATTTAATGTTACAAGGCCTTCAGGATGATATCCTACATGTTAAATGAATCTCCTGTGGAGGATTTCTGAAAAGAAGACTCTCAGAAGGTCAAAAGGGAGGGGTGGATTGCACTCTGCATCTTTGGAAGGAATACCATCGTGAGTGGGATTATAGAATCTGCTCCATAAACTTGTTGTGGGGAGAGCTTGTATAAGCTTTGAAGTCCAACATAAGAGTGAGTTACTAAAATTTAGGTGCATACTTTATTAGAAATTACAGTTTCAAGTCTGCAGGAGCTGAAGGTGAAAATGTTTTTAATGCTCAGTTTCTCCATAGTGAGTTAACTAATGAAAAGAAGTACCCTGAACTCACATAGGAAGGCGTTTTGTACATGCCTTCATTTCTTACCCTGTTCCACATTATAACAAAATTCTTCAACATAAAAGCACTCTATAGAATTTTTAATAATGGGATTTCATTTTTACCACTGTTGAAAGGCCAAGTATACTCTCATAATGCATAAACAAGTGTTCAGCTAAGCTGCTCAGGAGAAAATCTTTGTTCACTCATAGCAATTTTCCAAAATGAAAGAAGCCTGAACTTCATGGCCTTTGGATAGAATTATTTCCTAAAATTCAACAATTCAGTTATCGGGAAACCGCTTTTATTTTAAAAAAAAAAAAAAGAATTTGATTTGCACTTTTGTAAAAGGTTTTGTTCTTTTTTCAGATGCCTTTTGTCCCTCTCCCTTGGCTTCATCCAGTCATTCCATACACTCTGCACTTGCTTCACTTCCAGTATTCTACCAAGAGGTGGAAGAATAGGACTCTTTATGTTCTGCTGTTTCAAGCATTATCTACTCAAATTGTAAATTTACCAGAAGTGTTGATATCTGCCTTCTTGGGGGATATTCTTGCGAACAAGTAAATCTCTCTCATATTTTTTGTAGAAACTATGTTAACACTGCTAATTAGTCAGATATCTCTGTTGTTAGTCTAGAGTGAAAGAAAGGGGATCAAAGATGAGTCACATGGAGAGTAATTTGGAACTATGCCCAAAGAACAACCAAACCGTGCATACTATTTGATCTAGCAATACCACTCCTAGGTCTGTATCCCAAAGAGATCATAAAAAAGGAAAAAAGGACCTACATGTGCAAAAATATTTGTAGCAGCCTTTTTTGTGGTGGCAAAATATTGGAAACTGGGGGGGTGCCCATCAATTGGGGAATAGCTGAGCAAGCTGTGGCATATGAATATAATGAAATACTATTGTACAATAAGAAATGACGCACAGACAGATTTCAGAAAATCCTGGAAAGATTTACTCATACAAATTGATGCAAAATGAAATAAGCAGAACCAGGAAAACATAGTAGACAGGGTCAGAAATACTGTGTGATGACCAACTATGAATAATTCAATTCTTCTCAGCAACACAATAATCTAAGACAAGTACAAAGGACTCATGAAGGAAAATGCTATCTATATCCAGATAAAGAACTGATGGACTCTGAATGCAGATAGAAGCATATTTCTTTCACTTTATTCTTTCTCATGTTTTTTTTCTGATCTTTTTCTTCTTTCACAACTGTGACTAATATGGAAATATTTGTATGTGATAGCACATGTGTAAACTACATCAAATTGCCTACCATTTTCAGAAGAGGGGAGGAAGAGAGGGAGAAAAATTTGAAACTCAAAATCTTGTAAAAATGAACGCTAAAATTTTTTTTTATATGCAGCAGGGGATTCAAAGATGAATCACAAAATTTGATTCAGAGAAGACCTCAGCAGCATTCTAGCCCAACCCTACCTGAAAAGAATCTCAATTACAGCACACTTCTCGTTGTTCATCCATCCTCCACTTGAAGACTACTAAAGAAGCTAAAGCCATTGTCTCATTGACAGCCTATGTTAGGAAATTGTTCTTAACACCAAGTCTAAATTGCTTCTTTGCAATTTTTATCCATACTCCTGGCTTTGCCCTCAGGGGACAACCAGGACAAACAAATCTGATCTCTCTTCCATATGACAACCTTTCAAATACTTGAAGACAGCTATCATGTTCTCTCTTAATGCTTCAACAAGCATCAATTAGGCACTTTTGGGTATTGTGCTTATTGCTGAGCCTACAAAGAAATAGCAAAAATAGTCCTACCTTCAAAACACTTACATTCTAATGGGAGACAAAACCTGTGCATGAAGACATTCATACAAGCTGTATACAAAGTAGAATAAATGGAAGGAAGCCTTAGGGGGCAGACATTGGTAGCGAGAGAGGAACCTGGAAGAGTTTCCTTCAGGAGAGAGTATTTGATATTCCATTACCTTCATATACCATAACTTGTGCTATAAGAAATGCTAGATTTCAGAAAAACTTGGAAAGACTTACATGAACCAATGCTGAGTAAGGTGAGCAGAACCAGGAGAATATTGTACACAGTAACAGTAATGGTGTATGATGATCAACTATGTTGGTCTTAGCTCATCTTGGCAATACAATGATCCAAGACAATTCTCAAAGACTCATGATGGAAAATGCTATCCACATTCAGAGAAAGAACTGATGGAATCTGAATGCAGATCGAGGCATACTATTTTCACTTTTTTTCTGTGTGTGGTTTTTTCCTTTTGTTCCGTTTCTTCTTTCACAACATGACTAATGTGGAAATATGCTTTACATTATTGCACATGTATAATCTATATCAGACTGCTTGCCATCTTGGGGAGGGGGAAGGGAGAAAAATTTGGAACTTAAAATCTTTCAAAAAATGAATGTTGAAAATTGTCTTTACATGGAATTGGAAAAAATAAAGTACCATTATTTTTTTTTTATTTTAAAAAAGAAATGGTCAACTATGTGGCACAGCGAATAGAGCACTGGAGTCAGGAGGGCCTCAGTTCAAATTTGGCCTCAGACACTTGACACTTACTAACTGTGTGAACTTGGGCAAGTCGCTTAATCCCAATTGCCTTGCCTTCCCCACTCCAAAAAAATTTTAAAAAGAAGACAGTGCTTGAGCTGAACTGTGAAGGAAGCTAAGGATTCTCCCTGGTGGAGGCCAAAAGGAAAGCTAAATATGTACAGTTTCTTCAAATGGTCTTCATAAAACTTGGGCTCAAAGCTCTTCACCATTCTAGTTGATTTCCTCAGGACATTCTCCACATTTACAATGTTGTTTCTTTTCCTAAGCTCCGAATGTTTTCAGAACTGAACCCAATAATCCAGATGAGGTCTGACAAGAGCAAAATACCAGAATCCTGGCAAATTGTTGGAATGACTAGGACAAGACAAGCATTCTAATACATTATTAGTGTTGTATGAATTTGTCTAACTATTCTGGAAAATAATTTGTGATGATACTGAAAGTAATTAAACTTTAATACCCTTTGACACTGATACTTCTACTAGACATATAGCCAAAGAAGATCAAACACAGGAAAAGATCCCATATTGATTAACAACATTTTTAAGTACCTGCTATGTTTCAGAACAGATGATAGGCACTAGGGATAAAAAAAAGACAAAAAAAACTCAAAGGAGTATATATTTTGCATATATCAAGGAGATATATACAAAAATGTATATTATAGCACTGCTCTTTCGGCTAGCAAAGAACTGGAAACAAAGTGAGTGCTCATTGATTGGGGGAATGGGTGAATAAATTGTGGCATGTGGTAGTTTGGGGGGTATAAATATGCTATAAGAAATGACTAATTCAGGAAAACTTGAAAGCATATGTAAACTAGAGCATAGATAACACTCCCTTTTTATATACTGAAATTCTCAAATTAATTGTAATTTAAATAGAGTAAGTCAGTCATAAACTACTTTTTAAGTATCTATGTACTAGGCATGTATTAGGCACAGTGTATAAGTGATACCAAAAAAAGGCAAAAAACAGTTGCTGCTCTCAAAGAGCTCACAGTCTAATGGAGGAGACAACATACAAACAGCTATGTATATGTAGGATAAATTGGAGATAATCAACAGAGAGAAAGCACTAGAATTAAGGGGGCTCAGGAAAGGCTTCCTATGGAGCTGAAATTTTATCTGGGACTTGAAGAAAGCCAGGAGACAGAGAGGGGGAATAAGAGCATTCCAGGCATTGAATGTCCAGACTCAAGAAATAGAATTTCTTGTTTGAGGAACAGCAAGGAGGCCAGCGTCTCTGTATGGCAGGGTATGTGGTGGGCTATATGGTAATTAGAAAACCAGAAAGGTAATGGAGGAAGACAGCTTATGAAGGACTTTGAATGTCAAACAGGATTTTATATTCAATGCTAGAGGTGATAGGAAGCAGCTGGAGTTTATTTGCGGGAGGGGAGGGGGGGTGTTGCAGGAAGTATGATTAGACCTGACTTTAGGAAGATCACTTTGCCAGCAGTATAGAGGAGGGAGTGGAATGGAGAGAGCCTTGTGGCAAGCAGATAAACTAGCTTATTACGATAGTTAGGTTTGAGTTGATGAGGGCCTACACAAAAGTGGAGGCAGTATCAGAGGAGATAAAGGGGGTGCATACTAAAGGTGTTATGAAGTAAAAATTGACAGGCATCGGTCAATGATTAGATATGTGGGTGAGTACTAGGAGTTGAGGATGACACCCAAATTGAGATCTTGGGGGACTATCCTCCCAGTAATAGGGGAATTAGAAAGAGGAATAAGGTTTGGGGAGAAGTTAAGGAATTCAGTTTTGGGGATGTTGTATTTGAACGGTCTATAGGACTCTAGTTACTTGATGTCAACTAGCCAATTGGAGAGCTGAAGATGAACCAGGTCAGGAGAGAGGTTAGGGCTATATAAATAGATTTGAGAGTCATTACATTAATTGAATCCTTGGTTGCTGATGAGATTACCAAATGAAATAGTATAGAGGAAGAAAAAAGGAATAGAGTCCTGTGGGACTTCTGTCATTGAAGATGTGACCTGGATGAGGATGCAGCAAAGGAGATTGAAAAGGAGTAGTCAGTTGAAAACTTAAATAAATCAATTTAAATACAAAAAAAAGGAGTAGTCAGGTAAGAAGAGGAACAGGAGAGAGTGGAGTCATAAAAACTTAGAGAGCAAGAATATCAAGGAGAAGAGGATACTCAACAGAGCAAAGAATAAAAATAAGCAGAACCAGAACAATTCACAGTGACTATCTTCATGGAAAGAAGAGTACAATCTTCAAAGAAATGACTGTAAAATAAGCCTCCCTCCTCTTCAAAGAGTGTTAGTGGACTGACTACAGGGGCAGGATGAGACATTCTTTGTTAAATCATGGCTAATGCATTGACTTGTTTGGCTTAACTTCTTATTTTTAGAAATGAGTATTGAGTGGACAGAGGGTATCTTTGGGAAATGGCCTGATTTTTTTTTTTAAATCACTAATAAAATATCCATTTAAAATTCTTTTTAAACAGGGAAGAAAAAAAAACCTAGTTTGATGAAGACTTCATCAAAAAAATGCATAGAGATAGTAACAGGAGTCTGGAGGGTATTAGGGTATATCCACTATCTCTGCTCTGCAGATGGGCTGAGGTGTGGCAGTGTACCAGGAAATAGGAACTTAGAAGCCCAGTTGTGGAGGGAGAATGAGGAAGGAATTTTTAAACAGAAATTGTTAGCAGTCTAATCCTGAGGACTGAAGAGAGCCTATGCAATGGGTAGAGATCATGGAGAGCTAGACTAGTAGAGAGACTAGGTGTAGGTGATAGCTCTGAGCTAGATGAGTAGATAAAGGAAGAAGTCAAGAATCAAACAACCAAGTGGTGAATATGCTTTAGACTCACTGAATGGGACAGACCAATTACTCACTAACTAAACAAGAATTTATTATGTGCCTGCCATAGACCTGTGCTAGGTATACAAATACAAAAATGAAACAGTCCCTGATCCCTCACACACACTTTGGGCTTACCACAGCACTAGCAAGTTTGGTCCCCACTGCTATTACTTTCAAGATTCTAGGAGCAAGCCTGTAGGTGGTTATCCTAGCACTAGCTCCTGAACCCCCACTGGGGTGCTTCCTCTTAATTAGTAGACTCCATTTTTTTTTTTTAAGGAAAGGCATTTACTCAAGTAGTATTAACAAGAAGAGTAGTTCAGAGCATTTGCCCCAACCAGAGGCACACTCTCCCAGGAACATACAGTCTTTTTTGAGGGGGAGGGGTGTCAGGGGAACACAGTACAAAGGTAAGGAGAAACACATGTAGAACTGAACTGGAATTGGCTAGACTGAACAGGTTGTTCAGCCACTGGGCAGCTTCATTTTAAAGGAAAACACAAAAGCCAGCCAGATCTTCATTCTTCTCCAGGCTCTACTCCTGACTTTCCTAACTCCTCCATCCCCCAACGTTGCCTCCCTTACCCCACTTTTCCAGTTACTTTTTATGTGTAATTTTTCCTCATTAGGAAATCAGCTCTTTTGAAAATAGTAAACTTATCTTTGTGCTGGCATTTGTATTCTCACACCACACAGTGTTCTGGCACACAGTAAGTACTTAATAAATGCTTGTTGACTTGACATGTAGAAAGTCATGGAATAATGTCACAACTCCTTTGTATCCTGTTTCAGGACCAAGGTAGTCTCTGCCTTCCCCGAAGGCAAATGTAGCACTGTTGTCTAAATTACACATTTCATTTCTAACTCATTTTCAGCTTCTGGCTTTTGGGGGTGGAGAAGAGGGAGAAAACATTTGAATAAGAGGAAACTAGAAAGGGATTAGAAAATAGTATAGGGTAGGTTTTTCAGTCAGGCTGGGTTTAACCTCTGGCTCTTTTCAAGCCAAAAAGAAAAAAAAAAGTGAGATTTGCCTAGGCAAAGAATGTTGGATTAGACCCAGTTGTCTATTTTCATTCCCATAGCTTTCAGTAGAACATTCCTGAGCTGTATTTCCAGCTATGCAAGGTTCTGCATATATGTTAAAATCTAGACCAGCGCTGGAGTTGAGTGAAGCCAGATAGAAAAGAGATGGTATCCCAGATAGGATTAACAACATCAATAGTTGTAGTTGATTGAATAACCCAGTTGTTCATGTTGGTAATTCTATGGTTAAACATCTGTCAATCAAATGAACCTTCTTTATACACTTACTGCCCATAAGGGATTGCATTAACCAAAGGGATTTCCTTTCTCTGGGTTCTCTTTGGAAAAGAGAAAAATGGTAACTCAATTTTTTCCATATTGTGCAAGAGGATGCAATAAAAACTGAGGCTATAAAAGTCAAAGGGGGTGGAATTTTTTATATGTTATACTTCCAGCCTGAGGGAAGAATATTGCAAAAGAGATCAAATTACATACTTAGCACCAGCAAAAAGGACACAACCCAAATGATTAAAGAACTCTAATCCTACCCTCTTCTGAGGATATTGTAGCATCACTGCCCTCACTGCAGTGGAAGTCTTTCCCCCTGCATGCTTCACTGACCAAGCTGCATGCCCCACCTTTGGGGTTCATCCCACTACCCTGCCCTTTACAGAAGGAGTTGCACGCTTCAGTTAGGAGGAAAAGAAATAGACTCACTGGAGTCAAATTACCACCCATCAGATCACAGACTGTGCCAACTGAGAGGCTTTTGTTTTGCTTTCTTTGGCTACCTGTTTTACCCCTGGGTGTCATAGCTCCTGCTGCCTCAATTGGTCTCCTGCCCATCCCTCCTGAAGGGTACAATAAGTAGTAGGTGGAGTTGCTTTTAAAACAAACCCAACCAAGTTCAAGTTTCAATCAAATAAAGTCCTCTCTGGAATTCAACACCTGTTTGCAACTAAATCTATTAAGTTCATTTACAAAAGATTAATAGATCCTGCCCCTTTGGTGCGAGGCATTTTATAACACAAGGGAAGATTTCATCTTTTGCTTTTCATTGTCTGAATTAAGAAGCAGCCCTAGTTTGTATGTCTCTGGTTTCTAATCTTCACATTTGAGCTCCTTTTCAACAACAGCCTTAACAGTTCTTGCTGCCTTCTTTAGAGGAAGTCAGAGAACTTTATCCTGATCTACAGTCAGCAAAGTAGGCAGAAAGTAATTATCCGTATTTAGACCTGGAGAAAGAAAATCCCAGAGATTTTAAGGGGACAGTTTAAGGTTCAAATCTACTTCCCAACCCTGACTAAATGATACTGCTTTGTGGAAGAATTTTGTGGACAGAACTATAATTATTTGTACTTCCTTTTACCATCCTATTGCCCTCGCCATTAAACCACAATTGTCAATCTTTTAAAAGCCAAGGCTCCCAAATTCTAGGTGTTGCAACTTTGGAGTTAAGAGAAATTAAATTCAAATTTGGCCTCAGACTCGTGTGTGTGACCCTGGGCGAGTTACTTAACCCTATTCACCTTAGTTTCCTCAGCTATCAAATGAGCTGAAGAAGGACGTGTCAAAACCCTTAAGTATCTTTGCCAAGGAGACCCCAAATGGAGTCACAAAGAGTCAGATGTGACTAATTGACAAAACCATGTACACCAAAATATTCATAGCAGCACTTTTTTTGTGCTTGCATAGAAATGGTAACAAAGCATAAACCCATTGATTGGGGAATAGCTAAACAAATTGCAGTACTTTAATATGGTGGAATATTGCTGTGCTGTAAGAAATTACAAACATGAAGAAGTCAATGAAGCATGGGAAGATATAAACTAAAACAGAGTAGAATAAGAAGAAACAGGAAAACAATATTCATAGTGACTACAATGATATAAATAGAACAAAACCCAAAAATGAACACTCTGTAATTTTAATGACCAAGCTTGGAATGTCTTGGTTAATTTTTCTGAACTGCCCTTTTCTCCCCTTTTTTTTTTAACTTTGTTGCAGGGGATGATTTGCTGAGGAAAGGAAGGGGAAGGATTATATTAAGAATTAAAGGTGATATCAAAATGAAAACTTAAAATAATTTTTTTAAAGTTAAGCTATAGTTGATATTTGTATGGCTTTTGCTATATACTAGATAGACATCATGCCAAGTGCTCTGCAAACATTATCTCTTTTGATCTTCACAACAATCCTGGAAGATAAATGCTGTCCTTATCCTCATTTTACAGATGAGGAATCTGAGGCAGACAGAGGTGAAGTGACTTGCCCAAGGTCACACAGGTAGTAAGTGTGATCTCAGGTCTTCTTGACTCAAGGCCCAGTATTCTACCCAGTGAGCCACCAAAATTTTCATAGCAGCACCTTTTATGGTTGCAAAGAACTAGCAGATACTCAATACATGGGAAATGGCTAAACAAATTATAATAAATGAATGTGGAATGCCCCTTTGTGGCTCACTCCTCCAGTGGCATATTGGGTCTGAAGAGGGATTACTATTATTTCAGAAGTTATAGGGTAGCCCTATGGGTTACTGCCCTCCTAATACTTATGAGCTTCCATCATCCAGCTGCTCCTTGGCTTTTATAAAAGCTATTTACTGAGAAAGTGTAGTTAGAACAGTTCCTCTCAATCTGACGGTGTACTTTTCCCTTACATGCAAGGAAAAGGTGGGCTCAGACTTAACGTTTAATGGTTATGAGGAGTACGTGGATAGAACTCGAGGAGGTAATAAAAATGACAAAGGGAATGGTTTCAGAAAAACCCAGAAAGACTTACATGGGCTGATGCAAAGTAAAGTGCGAACTAGGAGAATATTGTACATAGTAACAGCAATATTATAATGAAAGAATTACCTACTCTAATCAATACAATAATCCACCACAATCCCAAAGGACTCATGATGAAAAATACTACTCACCTCCAGAGAGAGAACTGATGAACTATGAAAGACTGAGGCATATTTTCTTTTACTTTATTTTTCTTGCTTTTGCCCCCTCATAACATGGCCAGAGTGGAAATATATTTTGCATGACTTCATATGTATAATGGGTGTCATATTTCTTGCCTACTCAATGAATGGGAGACAGGCCAGGGGGGAGGAGAGAATTCAGAACTGAAAAATAATTGCTTACAATTTTTTTAAAGAGAAAAAAGTAGGTTATTGATTATAGTAATTTCAGTGGTTGCATCAATTAAGAAAACTTGTATGATCTCAACAAATGCATGAAGAATTGTATGTTGTAACTGAGCTGTTAACCGTGAATTTTTCAAATGGTTTAGTTTCGTAATTGACAAACAAGAAAAACCATTGGATTTTGTATTCTTTTTACTTTTCAGTAAATTTCATGATTGTAAAGGAAAATGTAATAGAATAGGATCATGCTGTAAGAAACGCTATATTTGAGAATTAAGAGAAGTTATTACATACAGTTATTAATGTCATTAATAACTTCCTATTACACACAGAAATATTTGTGTGAAATGATGCAGGGTGAAGGAAGCAGAAGCAGGAAAATATTCATGATTATAAAAATGTACATGTATGGGTATACTTCAGAAAAAGTAGGTGATGTAAAAATAAAAAGATATCAAAAAATTTATTGTTTGAGAAAATAATGTAAATGGAAAGAATTTTAAAAAACAATAAAATTAAACTTGTGTAATTAGAATAATCAAGCCTATCCTGAAAGAACTGAAAAAAATGTATTTCCCTCCCTTTGTAGAGACGAACTGAACATTGCATATATTGTCAAACAATTGATGTATTGGTTGGTTTTGCTGGACTGCTCTTTTTTAAAATTTTAACTCTTGTTACAAGGGATCACTTTGCTGTGGATTGGGGAACATATTTGGAAATGAAATTAATGTAAAAACAAGAGATATAAATAAAAATACATTTAAAAAATGTTATAGATGCCTCTGACATTTAATCTTGAGTTATAGAGCAACAATCTACCTTAAGTATCTATGCTATTGCTGTATAGTGTTTGAAGATGGGAGGCTTTTGAGCACAAAATTTTGTCAGTGGATTTCACAATAATTATTTCACAATAATTTCAGTTTATTTCACAATAATTAATTTTTAGAAGTTTAAGCAAAATTAAACAGAATTGAGATTCCACACAAAGTAAAATACTTGTGAGACCTGAATTGTTTTCTTGAAACTATAAGATTGTACTCAAAGGATTATTAAAGGAGAATAATGGGAAAAGATCCCAGCAATTCCCCTTTTGGGCATAAAATCCTAAGGAAGTCAGAAGATGTAAGCAAAGTTATCATATATACTAAAATATTCATAGCAGCACTCTGTGTAGCCATAAAGAACCAGAAACAAGGTGGGTGCCCACAAATTGGGTAGGGGCTGAAAAAAATTATGATCTATGAATATATGAGAGGCAACATAGTGGATAGAATACTGACTTAAGGAAAACCTGGGTTCACATCCCACTTATTCCACACAGGCCTCCTGACCAAGTGAATGAACCTCTCAGCAGCCCCTGCCTAACTATACTCATGAAATTAGAGATCCAGATTGGAAAAAAAAAAAGACTGGAATATTATTTTGCTATAAGAAATGACCAATAAAGAATTCAGAGAAATATTTGAGCCTCACAGCATTCTTATGAAGTAGGTACTACTAATAAGCAACAAAAAATCATAGACTGATTAGAACAAGATCCAGTAACTTATTGGTATCACATTAGTACCAATGTACTGACTTCAATTGGAAAGCTAATATTCAAGCCTCTTTGGTACAGTTTCTTTGTAAGCTTGCTAATTAGCCATTTACATTTCACATCTACTGGGCACAGTCTGATCTTCTTCCCAGTGGTCTTGCTTTCTCTCTGGTGGCAACACTTTCCTTGATGCCAGTCTGCTCCCACTGCTGCTGAACCCACAAACCTGCTGTTTCCCATCCCACTCACAGACCTTCCAGAGACTTTTGAAGCTTTTAAGATTAATGTTAAAAGAAGGAAACACATTCCAGACTAGTCCCCTTTTCCACGTGGGGAGCAGCAGTCTCTTATTGTCATTAGAGAAGTAAGGATTTTTGAAGGACCTCATCTGTTTACCAATCATACCTTGTGGTTGGAATGTGGAAAGCAAGAAAGCCACTAGTAACTCTTTTACTTGGTGTGGCATCTGCTTTTTAGCTAGTTCAGCACCCAACAGGGAGACTCAATTCCTCATAGCCTTAAGTTTCTACAAAGTCCCCCAGAAAGAAGCAGAAATATGTTTATATACTTCAAAGCAGGGGGACCTGTTACAGAAGTAATCCCCATAGCTTTATCCTTCCTTGTATGAAGTCCCTATGTGTGTATTGCTGAGCCATTTCCAGTGGTCCTGATCTATATCTATCTGGCCACTGGACCCAGATCACTGGAGGTGAAAGTGAGGCTGGTGACTTTGCACAGCCCTGCCTCATTTAAATCCAATCTACTTGCAAGTCATGTCATCATCTTCCTGATGTCTTGGTCCTCTTTGAGAATAAAGGACTAGCCACACACAATGTGTATACCTGTGAATAAGGTGAATTAGAGCTAGAACTTGCGGAGTAGTTTCATAGTAGCCAGTTTCTTCATGATCCAAGCTATTCTAAACCCTGCTCCCAGATTAACCCTCCTAGAGTATCTTATCAGATATGCTTTTATTCTTCAATACTTTTGTCAAATGAACTGTGATTTCATTTAGAGCTCAGGTCCTTTCCTTAATTCAAGTCAAGCATTTTATTAAGTGTTTATTAAGGCTATGAGGAATTGAGTCTCCCTGTTGGGTGCTGAACTAGCTAAAAAGCAGATGCCACACCAAGTAGAAGAGTTACTAGTGGCTTTCTTGCTTTCCACATTAACAACAACAAACCACTGCCCTTCAAAAATGTACATTTTATTGTGGGGAAACAGTACACAGATCAGTAAAGACAACAGTATTTTTTAAGAGAGAAAGGAAATGGGAATACTAATTAAAGGAATCAGTGAATATAGATCATAACCCTCCAAGTAGAAGGTTCACAATTTGTTTTGGCTAAACAAACTTATCCCTGCTAGTCAACCTCCTGACATTAAACCACTTTGAACCTAACTCAACTGTCTCTCAGACTTTGCCTGACTTGTACTTAAAGAATTTCTAATTTGGTAGGACCTTACCAGGCCCTGATGGTATAACTTTACAGAACCCAATGTTGACTCCATTTTAGAACGAAGCACCCATCAGAAGACTTTATTTTTTCTTAATAATATTTTATTTTTTTCAATTACATGTAAAAATAGTTTTCAACATTCACTTTTATAAGATTTAGAGTTCCAGATTTTTTCTCCCTCCCTGTCCTCCCCTCTCTCCAAGACAGTATGCAATCTGATACAGGCTAGAAATGTACAATCATATTAAATATATTTCCACACTGGTCATGGTGTGAAAGAAGAATCAGAACAAAAGGGGAAAAACGACACGGAAGGGGAAGAAAAGAGAAAATATTGTGTTTCAATCTCCATTCAGACTCCATAGTTCTTTCTCTGGATGTGGATAGCAGAAATTTTGGAACTGTCTTGGATCATTGTAAGCTAAGTCTATCAGAGTTGGTCATCCATTGAGGGCCAGGATGGAGTACGGTTGACAAGTTCAGGATAGATCTTCAAGGAAACTGTTCTTTGAGACTGTGTTCATTATCATCTGGAATGGCTCTCCATGCCCCCCAGATGTTGCTGTCTCCACAAACAAGAAAACTACAGAACACAAGGGATATGTAAAATAGATGCCCTCTAGGCTAACAGTCTTTAAGACAATAAGACTGACCAAATCACTAGGACAGGAGATGAGTAGAATGCCACGTAGACTTGCAGTTTCTGTTTATAAATACCCTAACCCTTGGATCAAGAAACGGAGCTGGCCTATCTTCTTTTACCTGCCCGTGTGTCTTCACCACATCACTGAGCCGTGTGGGGACACAGGCCATCCACCACCGTCATCCCATACTGTTGGTGTTACTGGGTACAATGTTCTCCTGTTCACTTCACTCAGCATCATTTCATGTAAATCTTTCCAGGTTTTTCTGAAGTCTGCCTGCTCATCATTTCTTATGGAACAACGGTATTCCATTACATTCATATACCACAACTTGTTCAGTCATTCCCCAATTGATGGGCATCCCCTCAATTTCCAATGCTTTGACACCACAAAAAGAGCTGCTATAAATATTGTTGTGCATCCTTTTCCCTTTTTTATGATCTCTTTAGAATACAGACCTAGTAGTAGTATTGCGGGATCAAAAAGTATGGACATATCAGAAGAACTGAGATGGTCTCCTGCACTGCAGAGGGAGAGAGCCTTGCTACCTATATATTAAAGGTCAGATTCTATTCTGGTTTTTCAGGTCCCACAAAACATGAGCTCATCTTTGTACAACACAGCAATCCTTTTAAGTCCTGCAAAGTTCTGGGAACAGGGATTGTCAACAGTCAATAAGCATGTATTAAGTGCCAAGTGCCAGGCGCCTATGAAGGGCTTGGGGATACTAATAATATGAGAAGAAAGATTATCCCTGTCCTTAGGGAATTTGAAATCTTGTAGACAATATACAAAAGGAAGTAGAAAAGGGGTAGGGGACCAGATCGGTTAGTACAAAGTTCAGGGGCATGATGTTCATGGAGTCAGCAGAGAAGCTAATGGGAAATGGGAGAGATGAGTGGAAAATTCTGAGCCCTCTATAAAGGGAAGCTTTGGGGGAGTGTTTTGGTTTGTTTGTTTGCACTGCCCTCTAGTTAGAGGGGAGTGGTGACTGGGAGTAGTGAGGGAGTTTTGAGCACCAAAGCTGAAGCAGTCACTCTGATGATGAGATTTCTGTTGATGAGTTTATCCTGGGGGAAGCATGATGTAGAGAGGTAGTGGATTGGTGCTGGTCTGGACCTATTATTTCATCAGTATAGAAACTCCCTGCCTTTTCTTATTCAGGGTCACCAGGAGTTAAAGTGACTTGTCAATTTATAGGCAACATCAGAGGCAGGTCTTGCACCTAAGCCTTCTTTACTCCAAGACATGTATTCTGTTCACTATGCCACAATTGTTTAGTGTAAGAATTATCATGCCCATTTTACAGATGAAAAAATGAAGGCTTAAGGAGATTCTGTGACTGAAATAGGTTCAATCAGCTAGGAATCCACAGAGTTTAGATACAAATCCCAGACTTTTTTTGTTCAATTCAGACTGCTTTTCAACCTTGACTGTCCCATAGCATTTCCCACTCTTTCCCTAAATGAACCTTGATAAAAAATTTCTGCTGGAGTCAGTGTAGAAGAATTACTGGAATCTAAGTCAAAATAATAACAACAGAAACAGTTGACCATGGATGTCAGTAGCAATTCAAGCTTCACCAAGCACTTTACATAAAGACTCATTTAATCCTCACAACAAACACCCTTGTGAGGTTGCTACTCCTGCTAGCATTACACACACACACACACACACACACACACACACACACAGTGGTCCTGTGCAAGTGTCTCCCATGTTGCACAGTCAAATCCAAAGTTCTTGAGAGAGATCTTGAGGGGGTCCTTGTATTGCTTCTTCTGGCCACTATGTGATCCCCTACCCCATGAAAGCTCTCCATAAAATAGTCTTTTTGGCAAGCGTATATTTTGAATTTGAACAACAGTGGCCAGCCCTTGGGAGTTGCGCTCTCTGCAGCATAGTTTGACTACTTGGCAGTTCAGCTCCAGCAAGGACTTCCGTGTCTGGTACCTTATCCTGCCAGGTGATCCTCAGACTCTTCCTAAGACAGTTCAAGTAGAAGTGATTCAGTTTCCTAGCTATTAGAGTCAGGACATACAACCAGGTTTCTGTCTTGCAGAGTGTTAGCGGACTTCACCTTGATCCACCATGATTTCTACAGCTACAACCTGATGATGCCAAGTGAAAGAATGAAATGAAGCTGCCTCCAAGGCCTGGAGAGCTCAGCCTTCACACCATGCCAACTGGACTGCCATTGTCTTTTCCCCCTGCGTCCACACTAATGCCAGGCACTCACAGTGAGCATCTTCTGTGTTCTCCCTCCACCACTGAGCGTGTCGATCTTGAGCAAGTCCCTTAAGCTCTCAGCCTCGGTTTCCTCATGCCACAATGTCTCTCGGGCTCATCTCACAAGGTTGCTGTGTGGATCGAATGACACAAACTTCAAAGAGCTACAATATCCCATCAGCAGGTGCCATTCGTACGCTGCCTCTAAAGCCACAATTCCTTCTACCCTAGAGCTTTCAGACCAAAATGCGCAAGGTCTTCCAGGTAGGGCGAGAGGGCCAAGGTGAGAGGCTTCCCGGTTACTTTGGGAAAATAGTGGGCGATGGAGGCGGGGCAGGCAGGGTTGGGAGGCACAGGCGGGTATTTGTGCCTGGAAAGCCTGGGCTGGAGGCTAAGCTGTGCTGTTTCATGGGCAGTGAGAGCCTGCCCCGTGGGCCTCCGAAGCCTCCGAAGCTAATGACCCTACCCGCGTGTACCTCACCGGGTTCTCTAACTGGAGAGAAGGTGCATGCGGTCACACACGTGAAACGACATGAATGTTAGTTCTTTGTTACCATCATCATCCTGAGCCAGGGGCTATCCCACTGCACTTCCAACCTTTGACCGTCTCGCATCACTGCGGACATAGGGGGTCGATCCGGCGGCACCGGCTCCGCGGCGCAGCTCCCCGGTTCTGGACCGCTTCGCTTCATCCTTTTCTTTGGCATCATCTGATCGAGTCTGTCCTATGGCCTTGGCGTGAGAAAGGGCACGCACAAGGGCTCCCAGATTACAAGGGGGGCGTGGTGCACCTTGGGAGGAGCGCGAAATAGAGCCCCAGAGTTCGTATCGCGCAGCCGCAGAATTCAATCCCAAGCTTTCCCCGCGCTTCTTTCCGCTCCGCACCTTATGGCCCTTGGTTTAGTCCCCCTGGTGGCGCCTGGTGGAATCGACAGTCCCTTCTGAGGCTGAAGCCCTATTGGAAACACCAGGGGACGCTGCGGGGAGCGGTGGAGGGGAGGGCAGCCGACCCGGAGGATCTAGGGCACTGGGGAAAGGGCAGGTTTACTTTCTGAGTATGCCTGACGTGTCGGGACACGTGCGGGGATAGGGTGCAGGTTCAGGAGAGGGGGAGCAGGTGGTGGGCATGGGGTGCCCGTGGCCTCGGGGAATGGAGAAGAGAGTGTTGGGGGCACGAGGGGACGTAACGCGGCTTCGGAGGGAAGCGGCACGGACTAGCACGTGTTCTGGATGCCGGTGGTTCTCGGTTCCCAGAGTGTGAATTTCCTCCGAAGTTGCGTAGAAGCCGGGATGGACGTAGGGATGGGGTGCCCGGGGCGGGGGCGCTAGGCTAGGGAGGACCGAATGCAGTCTGGGGGCTGGGGTGTGAGAAGAGCGGGCGCCCGGCTCAGGCGCGGGGGCCCCGGGGCGCCGGGGCCCGAGGACAGGGATTGCCAGGCCCGCGCAGCGTCTGGGACCGGGCCGGGTGTGGGTCGCAGGGTGGAGGAGAGGCCCGGGGGAGCCCCTGCGAAGGCTGGCCCCCGTCTTAGATAAGGCAGGATGACCTAGCAGGAACTCGGAACAGCGTTATCAGGGGCAGGCAGAGCGGGCGGGGCCGGAGGAGCCGCGCACCAGCCCCAAGCTCGGGAGCGCCTCAGTAGCCCGCGGCCCGCCGCCCGCCGCCCGCCGCCCGCCGCCCGCCGCCCGCCGCCCGCCGCCCGCCGCCCGCCGCCGCCGCCGCCGCCCTCGCCCTCTCCCGGCCCGGCCGCTGAGCTGCAGCCCGGCCCGGGCTCCCGGGGCAGAGGGGGTGGGGGGACCGGCCCCTCAGCCGAGAAGCAGGAACTACGGAGTGCGCGGCGCGGGCGCAGGGGACGCCCGCTGCATTCCCGGGGGTGGGGGGCGGGTGTCCCGGGGCCCCATGGCGAGCTTCCCCGCCCGCGGCGGCGGCCTCCCCCCGCTGCTGGGGCTGCTGCTCCGGCGCGCGCGCGGCTGCTCCTCGCAGTGGGCTCTGGCCGCGGCCCGCTCCCCGCTGCCGGGGCTCCCGCGCGGCTGCAGCGCCGGCCCCAGCGCCGCCCCCGGGCCGCCGCCGTCCCCGGGCCGGGCAGCGCGGCTCGCGCGGCTCCTGGGGCTCCGCGCCGGGCCCGCCGGCAGCCGCAGGTGCAGGACGACCGGCGCGGGAGGCGGCCGGGCTCGGAGCGCCGCTGCCGCCCGGCTGGGGAGCGAGGGCTCGGCCGCCGCGGCGGCGGGCGGGGGCGGCGGCGTCCGCGACGAGTCTCCGCCGGGCGGCCTCTCGGAGGCCCAGAAGCTGCTGGGCTTGGCGTATCCCGAGCGCTGGAGGTTAGCAGGTAGGGCGCCCCCGCCCCCGTGTCCCCGCCCTGGACCCCGACTCCTCCGCCCGCCTTCTGCGGGAGGCCGCCGGCCAGCCCGGGCCGCGCTGACCGCCGAGCGCCCGCTCCGGCCTCTGAGCCCTGCGCCGAGCTGGGCACCACTTTTAATAGAAAGGGTAGATGAGGCAGGAGGGAGCGTGGGCTTTGGAGCCCGAAGACCTGCTTCGGAATTGCGGCGCTGCCCCTTAGCTTGGCCAGGAAACTTCCCGACTCCGAGCCTGGGTGCCCTCGTCTGTTCCGGACAAAACTACCTCTCGGGGACGCGGTGGAGACTGTTGGAGTTCCGACTCGGCCACTAGTACGTTTGTGACTGGGACCAAGCCGCCCCCGCCCCCCACCTCCGGTCTTCCCTTGCATTTACCGGTGACGGGGTGAGTTGGGACCGACCACTTGCCCGAGTCCTTCGCTTCTAAGTCCATTCTAGCCGCCGCTGATTCTGTATCTTCAAGTGAGGGGCCGGAAAGTTGGGGCTGCCCAAGCTTGTGGGGGCAAGAGAATACTTAACAGATTAGTTGGACTGACTTTTTTCTCCCAAACCATTGTATTCCCAGCTCAACAAATATCCCCATATAGTCTGCAGAAACAGGTCAGGTAGAGCATCTGGATCTCCCTATGTCTGAATGGCTTAGTTAGAAACTTGGTTGAGCCTATCTTTCAAAACTGGCCGAATCGTCAATCAGCAAACATTTAATAAGAACTCGTTATGGGTCAGATATATGCTAAGCTCCAGCATACAGTGAAAGGCAAAAAACAGTCCCTGCTCTCAAGAAGCTTATTTAATAATGGGGCAGACTACATGTAAATAGTAAGATGTAGAATGAGAAGGCTTAATTATGTGTGTGGGGAGAGGGGCACAGAAGAAATACTGTAGAAGGTGCTGTTTGATATGAGCCTTGAAAGAAGTCAGTGATGTCAACAGGTAGAGATGAGGAGGAAGACCTTTACAGGTATGGGAGATAACTGGTGCAAAGGCATGCATATGGGACTTCCTCATGTATGAGGAAAGCATGTAGGTCATGGGTCATGGTCTGGTAAAGTAGAAAGGGAGCATGAAATGCCAAACAGAGGACTTTATATTTGATTCTGGAAGTAATAGGAAGTAGTAGAGTTTCTTGAGCAGAGGAGCCAAGCAATGTGGTCATGGGACCTGCCCCTTAGCAAGATCATTTTGACAACTTTGTGAAAGATAGATTCCAGTGGGGAGAAATTTGAGGCAGTGAGACTAATTAGACAATGAACGTTGGAATTAGGGTGGAGGTTTCGTGAGGGGAGAAAAAGGAATGTATACAAGAGATGTTATGAAAGTAGAAACATAAAGATTTGTAAACAGATTGGTTGTGTGAGGTGAGAGGGAAGAATCCAGAAGGATACTGAAGTTGGGAACCTGGGAAAATGAGAGGATGATGGTGATGAGGTGAGGCATACAGGAGTGTTTGAGGCAGAGGAGCAAACAGGATGCAGGATATGAGATAAGATGAAGGTTGTGACCAGCCAGAAAAGTGATCAAAGAAGAGTATGTATTGAAGCCCTCCATGGTGGACTTACCTGTGTGCTTTCACAAAGCACCACCAATTAACCTGACAATTCTTCCCCTGCCCTTTCCTGTTCTCTTGGTTTATATGTATGGACTCTGTGACATCCTGGTGTAGTCTTCCCCTTCCGTTGCTTACCTGTATGGTAAAGGCATATCCCTATTACCTGATTTTCCCAGGCATTCAATATCCCCCAAAACTGTATTTAAATCAAGACCCTTAACCCCACTAAACAATGTGTCTTCCACATGGAAGTGGGCCTTCTTGGGTGGGTCATTCCAATAAATGCCTTTCTTTAACTTGGAGACTGTTCAGTTTCTTCAGGAATTTCTTCAGGACAATAGGACCCAACCATCTATTCTTCATCAGTTGCATTCTCTAGTAACAGGGCAGTTCAAAGGAAGGGAAGATTTGAGAGAAAGACAGTGAATTCTTTTTTGGACTTGTTGCTTTGGATATAAGGCCTTAGCCTAAAAGGCCAAGGTCTCCCATTGCATCCTGGGTCATCTCCTGATGAATACTTGGTCACTCCATCCAGATGGCTCAGGAGAAGTGAGGTTGGTGACCTTGCACCACCTTCCCTCACTCAAAACAGAGTCAAGTGCAAGTCATGTCATCATTTCTCTGATGTCATCGTCCTCTTTGAAAATGAAGGACGAACACAACTTGCTTTGGATATGCCTACGGGTCTTTAATACCGGATTGGTTTGTAGAAGAGAGAATAGGGCTGGAGATATAGAAATGGGAATTATCTGCATAGAGGTAGTAATTGAGACAATGGGAGCTGATTTGATCCCCCAGGGAAACAGAATTTAGTGAAAAGAGAAAAAGACCCAGCTTTCAGATATTTATTTTGGTTAGCCTTAGCTATAGACTTATTCCTATTGTTATATAATTTGAGTCATGTAATTATTTTTTTCTCAGGGTGAAAATAAAAACTTTCCAACTTTTTGGTTACTCAATACTGTTTCTGCCTACTGAATACCCATTGCCTCACCTTTGATTATCTTGAAACTTTTTTCAGGGCAACCAATATGTTTATAGTCAGGGATCTGGAAATGAAAAACTTTGAGAAACTGTAGCTAAATCTTGAAAGCACTGAAAACAACCCAAAATGTTTTTACCCCTCCAAACTTAGGACTTCAGTGTAAGATCTTCCAGGAAAGAAACTCCCCTCACCTATACAGACCATCATCTCATCTCCAATTTATAATCTTATAGAATTTGATTTGGGGAAAAAAACAAGTAATTTCTTAAAAGAAATTAATAACAAAATATGCATTGATAGCTTTCAAAAATCATAATTCATATGTTTAAAAGGCAGTTTTTGTGGCTTAGTTTGTCACCAGTACTAGTTTAGTAGAAAGGGTGTTAACTCTAGAATCAAACTTGGCTTCGTGTTGTTTTGCTCTGCTGCTTACTCCCTGTGTACTCATGGACACATTATTCATCTCTCTGGAGCTCATTTTTCTCATCTGTAAGAGGAAGGTTGAGGGTGTTGGATTGAATGACCTTTGAGTCCCTTCTAGCTCTTAATTTAGGATCCTATGTAATTATGCCAAGAGGTATAATGGATAGGGAACTCCCTTCAACCAGGACTGTCTGCCTAAGGTCACTTAACTTATCAGTGCTTTAGTCCATTCTTAAGGTTCAGAGAAAGTACTGACCTGCATTGGTAGAAGAAAATTCTTCATTTTGGAATTCGCTAAGCCAGTGAAATCACAAGTCTGGTTGCCATCCCTATTCCTAGGAAATAATGCTAATTTTAAGCATGTCAGTTAAACTTAAAAGGTACCTTTCTTTTAAATTACTTTAAGGGTTTTAGAGATTCTCCAGAAGACTGCCAATTTGGTTAAGAATCTTGAAGAGACACAAGCGTATGGAAGACTATATTTTAAAACGTGGGGTTTTATTAAATATTTGTTCAGTCGTTTCAGTTGTGTCTGACTCTTCTGTGACCCCATTTGGAGTGTTCTTGGCAAAGATACCAGAAGGGTGTGCCATTTCCTTCTCCAGCTCATTTGACAGATGAGGAAATGGAGGCAAACAAGGTTAAGTTGCTTGCCCAGGGTCACACAGCTAGTAAGTGTCTGAGATCATATTTGAACTCAGGAAAATAAATCCTCCAGACCTGGCACTCTGTCCATTGTGCACTTGTGTTTATCCAGCTTCTTCCTCAAAACCATCCTGGGACATAGAGAGTGTGAATATTGTTACTCATTTTGAAGATGAGAGAGCAAGTTCAGATAGGCTAACAGGATTATAGAATCTTGTTTGGTAAGGGATCCCAGGGATCATCTAATTCAGATCCCTCATTCTATAAATGAGGGAAATGAGACAACTATATAAAGTGATACAAATTTAGGTCCTCAGACTTACAATCCATTGTTTTCACTACACTTATTATTAGCCTCTGTTTACATAACTAATAAGTGTTTGGCTGGTAAATTGCTCAGAGGGCAGTCACTGTGTCACTTTAAGCTGATTTATTAGGCAGCATTGATCAATAAACATTTATTAAGCGACTACTTACTCTGTGCTAGGGACCGTACTAGGCACTAGGGATACAAAAAGGGGCAGACAGCTCCTGCTCTCAAGGAGCTCACAGTCTAATGGTTTATTAGACAATGTTCTAGCCTTGAAGCTTCCCTTGGCTACCTGTTGACTGGGTGGTCATGAACAAGTTATTTAGCCTCTCTGGGCTTCAGTTTCCTCATCTATAAAGTGAGAGGATTGTCCTAGTTGACCTCTGAGGACTCTTCTGATTCTAAACCTGTGTTCCTGTGACTTCTTGGCACTCTGCACAATTCTGGGTCTTGTTAGTTAGAGATGCCTTGTTCTAAAGGTATTTTTCAGGTTTCCATGCTGGGAGTACCCTGTACTGGGAGTTCCCTACTCCGATTAAAACACAAATCTGGACTGTGGGTTCTTCACCACAGTTAGACTAACCACAGTTTTGGCTTATGAACCCTTTTTGACAAGCTGGTGTTTTTGTTGCCTGCATAAATGATGATTAGTGAAATGAAGGCGTAAATTTTTTCCCCATTCACATTCTTGGAACCCTTGAAATCTAGATATTGACTGCTTAGGGGAGGTTAAAAACCCCAGACCTAGATAAACAGCACAAAAAAGTATTTCATTAAGAATTTAGCAGACTTAGGAGCTTTCTCAGTTTTCTTTTCCTCATCCTAAATAACGAACAGTAATACTTGCCTTGCCTATCATGTTATGAGACTCAAATATATTTGGAAGCACTTTGTCTAGTATAAAGTGCTAGACAAATATAAGGTATTATCTTTGCGCATATTATTTAGATTATTAAAAATATAAAATCTGGATTTGGTCATGATGATATACCATATTTTTAATAAGGGACACTCAGGAAGATTGTTGATTTTTAGTAGCCTAGGGCCAAAATGATTTTTTTTTCCCTTTCCTCTTTTTTAAAAGAAAATTTTAACTCTTCTACAGCCTCACTATTACTTTGAGAAAATAAAACTATTGACAATCTTAAAATAAATCAAAGTATATACCTCCTTTTCCTGTAAAATGGGTTAATATTTTGATAGGTGAATTTGAAGATGTGTTTCTCAAATTGGGGTCAGGATGTGAGGGCAGGGAATTTGGATTTTCCATAGAGAATGTGGTTAGTTTTTAAAGTAAGTAAATATTGGAAACTAAGGAGCTCTCCTATTGGGGAAGGGTAAAACAAATTGTGGTACATGAATGTAAGAAAATATGTAATTGTGCCAAAAGAAATGATGAAATGGATGGTTTCCAAGGAAACCGGGAAGACTTATGAGCCTGCACCTAGCAAAGTGAGGAAAAATCAGGAGTACGATTTATACGACAGTAACTTTATACAGAAAACTAGTTTTGAAAAGCTTTAGAATTGATCAGTTAAATGATAAATTGCAAGTCCAAAAGAATAAAAATAAATCATGCCATTCACCTTCTGACAGAGAGTTGTGAACTGAAAATTCAGAAAGAGATATACGAAGCTAATTTGGGAATTTGTTTTGCTGGATTATGTACCTATGTATTTGGGGTTTTAAAATGTTGCTTAAATTTAGTTGGAGATAGTTACAAGAACAGATTAATAATGAAATAAAATATTGCTGTTGAAGAATTTGTACAGCAGTAAATACAAAGTAAACAAAACATAAAAAAAAAGTACAGCATTATTAGGACAAATTTCCATAAAGTCCTAATGATTCATTGGATCGTAGGACACGTTCAAACCGATTAAGATCTTGGCAGTATGTGTCCAGAGTAAAGTAGGATTTATCAGTTATAAATCATTTTTAAAGTTACTTATAAGAGAATTACTATCTTTAAAAGACTGAATTATGTAATGGTTAATTCCATATAACCCTTTGAAGGACATAGTTATTTGTGTTATTTTGTTTTTTCTTTCATTTAATGCTCTTGAAATTCAATCTAAAGGACATACCAAAAAGGCACTGATAAAATTCTTTTTTAAAAATAAAATATAAGCTCTAAATTAGAATAGTGACACTCCCTTCTTTTTTATCCTTTCCGCAGTGTCAGATGTTTCAAATCAGTTAAGATGTCTGCAGAAATTGAACCTCAAACAAACTTGTATAAGATAAATTATTTATATCTTTTTAAAAGAACTGATCATATGAAAAGCTGATAAAATATATGCCAAAAGTAGCTTTTAGAATTAATTATAATTCTCCTAAGGAATAACTGGTCAGTGACTCCTAACCTTAACCTCTACTATTTGCTCCACTTTTTCCTTTTAGCATAAGAATTTACAGCGTTTCTTCTTGTAGTTAGTTAGAAAGTTGCTCTGTGGCTTTCTTTCCCTTGATAGCTCTTTATCTTATCAACCAAAAGGTAGCTTGAGATTCCAGATGCTTGCTGTCTGCCTCTAGGGTGGGACAACTGGAATAAGAAACTGCTACTGCTTGTGTTCTTGCTATTTGACTGATAGGAGGGACCACTGAATGCTTAATCATTCAGCCGCATGTAAGAAAGAAAAGAAACCCTTAAATACTGTATAATTTGTGTGAAAACATACTATTAATTTTCCTATCATGTTTGTACTCTTTAAACAGTAATACTGGTATGAAGGATTCTTTTTAGGGTTTTCCTTCCATGCCCTCCAAGTCCAGATTCCCCCCAGGCAATTAGTGATAAATCTTAATAACCTTGTTTTAATTTAAGGCATCTTTTGAGGGCCACAGAATACCTTTCAGATTCCTGAGAAAGAGTTCTGTGCATTTTTCCTGGGACTATTTTTCCAATCTTATTTGCATTCTTTACCACTTTTTTAGTTATTTTGTTTAAATGAATCAAGTATTAGTGAAGTTCCAAGAACTTACTGATTGTTCTCACAAATACCCTCTGGGAGGGAGGGAGCAGTACAGAGGAATCCCAATTGCCAGTGCAGGGACCTTGTCTCTCAAATGAGCCAGGGACCCTTCATGTTCCTATTAATGAACCTTATCTTCATGATGTTTTACCTTTCCCTTTTAGCAAACAATATCCTTTTTTTCTCTTTGGAATTCCTGGTCTGGCAAAATATCAGGAAAGCAAAATAAAAGGAATTTTAACACACTTTAAGGATCAAAAGGATGATGACTACTTAAGGACAAAAGCTGCTGAGTTAAGATTAGGTAATCTTGGGGGCTTGTTGAAAATTTGAGAAATGCAGGAAGAAAAGGAGATTAATTTTAAGTACTGGTAGTGTTTACATCATGGAATGGAAAGAAGTAATGGAATTTTTTGGGAGAAGCCTCTCATGACACTTGAGTTGTAAATTTAAGTGAGCCTGAAAGGTTTGAGCAAAGCAATTCGTATTCATTTAGTAAATATTTGTTAAGTGCCAAGTACCATACCAGGTACTAGGAATAAAAAGACAAAAGAGCAAAACCAGAGGAAGTGAGTCAAGAGGATAAGTAGACTGAGAGTAAAGGAAGGAGTCTTGGCTTCAGGCAAGAGTTCTTAACCTGATGTCCATGAACCTTAAAATATATATATATATATATATACACACACACACATACACACACACATGTATGTATACATATACACTATATATACATATATTCCTATATGTTGATAATCATTCAACTTCTCTGGGCCTCAGTTTCTTCACTTCTAGAAAATTATTTATAAAGACATCTACATCTTTGAATTTATGGAAAAGGAACTGAAATATTTGATCTTTTTTTTTTTTTTTTTGCTTTGCATTTCCTTTTTACAAAAAGAGGCAAAATACAAGAAAATAAGCTGATAGCAGACATTTAGTCAGCGTAATGTAGTGGATGGAGTGCTGGATTTAGTCAGGAAGGTTCAGATCCTTCCTTGGACACTGTTTAGATGTGTGACCACAGGAAAATCAGTTAGTCTTTATGAGCCTCAGATGGTCCTCTAATTTTTAATTACTGAATTATAGGTAGGTTGCAGATTGATAATATGAAGATGGAGGAAGTCTCCATACTGGGGAAGTCACAGATTCATGACTATATTGAATTAGTAAAAAGACAGTTTCTAGGGTTTGTCCCAAGACACTTTACAGATGCAGTTCAATTTCCTGAATTGCATTCCTGAATTAACATTTGTCAATTCAATTGAACAAACATTTATCAAGCTTCTCCTTTAGACAGGGAAAGCACTGCTTTTTTTTTTTTTTAAACACTAGGTACTCTTCCACTCAGAACACTGAGTCAGAGTCTCTGTCATTTGTGTTTCTAGCCCAGCTTCAGCTATTATTTTTAGATTGGGGTTTGGAGTCAGTGCCCCCAAGTTTTGGAACAAGGCTTGAATTGGATTTCTTGTCTAGCTCTACAACATCCACTGGGCCATGATTATGATCACTCAGTTCCTATACTCTGATTCAGAATTTCATGAGTCATGTAACTTCTCATTCGGTGAGGTGAAGAACTATGCCTGAGGGCATAGGGTCAGGACCTAGTCGCCTTGATATAGCTGGGGTTCAAGGGAATAGTTCAGATTTCTCCAGAGCTGTTTTTTGGGCTTGTTTGTTCGTTTTTGACACCTCTAATAAACAAACATTTTATACAGATTTGGCCATATGATTCATATTCAAGCTTATGATGGGTTGGGAATAACTATTGCTAACAAAATATTTGGGAACTTTATATGAAAGTCCTTTAAGGAGCTCTGTGTCAGAATTGGAATCTAGCCATTGAAATGGTACTCATGTGGTTATTCTCTCCTTTGGCTCGCCTAGATTTTTTTTTTTTGCTGGTAAAGTTATCTCCTCATTGTACTATTTACATTATGATAACCCTCTGTGCTTATTTGTGATTCTAGATTATATAGGATGTCCTGAAAGTCTTAGTGTAATTTTATACTTATTAAAGCTTTTGGAACACTTGAATTTGCATTTATGGTGTCCCTTTGCCCAAAAGATACCATCTGTTCATTATGGCTTTTAAATTCTTCCCCCGTATGAGGCATTGTGCATGGCGTTTTGGGTGTTCGGCTACAAAGTCCGTCTTTTGGGAGACTCAGACATACGATTTCATTGGTATAGGGAATTCTTCACTGATGATCAGCAATTAAAAGCTTACAGCATTAGGGACTTGCCTGGGTCCCTCTTTGCTTAAGTGAGTTGCCCATGTTCCCACAAACTAGTCTATAAAGAGGCAGGACTGAAATCCATGTCTTGCCGTCTCCCAGCCCAGCCTTCGGTTTCCTGCACCATACTATCTCTCAAGATCAGGTGGTCCCTTATCACAAGTAAAGTTGACCTAAGTATTCATTAGGGAATGGTTTCCACCATTTATTTAAACCCAGCTGCTTCATTAAAGCTTTCCAGTGCAGTGTTTTCTATGGGTCATTAAGAGTTACTGAAGTTTGCGACTTAAGTATCACTTTGTCCTCTTCTCTCATAAAATAACAGTTTCTTTCTCTGCTCAGTAAAGTGTGCTACAATACTTGTTAAATCCATCCTCTTCATTCCGTCTCCTTTGAGACTCTCAGGTTGTCTCTAACTTGAGCTTAGCAATTTTTCCCTATTAGCCATCATCATCATCTAAAATACAGTAGGCTCCTTAAATAAATTGTGGTTACAAACTTTTCTTAGTTTCCTTCAATCAGCAATCAATAAACATTTAGCAAATGTCTGTTGTATATGTCAGGTACTGTGCTAGATGCTGGGACTATAAATCCAAAGAATTAGGAATCTCTACATCTGGTTTGTCTGTATAGCAGAGTGCAAGACTTGGGGAGAGAATGGGTTTATATCCAATGAGGTTGGAAAGTATATTGGGAACAGGCTATGAGGGGCTTTAAAAGATAAACAGAGGCATTTTTATTTTAGAGGAAAGAAGGAGTCAAGTCGTCCGATTTGCACTTAAAGAACATTCCTTTGGCAGTGGTGTGGAGGGTGAGCTGAGCTGAGGTGAGGGGACAAGTTAGGAGACTGTTGCAATAATCTGACAGGAGATGCTGAGTGCAGATGCCTGAAGTAAAGGGGATAGCTCTGTGAGTGAGGAGAAGAGATTGGATGAGAGATGCTGTGGAAGTGGAAAATATAAAATGTGACTTCTTAATGCATGTGTGGGGTGAGAGGGGAGCAGTTTCAGCTGAGTGATGACCTTGAAAGCCATATTGCAAAGGAATTAAGGAGTGAGTACGAGTTGAAGGAGATGAAAGCAGAGAGTATAGATTACTATCCCCTAGTTGATAGGGATAGTCTACAGTTCTTAGGTACTATGAAAAGAGCAGCTGTGAAGTACTTTTGTTCTGACTTCTTTTGTTACTGTTTCCTAAAGTAGAGAATGTTCATATCAGGAAACCCATCTAGGAAATGAGCCAGTAATTGAGGAGGGGAGGCGCCAAATAACAGGAACTCAACAGCCTTGCTCACCTGAGTACCATAGTCTGGATAGATGCTGGGTAAAGACCGACCACAAAGTAGATTTTCCACAGGTGTCTAATGGAGACATTTTTAGAAAGGAGTGTCAACAACTTAAATTCTGGACAGAGAAGCCAGTGTTCTTATCTTCTTTGCCACTGACGTGCTGATGTGTTTTTCTGTTTTTCTTTATAGCTGCGGTCGGATTCCTGACTGTGTCCAGTGTCGTTACCATGTCGGCTCCCTTCTTCCTGGGAAAGGTTATCGATGTCATTTATACAAACCCTGCTGGAGACTATGTAAACAACCTGACCCACCTCTGTGCCGTTCTGAGTGGAGTGTTTTTGTGTGGTGCTGCTGCTAACTCGGTTCGTGTCTACCTCATGCAGACTTCAGGTAAGAGCTGTCCATCACCCCAAAGAAGTATTTCTGCCCAGTATTGTAGACTGTATCTTGGCCCTTCCATTTCACCTGGACTTTAGCAGGGTTGGCTTGGTGAAAGTAGCACTGGATTCTGAGTCAGACCCAGAGACAAAAGACTTGGGTTTGACTCCAGCTCTTCTGTTTATGAGCTGTGTGACACTGGCCAAATCACTTGACTTGAGCATCATTTCCTTCCAACTGTAAAATGGGGGTAGTCACTATACTGTTCAATATGTGCTTATATGCTTACTTCATGAGGCATTCTGCTAGACCTGGGGTATATAAAGACAAAATAGAAACTGTTTTCTGCACTCAAAGAGGGAAAGAATGGTAACAACCAGGGGAAGAAGAAAAGGCCTACATTCTCAAGTGAGAACTTTATAAACTGTAAAGCCAATATAAATGTTAGCCATTATTGCTATTACTTTTGCAAAGCATGAGCTTCTAATCAATGTTTCCTGGGACTTTGAACATGAAACACAATATAAACCACAGCTTTTATTTAGTTTTATTGACTAATGTTTACTTTTACTTTTGATATGAACACCATTTTCTTGTATACTGAGTGTCTCTAATCCTGCCCCACCCCGAATACACACACCTAGGTTTCTCTTTTTTAAACATTTAAAAAAAATTCTGATTTTAAGAAACACAAAATAATACGAGCATTTCCACAGAGTAGAACAGAAAGAGATGATCCTACATGAAACTATGGATCTTTATTATATGCAGCTTGCTTTTCTTTTTTAAAGCATATAACAAATTCAGTCTGTTACTTTCAAAGTTGTCCTGCTTATCTGTTTCCTTCTGTTCTTCCTTCTATACTCTTGTATGTTAAAAAAAAATGCTTCAGTGATCTTCCTTCCTTCTTCCCCTCCTTTCTTCTCTCCCCCTCTTTCTCCTTCTCTCTTCCTCTCCCTTTTTGCATTTGTATTCCCAGCACCTTCCACAGTGCCTGGCACATATTAGGTACTTAATAAATGTGAGATATGATCACATATTCCCTAGGAATTTCATTCTGGAATCTGTGTGAAAGGTGGATTGGAGAGGAGAGGAAAAGGAAACAGATTCATTTGAAGGTTATAGTGGTCCAGGAGAGAGATGATGGGGCTTGGACTATGGTCATGGCCGTGTGAAGGGAGGCTAGAATTAACAGAATTTTCCAAATATTTGTCTGAAGGAGAAGAAAGCATCAGAATGAGTCCCAGGTTATGAGCCTGGGTGACTGACAAGAGAAGAATGGTGCCTTCAAGACTGTTAGAGAGGAGGGGTGACTTTAGGAGGGGAGGTGATGAGTTCACTTTGGGCCATGTTAAATTTGAGATGCTGATGGGGCACCCAGGTAGTGATACTCATCAGGCATCCTGCCCTCCTAAAAACTTGGAGTGGGATAACACTACAATATAGATAGCCATAGTATCTATTATTGCATGATATATGCTTTCATTACAAAACTGCTCTATGGGCAATTTTGGACTATCTACAAGCTTGCTTGTGAGACAGCAGGGAAGGTTTCTTGGAGGAATAAGCATTTATTTGAATTGGGCTTTCAGGGAATTCAAAGAGTAAAGGCTTGAAAAGGAGCTTAGACTTAGGGAACAAGCTGGGCACAGGCAGAGGAAAGAGAGAGTTTCCTAGGGCTTGGGGTCAGAGAGTAATCCAGTTAGGAACATTAAGGAAGGGAAAGGAGGAGTATGAAATAACCCTGGAAACTAAAGGGAGCACCAGATTGTGGAATACCTGAAATACTAGGCCCACTGAGTTTGAATTTTATACAACGAGCACTATAGAATAGTTGGAGAATTTTGAGCAAAGCAGAGATCTTTCTGACCAGAACGATATCAGTCCATCTACGTGTCACAGACCCCATAAGACTGCCAGTTCTGCAAGGGCAGGAATAATATTTTAATCTTTTTATCTTTCTCAGTACCTAATACAGTATCCTGGACATAGTCATACTTAATAAATGTTCCTAAACTTAGTAAATCTATAGGTCTTGATGATCGATTAGATAGGAGTGGCAGAGGAAAAGGCAGAATCAAAATGACCAAGGGTTTTGAGCCTGGGTGATAGGGAAAAGGGATAATATCATTGAAAGAAATGGGGAAATAATGGGGAAGATCCAGTTTTGACTGGGAGCAGGCAGGAGTGCACAGGGAGTGGTGATCTGAGTGAAGCTTTTCAGTAGAAATCTAGTGTCTGAGCGAGAGGTGGTCCCATGGTAATCAACCCTGGTCAGACCATCTCTGGAGTTTGGTTCAGTTCTCAGGGCCCTACTTTAGAAGAGACACAGACAAACTGGAAGATATCAAGACTCTCCTTCCCTCCTTTTACTGCTCCTCCCCTCCCCCCAAATTAGGATGATGGAGAAAAAACAAAAAAAAATCCCAAATTTGCTAGATCATTGGAAGGAAATACTGTTTTTCTTTTAATAACAATATAGAATACAGAAGCTAAAACAGGGATGTATTGCTTAAATACAAGATGAACTAACAAAGATTTTTATTTTTATTTGTGGAGCAGGTCCCTTTCAATGACCTACCAATGCACATCTATAACTATTCTCCAATTTATAAGCTGTTGCTTTAGGAAACTAGGAGGTTAAGACTTGCTCAGGGTCCTATAGCCAGGGTCAGATGCGCAGCTTAACCCAGGACTTTTGAGTCCACTTTGGGACCTCTGTCTTCTATGCCATAGTGCTTCAAAGATGATTACTACTTGGGATATTCTTCTCCTACCTAGGAACAAGTAAAATTTGTTCTCCCAGATTCTGGCATAGTAAGTTGAACACTGCAGTGAATTTAGGCTCGATTGCTAGTTGGTTGTTGGACATTTTAGTAGGAGAATGATAGTTGTACCTCTTCATACTTTTGTTCCCTTTTCTTTTTACAGGCCAGCGCATTGTGAATAGATTGAGAGGGAATTTATTCTCTTCTGTTCTAAAACAAGAGGTTGCCTTTTTTGACAAGACCCGGACAGGAGAACTGATTAACCGCCTGTCCTCAGACACAGCGCTTCTGGGGCGCTCAATAACTGAAAATCTCTCTGATGGACTGAGGGCCGGAGCTCAGGCCTCAGTTGGTATTGGAATGATGGTATGTTTTCTGGGATTACATATGGTACATTCAGGGCCAGGACTTCTGTTGGACTAGAGGATTCACTAAACTCTTTCTGATGAATCTTGGAAGTCTACACTTAGCCCAGAGTTCTGACTTCAAACTCTGCACAGAGAAACTGCAATGATAAGTGCTAACAATTCAGAAAGAGATGAGTAGAACTATGTATTTTCTTGAGCCTTTAGGTCTTCCTTTCTCAAGGAGTTTTAACACTGAATTCTTCTGAAAATGCAGTTCTCTGTTTTTCAAAAGACCAGGAGTCAGATATATTCCCTGCACCCTAGATTTCCCAGAACTCTATACCCAGGGCTTAAGGATAATAAAGGTATGGAACACTTCACGTAGTGGCAAATGTTAGTTTAATCTCACTGAGAGAGAAAAGCCCTGGAGCATTCCATTTCTGTTTTGCAATACAGTGACAATTTTCCCTCTTTTACCCTCATAGGAAAAAAAGTGGTAGTGCCTGTAACTCCAACTCCAGTGCAATTCTATGTAAATGATTATTTAAATACCTGTGCACCGTGCTAAGCCCTGGGGAATACAAAGGTCACACAAGATAATCTGTCAGCCTTTGCTCTTAAAGAATTTAGGATCCATCAGAGGAGATAAGACATGGACAAATAATTACAATGTAATATGAATTAGAATATCCTAGTGAAAGGGGAGGTGGTCCAATGAAAGTGCAGGATTAGAACAGTTATGTAGTAGACTTCTGAGTTTATCTAATTACTTTTGAATAGAGAAGCTTATCTCAAAAAATTAGAAACTGAGTTGTGAACGTTTTAAACATTTCATACTTTGTATATTGTTTAACTCTTACAGAGTGTAGCACTCAGTAATACTTTGTGTTCTCTCTTCCCTTTTTTTCCTCCATCCCACAGGAAAGTTTTCATTCTACATATTATATTTGTGATGGAGACTATAATCTTTTATTAGTAAATGATTTTTCAAAAAAAAAAAATTTTTTTTAAAGTTTGACTTTCCAGCTTTGTGCTATAGGCATCTTTCAGGGGTAAAAATATTAAATCCCAATACCAAATTCCCTGTCAGCTCACAGAAGGAAGGACTGTTCAATTCTATTCCACTCCATTCAATGAAATATTCAGCACCTACAATGGATAAGGCACTGTTACCAAAGTTAACCTTCTGGCATTCAGTCTTTTTCTCAGTTGAAACTGTCCAGGCTAAGGCAGGAATTAGTAAAATGGACAACTGAAAGTAATCAAAATGATAAAGGAAACCAGGAATTGGTTTTTGAAAAGACCAACAATTCACTGCCTCTGTGGAGATGATGTATGAGGTAAATCATCTCTAAAGACCAAGCCACTATTAGCATATTTAATTAAGAACATAAAAATTTTAGTTACTGAACCCTGAAAGGGGTGATCACAATGAAAGTAAAATTAATAAAATATTCAGGCTGTATAATGCATAGTTTTATGCTAAGGTATTTGATGACTTAAATGAAATGGATAAATATTTCAAAAATATAAAATAGCCAAACTGACAAAACAGTAACCTTAGTAGGCTGATCTTAGAAGGAAATGTCAAACATGCCGTTATAATGAGTTGTTCCAGAGGGAAATTCTTTCAGTCTTCAAAGAACAAATGATCACTTTATTATGCTGATTGTTTCTACCTATTAAAAGGGCCTGCTACTAGATTCTTTCTGTGATAAAAATGGGCTTTTCTTTCACAAGCCTGATAGGAATGAGCCTGAAAAAGAAAATTAAAAGCCAAGACCATTAATAAATACCAGTACAAAAACATGAGATAAAGTATTGACAAATATGTAATAAAAATAAAATATTGATAAATTTGTTAAAAAGTATTATGAGCAAATAAGATTCACATCTGTAATTCAAGGGCAGTTTAGTGTTTGGGGGGTAAATGCAAGAAATTGTATCTGTAAGAAAAGCAATTCAAATGGCTAGATATAGAGAGTCTTTTGATAAAATAAAAAAACATTTTAAAAATAGAAATAAAATAATTTTTTCTTAATGGTATGAGTGCCTCACTGAAGACAATAGTTAATGTATAAAATGGAAAAACAAATTACTAAATCACAGCATTTCAGATTGAGAAAGACCCTCAGAGGTCACCGAGTCCAACTTGTACATGAACCAGAATTTCCTCCACCATTTACTTGATGAAGAGTCCTCAGCCTTTGATGATCTCCATTAAGGTGTAGTTCTTCCATAGGTGGCCCATTCCACTTTTGGACAGTTCAGATTTTTTGAAAGCTTTTCTTTACATCAATCCTAAATTTGCCTTTTTGTCTCTTCTATTCATTACTTCTAATCCCACCCTCCATGTTGAACAAATCTAAGATGTCTTCCATGAAATGACATTCCTTTAAACATTTTTTGAAAACAAATTTCTTCCCCCTGCCTCCAAACCCCACCCAGTTTTCTCCAAGCTAAACATCTCTAGCTCCCTAATTGTCCTCCAGTATTTCCCACAGTGCTTGGCACATAGTAGGTGCTTAATAAATGATTTTTGAGTGACTGGCTGATCCTTCATCATCATCTGGTTGTTCTCTCTGATTTACCAATGTCCTTCCTAAAATGTGAAGCAAATGAACAAAATCCTCTGTGACCAGAGGAGAGTGAGGTAGGATTATCACATCTAGTTCTAGATGCTTCCTCTCATGGTGTCAATCTTTATAGTGTAAAATTACATGAGCTTTGGGGGGCTATCATGGCCCATTGTTGACTCAGTGAACACCACAGAAATGCTCAGATCATTTTCAGGGAAGCTATAATGACCAGTCATGTTTTTCCCATCTCGTACATACGGAGTTTTTTAAAGCAAGAATGAGTTTATATTAATCTCTATTAAATTTCATTTTTTTGAGAGGAAGGATGGTATAGTGGATTAAGAACTGACTTCTGGTCAGGAAAATCTGGCTTCTCAAGTTCTCCCTTTGGCTGTGTGAACTCTTTGTGTCCCCAGGAAATTGTCCAAGCATCTCAAGCTTCAGAACACTTGCTGTCCTGCCTTGATATAGGGAATGTTCCTTAATGTAAAGTTTCCTGCATCATTAGAATCCCTGTCTAGTCTGCCTTCTTTCATTCTCCCCTGCCAAAAGCAAAAAACTCTCTTATTGGTTCTGGCCCAGTGTTCTAGCTTGTTAAAATGATTTTTGATGGTGACTCTTTTCTTCATAGGGTGGCGTCTCCTGCCAGTTTTGCTCCAAACTTGCCCTCTAGGCCTTTATCCAAGCCATTCATGAGGGTTAAATACACAAGTATCTACTGTATGCCAGATACTGTTAGTCATTGGGGTGAGAAAATATACAAGTGAGACAGTCAGTCCCTGCCCACCGGACACTTATGTTCTATGAACATTCAGCAGCATGAGGCTGAGGAAAGGTCTTGGAGGCAACTCAGCTGAGATACTGCTCCAAGCTGAACCTAAACTATGAATAACTAATTACTTTTTTGGGATCTACATGTTTAACTATTTTGTCATCTAACTTTTTAACTCTATGTTACCCTCCAGAAGTTCAGTGGACTAGTTTATCAAATTAGATAAAACAGTGACAAAATTCAGAGGGAAATAGTTCAATGGCATCATGTGCATAGAGTGCTGGGCCTGGAGTCAGAAGCACTTGGGTTCAAATATGGCCTCAAACACATCCTAGCTGTATGACCCTGAGCAAATCACTTAAACCTCTGTTGGCCTTAGTTTCTTCATTTGCAAAATGGATATAATAATAGCACCTACCTTCCAGGGTTGTTATGAGAATCAAATGAGATAATATTCGTGAAGGGCTTAGCACAGTGCCAGGGCACGTAGTGTTATATAAATGTTAGTTATTACTGATATTAAATGGGATTTCATTTCTTTGTGTTTAATAGATATGAAGATTGAATAAAAAGCATTTTATGTGTTTAATAGGCATGTATGTGTAGAGCCCATATAAGATTGCATACCTTTTTGGGGAGAGAGGGGATAAAAAGGGGAAGAAAATTTAAAACTTATGGAAGTGTATGTTGAAAACTAAAAATAAATAAATTGGGAAAAAAGTATTTTAAATGTATGAAAAGTGAAAGTCCCATTGTAAATACAGTTTAATTTTGTGATATTGTATATTTCTGTGAGACTGCTTTATAGAATTGTTGGAGAAAAATAAAATAGCCAAAGAAAGCAGAAATTTACATTTTTTTTCTGTATCCTGCCAAAAGTGTATTTTATTTTTATATTATTTATCTGAAGTTTTATTGAAGCCTTTTTTTAAAAAAAAAATCAGTTATTTATAAACAGACCCCCCCCCCGCTCCCCAATTCCTTCCTAGGGTCTTCCAGTGTAATAAAGAAAAATGCAATAAAATAAACTCAGCCAACACGGATTATATCTCATAGTCACCATATGCAATACCCATATTCCCCCATCTTTACAACAAAAAGGAGATGCAAAAGGTATTTATTTTTTACAAAAAAAATTTTTTTTTTTTGATAAAGGAAAAACAGATCTGGTGTACTTAACATTTGTGTTGCAGTGGCTAACACTCTTCAAAACTGTGTTTTTCTGTTTCTGCAGTTTTTTGTTTCTCCCAGTCTGGCTACGTTTGTTTTAAGTGTGGTACCTCCCATATCCATCCTAGCTGTGATTTATGGACGGTATCTACGAAAATTAACTCAAATGACTCAAGATTCACTGGCGCAAGCCACACAGGTAAAGCTTTTATTCCTTATGGATAAGGCTTTAGAAAATAAGGGTCCTGTGCAGGGAAAGGTGTTGTGATCACTTGACAATAGGGCAAAAGGTGATGTTTGCATTCTTCTAGTATCTTCCTTTCTTATAGAGCCCTATTCAGTTCTCAGGATCACTGGGGCCCTAATTGGCACTCACATCTGAAAATTGATTCAACTTGACAAAAAAAAAAAATCATACAAACTTCTCATTTCCCTACATTATCTCCATTCCTTTTTTTTGAGGGGCGGAGAGTGGTGGTATTAGAGCAGGTGGGGAGAAGTTATTTGCCATCCAAATGACATTTTGTTATTATATAAGGTGTTTGTTATGAAGTTAGATTTAATAGTAAAAGCAATTAAACTTACTGAATTTTCCTCCAAAGATAGGAAGCAGTTCTATTCCAATGGAAAGAGCATGATTGGACTTGGAGTCCTAGGCTTTGGATGTGAATTTCAGTTCAGTCATTTTTTACATTTGTGGCCCTGAGTACTTCACTTAATTTCTCTAGGTCTTGTAAATCTTGTAAAGATTTCCTCATCTTTACCAAAAATGGGGGAGTTGTGCTGGATATCCTCAAAGTACCTGTCCAGCTCTAAATCTAGAATCCTGTGGTCTTCCATTTAGAAATATTGGTAAAAACTTGTCAGTTTTTCCTTCCCTTATATTCTCAACTATTGTCTTTGTCTATGTATCACTTCCTATTCCCACCCTTGTATCTCCTTTTATCTGCTTCATTTCACAAGATCATAAGTCTAAAGGACCTCAAGGTTGTCAAGATCAATCCCTCATTTTACCAATGTGTAATATTTTCCTTTTATTTAGCCACAACCAATGAGTATATGATTGGGGGGGGGGGGTCTGCTTTTTAAATTTCTCATTAGTTCATATAAGTCTTCCTTTCTTTTAAGCCGTACCTAATATTTGTCATTATTGAACACTTTGTTGTATTCCATCATGTGTTTATACCACAGATTTTTCAACCAGTATATAGATGTTGAACATTTAAATTGTTAGAAGTTTTTCATAATTATAAATAATGCTATTATGACTTTGAATAGATACCATCTCCCCCTTCCCCAGCTTTGTGACAATGTTCTTAGGGTAAATTTTCAGTTATGGGATTCTTATTTTCTCCTAGCATAACATTTAATTATGTTTTGGAAATGGTTTTTGAAAATTTTTATTTTACTGTTTAATAAAATTGTATTGATATCTTTTGTCTTTACATCAGCTAGGTATATCCCCATATTCTTTCTCTTTCACTCTCCCACTTTTAATTGGGAAGAATATTGGAACTCAAAATTGTCTTTCAAGATTAGGAAATCTGTGCTACAGTTTTACTCTTGGAAACAATTGGAACATGACTCTAGCAAATTATTCTTTGTTCCACCCAGCTAGCTGAAGAACGGATTGGAAACATAAGAACTGTCCGAGCTTTTGGGAAAGAACTGAATGAAATGGAGAAATACACCAGCAAAGTGGCTCATGTGATGCAATTAGCAAAGAAAGAGGCATTTGCTCGGGCAGGCTTCTTTGGAGCAGTAAGTAAATCACTTTTTGGAAAATGTGAAGAGATGATATTTTAGAATTATGGTGGAAATAGGCAACCTTCTGGCACAAGTGTGACAAGATCATTTCATGCCATGTCAGAGTTGAAGATCCTTATATTTAAGTAATATATAAACTCTTAATTAAGAAGAAAAAAAGCAAGAATAAATGAAGACTGGGAAGCATATGAAAGAGAGATTCAGATAGGTGAGAATTACAGATTAATAGACCAGACTAGTGCTGTTCACAATTAATACTAAGCATGTGTCTGAGAGGCAGCAAGACATAGTGAGCTGAGATGTAGTTGGAGCCAGGAAGGCCGCATCCGAGCCCTGTCCCTCACCTAGCTTCACTTGCTTGAGGCAGCTTACTTAGCCTCTCAGTGTTGTAGACAGTTTCTTAAGATCTTAAGTCAAAGCACATCTGTATAGTAGAGAAATTCTTCGCCAGAAGCCCCCTAGATCATTGAAATCACAAATCCAGTCCCCATCGGATTAGTTACATACATGCATACATATGATAAAAAGATAGCAGCTAGGTGGTTCACTGGATAGAGCATTGGGCCTGGAGTCAGGAAGATATCTGTTCAAATCTGGCCACAGCCACTTATTAGCTGAATGACCCTGGGCAAATCACTTAACCCTGTTTGCTTTGGTTTCCTCATCTGTCAAATGAGCTGGAGAGGGAAATGGCAAACCACTCCAGCGTCTTTGCCAAGAAAAGCTCAGTTGGTATCCCAAAGAGTCAGAAACAACTGAATAATGCACATATACACATATCTCTCTGTGTGTATGTACATATATATCCCCATCCCATATGTGTGTGGATGTGTAGATGTGTGTATATATATCTCCCCATCTCATTCCATATATATGTGTGGGTGTGTATATGTGTATTCCCATCATTCATATAGATAGTTTCCCTATCCCATAAATATATATGTGTGCGTGTGTATATGTATATATATGTTTGTGTATATATATGTAAAATCCTTATCCCATCTCAGATGTCCATATATATATATGTGTCTCCATCCTATATATGTGTGCGTATTATGTATACATAGATATAAATATATAGATATATACGTTGTTGCATACATATGAATTTCCCTACCCATACATTTATGTGTACCTACGTACATTCAGGCATATATACATATATACACCTTGAAGTAACAATAAATCTTCCCTACAAAGTTATCTCATATCAAAGAATAAAAAAGAAAAATGAATAAAAGCTTTTCAGTGAAACCAATCAGTCTGTCAATGATATCTGACAAAATATTTAATATCTCCTAGTCCTCTATAAAGAAGGAAAGAAGTACATTTTCTCTATTCTATTCCAAAGCCATAAGGGTTTGGTTTTGGTTTTTGTTCTTTCCACCAAATTAAGCCTTATCTTTCTGTTTTGATGATTTTCCAATAAGATTACTTCCAATATTTACTTATAGGTGGCATTTGAGAAAAGACATTTTGTTTATAGTTGTTTACTAATCAGAATTTTTTATGGTGACATGCTTCATTTGTTTTGACTTGATTTCTGTGTACTTTTCCTTTGACAGACAGGATTTTCTGGGAATGTGATTGTACTTTCTGTCCTCTACAAAGGTGGATTGCTGATGGGCAGTGCCCACATGACAGTGGGTGAACTCTCTTCCTTCCTAATGTATGCTTTCTGGGTTGGAATAAGCATTGGTGGTAAGTAATATAAAGAGATTTTAAAAATACAACACTTAGATAATGAACTTAGAGAGGAAAAAGTACTTAGTCATACAAGACATAAAAGCCAATGATTCTGTCACCATCACTTCCTTCCATCTAACTTTTGATTTGTCCTATCAAAGCCCTATCCAAGCTCTCTGTTTTTGCAACTGTCTGAAAAAAAAAAAACCAAAAACTTTTCTGTCTTGCCTAACTGAAAGTAAACAGGACTAGCTCTAGGAAAATTATAAAGTCAGAGAAGTTTTCTTTCCTGACTTTCTTCTGCCTCCAGCCCACTAGGGAGCCCTCCATGTATTCTGAATTTCCATGCCTTCCTGCCTTATTCACACCCTCCCTACTAGCCAAGCTTGAGAAGATCTACCAAGTGGTGATAAATACTTGTTGACTGATTGATTGATTGTGCTTTTACTACAGCTAAGTTACAGTAGAATGTAGCCTCAACCCAACCCTTGATTTCTCTTCCTCCTTTTGCACCAAGATTCCAATGTGTATTTTTGTTTGTTTCCTGGCATTATTTTAAGGTAATGATTTTTCTTTTTCTTAAAATTTTTTTAGTTAATTTATTTGTTTTTACTTTTCAACATTCATTTTCATAAGTTTTAAATTTTTTCCCTCTCCCTCCCCAAGATGGCCTGCAATCTGATATAGGCTCTACGTATACATTCCTATTAAATATATTTTCACGTTAGTCATGTTGTGTAGAAGAATTATAATGAATGGGAGAAAAATGTGGGAAAGAAAATACAAAACAAAACAAACAAAAAGGAAAATAATCTACTTTGCTTGCATTTCGCCTCCATAGTTCTTTCTCTGGATGTGGATGGCATTTTCCATCATGAGTCCTTTGGAATTGTTTTAGGTCCTTGCATTGCTGAGAAGGGTTAAGTCTATCATCACAGACTGTGGCTGTTACTGTGTACAATGTTCTCCTGGTTCTGCTCACTTCATTCAGCATCAGTTCATATAAATCTTTTCAGGTTTTTCTGAAGTCCTCCTGTTGTTCATCATTTCTTATAGCACAATAGTATTCCATTACATGCATATACCACAACTTGTTCAGCCATTCCCCAATTGATGGGCATCCCCTCAATTTCCAGTTCTTGGCCACCACAAGGAGAACTGCTATAAATATTTTTGTACATGTGAGTAGTGTAATTAGAATATAACATTCTAAACCCTCAACTCACTGCCTCTACTATTTCTCATTCTGCTTATATATTTTCTGACAAAGAAATGTGTTGCTGGAATACAGCCTTCTTGTTGTTCTTAGAGTTATTGTTGTGAGTCTACATATGTAGATGTGATACTGTGGTGATGGATGTAGATAGACAGACTTTGTCTTGGATATTTCTAGTCCCTGACTACTGATTCCAGCCTGACAGGTTCACAGGTAGTTCACAGCCTGAAAGGTTGGAAAATACTACCCAGTTTTTCTGGAATCACTTGACTTAGCCGTTTGATTAGAGTATGGTGCCAAAGAGGCTAAGGAGGCCAGAGTTATAAATTATCTCCATTTCATCTCATGGCCACACAGGGTATCTCAATTTTCACTAGCTAGTATTACATATGTGTGCCATTGTCATAAATGAATGCATGAAAAATCATTTATAAGTACTTACTGTGTGCTGTGCTAGGTGCTGGACATAGAAACAAACAAAAAAAATAAGACAGTCTTTGCTCACAAGAACCTTAAATTCTAATGGGGAGAAAAGAAGGGAAAGTCTGGTGAGTCATAGAGATAAGGAGTTCATCTACAAGGCTGTTATTTGACTTGATTTCATCATATTTGGTAAAAGGGTATGTTTGGTAGGAGAGTGTGGTGACCCAGGAAACCTGACCATGCACCTTACCAGCTATGGGACTTTAGTTTCCTCAGGTAAGAAATGAAAAGTGTGAATTAGGTTGTCTCTGAGGGCCTTTTTACCACTGATACAAATGTGTCTCACTTTGTGCACTCAATAAACCTTGAAAAATAGGTGCATTTGATTTTGGCAAAGTTTATTTTAAATTCTTTTGGGAGACTTGGAATTTATGAGAATTCTGTGGTGGGCCTATAAAACAAAAACCCTTTCTAGAATGATTTCTTATAGGAACCTAAACTTTACAAACATTATTGCTTAAAGCTAATGCACATATGCTTGAAGGACAACCCTAAGAACACACCCTACTAACAGTAGATTAGTAATATGCTACAGAGGGCAAAATGTTTGTTTAAGAGACTCCTAAGTATTGGCTCTTTCACAAGTTGGCTCTTTAAGCTAGCTGTAGTTTACCCACTCAATGGATTGGGTCCATGGTGTCTTGCTTAAATATCCTTCTAGTAGAGTGTATTCTTACTGAGGGAGAAGATTGTAAAATGTATATTCTGTCAGTTAACACTGGCCTCTGGTGTTTTTTATTACTGAACACTAATTACATGATGCTAGGAAGATAACTTCTGAAGAGGCTGCTTTGAGATTTGTTTTTTTAAAATTCCTTTTCTCTCTTTTTTTTTTGAGGGGCGTGGTTTAAATGTGAAATTCCATTGGCATAGGGCAATGGTTCTCAACATTAAACTTCTTTAAACTCTTCAAAAAAAATTATTGAGATCTTCTAAAACAGCTTTTATTTATTACTTTAGTTATAGCTATCTGTATTTACTGTATTTGAAATAAAAGTGTCTTAGTATTATAAAAAAATTTTGACCTTGCGGATCCCCTGAAAGGGTTTCAGAGACAGACCCCCAGCTGACCCCGAACCATACTTTGAGAACTACTGGTACAATGACTAACTGCCTTAACCAATGTAGATGAGTTACTGTTCTGTCCCCTAGAGTATTAGAAAGTTTTCTGGGGCACTAGCAATCATTCATTGAAGAAGTGTTAGAGGTCAAGCTTGTTGACTCTGAGACCAGTTGTCTTTACTTTATGACCTGCTGCCTTTTTTTTTCCACTTTGAATTCTTACTCTATGCTTTAACAAACAAATTGTTTGTTAGTTTAAACGAATTGAGAAATGTTACATACCTTTTAACTATATGAAAAGCAAAAAAATTTTTCTATAAGAAGATTCTCTCCTAACCTCAGTTTCCTCAATTGTAACATGAGCTCTTCTCATGCTCTTCTCTTAAATACGAAGTACAGGATAAATAGACACTTACAGACACCTGCACACAAATGCAGTTAGGTTTGAGGACAGCTTGCTGATATAACTTTAAAAGAGCTTTTCTATGAAATAAATGGGATTATAGAATAAGAATCATAAATTTTACAAGGGCCTGAGATTTTGAGCTGAAGTTCTAATTACATAGAGTTGCTGAAGTTTCTGGGATACCATTATTTCTTGATGTTATATTTCTAAGTTTGTGTTTCTTGTTTTTTCCCCCAGGACTGAGTTCTTTCTATTCAGAGCTGATGAAAGGCCTAGGTGCTGGAGGACGCCTCTGGGAGCTCCTTGAGAGAAAGCCAGTACTCCCTTTTAATGGTGGGTTTACATTGAATTCTCTTGGTGTTTGAGTTGATTCAAGAATTTGGCAGATGTGACTTTTGCCCCAAGTTGGATTTTCTATTTAAATGATTTATGTTTTGCCTTCTATTTCAGAGGGTATTTTATTAGATGAAGAAACCTTCCAGGGTGCTCTAGAGTTTAAAAGCGTTGGTTTTGCCTATCCAGCTCGCCCAGAAGTGAGGATTTTCCAAGATTTTAGCCTTTCAATACCGTCTGGATCCATCACAGCTCTGGTTGGCCCAAGTGGTTCAGGGAAGTCCACAGTGGTATCACTTTTATTAAGGCTGTACGATCCTATCTCTGGTAAGTAATACATGGAGAGACTTTATAGAAGGTCCTTCAATTCTCTCTGTGCCTGCTCTGAGTGAGGACAAATTGAGCAACCATAGGATCATGTAGTTAGAGCTGGAAGGGATCACAGAGGCTGTTTGTTTACAACCTTCTTGATTTATAGATGGGAAAAATTAAGCCCAGAGAAGTTAAATGACTTGTTCCAGATCACACAAATGGTGTCAGAGGATTATTGGAACCCGTCTTATTACTCTTGAGTACCCTATCCACTAGGCACCATGCTGAATCAAATTCCAGATATCACTCAGCAAAGTGATACCTTAACCAATATAGTGGCTACCTTGTGCAAAAATTTCCTAGTAGACATAATATAGTTCTCTATATTCAGCATCTTCACATTTTGAATGGCTCAGAACTGGAACCTTACTATTCCCCTAATCCAGCTCCCTGATTTTATATATGAGGTAAATGAGGTCCCAGTAGCTTAAATGACTTGGCCAGTGTCACACAGGTAATGAGTTGCAGAGCCAGGAATTGAATCCAGGTGCTCTGACTACAAACCCAGTGCATTTCCCACTGTACCATATTTCTTTGTCTTTGTAAATCTGATCTCATCATTTTAACGGGGAGCTCTTAACTTTTATTCCCTTGGACTTCCTGCCTGGAAAGAGGTCATAAGTATATGATACTGTTATCACTAATGAGAACCTTCATGAGACCATCTATTTCATCTGCTCACCTGTAAGCTGAAATACCCTGAAGTCCTTATGGGAAGATGTTCCTCAGTCTATTCAGAGAAAAAAGTTCAACTCTCTGTGCCTCAGGCAGTTTTAAGACTGAAAAGCTGTGGAGTAATGTCAAAAATGCAATTCCAGAGGAAATTTCACAGTTCCTTATACCAGTGAAAAGAGAGATCCAGACCAAAACACACCCTCCTTTAGTGTAAAATATTTAACTCAGAGACCGGAAATTATTTTTGAGGTATAACCTAAGTCTTCTTAACAAACTACAGCAAGCTTGCTGCTCAACCCCAAAGCAAGTTTATTGGCAGAAAGGGTAAAAAATACAATTTTATAAGACTGTTTAATTCCTGGTGAACTTTTAAGGTTGAAAGTAATGAGCTCACTTTCCCCCTAATGAAAATGCTACTTACTTTGTACATGGATCAGAGTATGATTTTAAACTCCCTGACTCCAGTCTGAAAGTCTGGAAATTATTTTCGTGAGCTGCATTTGTTAACCTTTGAAATTAGAGATAGAAAAATACAGTTGAATCCAGTTCTCAGATATATTTCTAAAGTTCTGTCAACCAAGAGTCCAAGAAAATCTGAACTCTGACCATGGCAGCTCTCTCACTGACATAGTTACATGTTTTAAAATAATACATGATTATCTTACTCATTTTTCTTTATGTCAGTCATTTAAATTCAATATTGAGTTTCTTTGTAAATAAAATTTAAATTCAGAAAGTCTGATTTTTCTTTTTTTTTCTTCTTTACAGTTTAGAGTTGTATAACTTATTTTAAAAATGTACTTTAAATACTGTCAACACACCTGGGCAGAGCTCCTCAGTGGTTAATATCTTTGTTGTTGTTCATTCATTTCAGTCATGGATGATTCTTTGTGACCCTGTTTGGGAGTTTTCTTGGCAAAGATACTGGAATGACTTGCCATTTACTTCTCCACCTCATTTTACAGAAGAGGGACTGAGGCAAATAGAGTTAAGCGACTTGCTCAGGGTCACACAACTAGTAAGTTGTAACTAGTTAAGTATCTGAGGCTGTATTTGAACTCAGGAAGTCTTCCCACCTTCAGGGCCAGTGCTCTGTGCACTATGGTGCCACCTAGCTCACCTTTTAACAACTTAGGATATTAACTGCCACCCAACATATCTCTATATTATTAACTTGAAATATTTGTCTTTTATTTAACTTTTCATTGTTTGTCTTATTTTCCCAAAGATATTTTTATTCTTCCTGGAAGCGGGGATTATATATGCCACTTGGTATCCCCCAACTCCACTTAATGCAGTTTCTTGAATATAGGAGGTGCACCATAAATACTTGTTAATTTATTTTAGAATGAAGAAGCAAGCTGAAGTTTTCTGACTTATGACTTCACTGATTCAACTCTGTTCGTTAGCTGTGAAATTTTAAAAGTCTTACCTGTTCTTCCCTAAGAAAGAAGAACCAGCATCATGCGAGCTGGCCGAACTGGGTTTGTGGCCATTTAAATAGATAATGTTGCTATGTCTTGTGGCCATTTAAATAGATAATGACTTAGTTGGTGCCTGGTGTATCCAAATCCATTGAGCAGCAAGCTGTGCTATTGTGGGCTTTACTGGGTTCCACTTGAAGCTTTTTCCATTACAGAGCCATCACAATGAAAAGCTGCTTGCACTTTTGGAGTTCAAGAATTCCTTGCCAAAGAGAAACTAATAGTTTGAGGAAGTGTGAGACAGTGGAGAGAACACTGGCATCAGAGGGCTTCACTGACTTTGTCTCCCACTACCTGTATGTCTCTGGGAATTTCTGGGCTTGTTTTCCTTACTTGAAATTGAGGGAGTTGGACTAGATGTTCTCTTTAAATAATAAAGCTATGATCCTATGGTGTTTCCATAATATAATGGGAATGCAAGTTTGAGGCTCATTATAATGGTGAACAAGTAGCACAGTGTCTTGTGTAGCTCATGGATTGTTTTTTTCCTCTGATTCAAAAAGGGGTAAACTGAGGAATATCCAAAAGTTGCCAGTTAATTAAATGTTTAAATCTAGAGTTTGCATAATCCCAAATGAGGAGGAGTGATCATAAACTTGACCTTTGTGTCTAGAGGTGTATCTTGATAACTTTTCTTAATATCAACAAATACTGACCGAAGGATATTGTCCTAGGCACTTAGGGTCTGGAGCTAATTCTGTTGCTAAATTTTTGTTGCTAAAATTTTAGGTTCTCTTTGGATTTGATCTGTGAAAAACTGAAACTTCCCCACAGAATTCTTCTTATATGTATTCTGGTTTGATCATTGGGATGAAGAAATTCTTCCTGATGTATTTTCTTCCTTCTCTCTCCTTGATTTTGCAAAAGGAACTATCAGTGTCGATGGTTGTGACATCCGTCAGTTAAATCCAGTCTGGCTGAGATCTAAGATTGGGACAGTGAGCCAGGTATGAGAGTGATGACAGCCTGTCTGTTCCATTTTTCCTGTGGATTCTTTCATTTTTGTTCCTTTGCTGTCATTTGTTTTTAATCTAGCTTGCCACCTTCCTGTAAGAAAACAACAGAAGTTTCACTGAACAGTTAAGTCACTGTCTTTTGTTTAAGCATTCAAGAAGTACGATTCTGTGAAGCCTGGGGTTCCTTCACACAGGTGTAACACTATATTTTCACGAGTGCTAGAGGAAGTGATCTTTCTCTGAAGCAACCACTCCTGAGGATGATGAGAAGAGCCGAAGGGGCAGTCGGTATGCATTCAGTTATGAAAGAATGAAACTTGTTTTCTGCCTTCTGCTACTTCTTCCCTTTCTCTGTCACCAGATCTTGTTCTGGATAAAATGCTTCAGAGATTAACAAGCAAAATAGATGCAGAAAATGGACCTCCTTAAAGGCAGGGGTTGTTATTGTTGGGTTTATATATTTCAAATTGCAGCCAGTTATCTCATTTCCCTTTGCTTTGAATCAAAGCCAAGCAGCTTTGGACAGGCACATCAGGTAAACCAAAATTCTTATCACTGTTGAAGATCCGCCAGCTCCCTGTTGCCAGAATGGCTGTTGGTAAAGTTACATGAGAGAAGAGTGAGTGATAACAGTAGATAGAGAAACAAGATCTGTGATCTCCCTTATTCTCTGGGAGCTCCCAGATGAGGAAACTTCCTCTACCAGTATACAGCAACACCTTCTTTCCAACTTACAGTCTTAGACAATGCTAGAAGCACTTGCCCACACAGCTGTTATGGGTCAGAGGCAGAACCTGAGTCGTGGGACCCCCACTCTGTTCATCACAGCAGAGATGTCAAACTTTAGGCCTGCAGGCCCCCAGTGCAGCCTGAATCAGATGAACATGTAATTAGGAAATATTTAAGAGAAAGAAATAAAAACAGCAACCACAAATAGGATGTTGATCCGATGTAGATTGCATTAATTTTTATTCTCATTTTATGTTAATTTTAAAAGATATTTTTATTTATTTTATTGAATGTTTCCCAATTGCATTTTAAAACATTTTAACATTCACTTCTTTTTAAAGTTTCAAGTTCCAGCTTCTTTTCCTTCCCTCTGCTCCTCCCTCACCCCTTGAGAAAACAACCTACATGGTACTGATTATACACGTGAAGTCATGCCAAACATATTTCCATATTAGCCAGATAACATTACGTTTTAAAACTAAGTCAATATGGGGCTGGCAGGGATTCTTTTGTGTAGTTTAGTGGCCCCATTTCTACTTGAATTTGACCTAACTGCACTGTAACCATGCTTCTTAAAAATAAGTAATAGCTAACATTTACATAGCACTGCAAGGTTGGCATGGTGCTTTGTATATATTCTATCTTGTTTGATCCTCACAACAATCTTGTAAGACAGGTACTGTTGTTATTCTCATTTTATTGATGGAGGAACCAAGGCTCCAAGTTCAGCGATTTGCCCAGAAGTATCAGAAGCTGGATTCGGATGCACATCTTTCTGACTTCAAGTGCAGCACTCTATCTATCACTCCATGGAGATTCAATTTGGGTTTTTCAAATAAAGCCAGCTAGGTGAATTCTGGGAGAACTGTGAAGCCGCAAGAAGAAAAATAATATCTTGCAGTTCCTTTATGAACACTTACTTTTCTTTAATAAGAGCAGAACATGTCATGCTAACTGAATAATGGCTATATTTCAACCAAAAGTTTAAATACTTAAGCTCAATTATTTATTTTCAAATAACAATCTGTCATTGTCTAAGATACATGTCACAAATACAGCCTTACAGTCTCGTTTGTTTTTTGTTTCTTTTTGAGTCCTTTCAGTCGTACCTGATTCTTTGTGACCCCATTTGGGGTTTTCTTGGCAGAGATACTGGAGTGGTTTGCCATTTCCATCTCCATCTCATTTGACAGAAGAGAAAACTGAGGCAAACAGGATTAAGTGACTTGCCCAGGGTCACACTGCTAGTGTCTGAGGCTAGATATGAACTCAGAAAGATGAGGCTTCCTGATTCCAGACCTGGCACTTTATTCACTGTACCACTAAGCTGCCCTAATCTCTATTGTGCACAAGAGGAAACTGAATTCTTCAGGGATAAAGTGATTTGCCATAGACTACATTCCCTAAAGCCCATCACTTGGAATTGGGAGTACTTGTGCTCCAGTGTCACACTTAGAAGGGGGAAATTATGGAACAATGAAGAGCTCAGTTGTGCAGGAAGGTGGTATGGGAGCTGTTTCTGAGTGTAGAAATGGGACCCAGAGATCTCAGTTCCTCAGTGACCATACTGTTGATATTCTTGGCACTGGGAAGTGTGGAACCTAGAAGTAGGTGTGAGTGTTGACACACGTATGCCTGCCAACATCAGGAAGGATCTGACACTAGTTTAAAGTTCCACCAAGGCCTGTCAGTCTTCTGGTAAAGTAAGCTGATTTATCTGACTTCTCAATTGCCTTCCCTACTCTCTGTCACATGTCCTGAGAAACTTGATGTTGTGCAGCAGGCAGCTTCATTGTATTTAGCAGAGGTGTGTAGAGACTACTGCTATATCTATGTGAAGTGGTATGTTTGAATCCACAGGAGCCGATTCTGTTCTCTTGCTCAATTGCTGAAAACATTGCATATGGTGCAGACAACCCTTCCCTGGTGACTCCTGAAGAGATCCAGAAAGTTGCTGACATAGCTAATGCTGCTGCTTTCATCAACAATTTCCCCCAAGGCTTCGATACTGTGGTTGGAGAAAAGGGTGTTCTTCTTTCAGGTATGACTTTGTTTACCTTTGAAGCAAAAAGATGGGTACTAAATTATTTATTACACACTTTTGTGGCACTCTGTCTTTGATAAATAGGTTCGAGTCACTATATTTTGGTTTACAGTATGCTCAAAACTTTCTCGAAAATCTGTTACATATATTAAAAATAAGCAAACAAAAATAACCCAAAAGAATCCATAGTTACTATGATTCAGAACCTATAACCTTAAAGCCACATGGGGTTATAAAACCTGAAGCCTTTGGATTCAGGCAGAAGACCACACTTAAGAATTTAGAAGGCCACATGTGGCTGTAAGGCCACAGTTTCCCTATCCCTGATTCAAGATAAATATATTTTGTAACTTGGTACAGTTTATGAGGACACAGTTTCTAGAGATGCCCGAAGTAACTTACTTAAAGTGATAGACACAATGAATAAAGTACAGGGATTCAACATTTTCCCTTCCCTGGCCTGTGTTCTACCCACTGAACTAACAGGAGTTTGGTGCCTAGATAGAGAGAAGGCCCGCCGTCCTGTGGGCCAGATCACTTCTGGAATGATCTCACCTCCAGGGTCAAATATAAAATCCTCTGTTTGGCTTTCAAAGCCTCTCATAACCTGGCTCCACCCTCTTTGTGTTCTGCAATCTACTGACACTGATCTCCTTGCTGTTCCTCACACAGGAAATGCCATCTCCTGACTGCTGGCATTTTCATTGGCAGTAACCCATGCCTAGACTTCTCTCCTTCCTCGTCTGTCTCCTGGCTTCCTTCATGTCCCAGCTAAAGTTGTGCCTGCTGCTGAAAGCCTTTCCTAATCCCTCTTAATCTTTGGTGCCTTCCCGGAGGTTGTCTTTCATCTGTCCTCTGCTTATCTTGTTTGAACATAATTGTTGGCATGTTGTCTCCTCTGTTAGACTGTGAAGTCCCTGAGCAGGGACTGGTTTTGCTTTTCTTTATAGCTCCCACACTTAACGTAGTACCTGACACATAGTATGTGCTTAATAGATGCTAGTTGCCCTACTACTGCATTCCATTCTGAATGTCCCACTTTAAGTACAGAGAACATCTGAAGGGTGGCACCTGGGGTGACATTTGGTGTGGAAACTGCCAGTAGAGTGGCTGAAGGAATTAGGAATGCTTGCTCTAAAGAAGGCTGGACTTGAGGGAATTTGCAAAGAACTGTTATGTGGAAGAGGGATTGGATTTCTTTTGTATTGCTCTATATGGCAGATTGTATAAATGAAAAAAAAAGCACTTATTCAATGGCAAACACTATACTAAGAGCTAAAGATACAAACAGAAAGGCAAAAAAGACCCCACTTCAAAGGGGTTCATATTCTAACTGGAAGAAATAACACACAAAGGAGTCTTAAGTTGAAGGACAGAGGAAGAGGCCCCAGGTTTCTGTAGCAAAAGAGATAGCCGGGCCCAAGAGTCCAGTAGGTGGAACACAGGCAGGTAGGTATGTTGGCAGGTCAGATGTCAGTGTCAGGTGTGTAGAGGTATTATTGCCAGGACAGATGTTAAGGTCCAGTGTTTCTCCATTTTACCAGAAGGTTATACTTGGCTACTACTTGGAAATATCATCTTTGGCAAAAAAACTCAATATGCAGTTGTTCAAACAGTTTGTAGTGGTATTAATTAATGTTAAGGTGTCCATAAAGTTGGTGATTTTCAACATTTATTACCAATAATCATAACATTAAATATTTTATATATGAATAGTAGTAGTATTGGGCAGCTAGGTGGAACAGTGGATGGAATGCCATGCTGGGAGTCAAGAAAGACCCAAGTTCAAATTTGGCCTCAGACGCTTATTAGTTTTATGACCCTGGGCAAGTCACTTAACCTTGTTTGACTCAGTTCCTCATCTGTAAAATAAGCTGGAGAAGGAGATGGCCAACCACTCCAATATCCTTGCCAAGAAAATCCCCAATGGGTCACGAAGAGTCAGACAAAACTGAACAATAATTACACATATATGAATAGTGCTTTAACATTTTAAAAGTCGGGCAGAGCCAAGATGGCGGAATAGAAAGACTCACATATGCTAGCTCCGAGCCCACAGCCCATAATTATCTATAAAAAGAACTCCCAACAAATTCTGGAACAGTGGAGCTGCGCAGTAACAGGGTGAAAGAGATTTCCATTTCCAGAGAGCCTTGAAAAACCGATCCCAAAGGTTCGTCGCGCACCGGATGGGAGCGGAGCCCAGCCCTGCCCTACCCCAGCCGCATGGAACGGGGAGGAGTGAGCAGATCCGAGCAGGCTTCAGGGACGGAATCTCCAGCGGCCGCGAAGGTCCCTCCACCCACAGATGCACAGGTCAGTGAGAGAGACGTCTGGACCGGCTGAGAGGGGAGCGGGGTATCTCCATGACTCGGGCCCCCTCGGGAGGCAGGGGCAGTGGCAGAGACAGCTGGCGGCCAGAGGCTCCTGGAACAGGCAGGAGCTCTGCAGCAGCTCCATTACTGAAGGTCTCTGCATAAACCCCCTGAGGGAACTGAGCCTGGGAGGCAGCCCTGCCCCAACCTGAGCACCAGAAATTAAGTTCCCATTGAATAGCAGCCAGGCCTGCCGCTGAAAGCCCTGAGGCTGGGGAGCAGCATTT